>JBAIAA010000430.1:600000-1082175 GCA_037893245.1 Crossaster papposus | reverse complement strand
CTCTAACCTTGTTTTTGCCAAGAACAAAATTTCATGCTAAGCAAATTGTTGTGCTTAGCAGCTCTATGAAATTGGCCCCTGGTCTCCCATGGGGCTCAGTAACGAGAAGACAATGTGAAGAATTTACAGTTTTAGAGGTGGGAGGAAAACCCAAGAAGAATATTTTGGGAAAACCCACATAATCAGGCAGGGACTGAAAACCCAATCCATGTATTTTCTCCACCAGCTCCTGATGAAGCTCCTGATAATATGGTCACTGCTGCCACCACTACGACGTCCGTCATTGTGGAGTGGCAGGTAATTGGCAACAGTACATATTTTGTTTAAGGAATTGTTGTTACGAACATACATGTACTTTTCTTTACTTCGGGATATTCAGCCTCCACAGAGATCAAATTCCAACAGGTTTAGTTGTCATTCAAGCACCGTTCAATAGATTTTGAGCACTTTGGCTGCTTCAAACGAAAAAAAGGCACCACTGACAAATGTGACCCGCTCCATCGAAATCAGGAATAAGTCTCGAAGCTCCATCTGACCCATGTGACCCATGACCTCTTGGATCCCTACATGGGGAGTACGTCATCGAGGGCTTGCAGGAATGGACGGCGTACTCCGTAGAGAAACAGGCGTATAACGAGATCGGCGTGGGACCCCTCAGCATTGCACTTGTTGGCAGGACCATCGATACAGGTAAATTTTAACAAGATATGCCGTCTTGAAGCCATGATACAAGACAATTTAAAGGCAATTTTCCGGGCAATCTCTCACAAGTTTGTCGACTATTTGCCCTGTGACCGCAAGCAGGCACATGTTTGCATGTTCTTCGTCCTATTAAGCTCAATTACAATTAATTTTAAGATTTGTATTACCCCCGCCCCAATTTTTACTACTGTCCTGATTTATTTTTATTTTTTTTGAAAGTGCATGTTTTTCTCTAATAAAGTGTATTTTTAGACAAGTTTGTTACTTTTTTCTTGATGGAATGTTATTTTTTTCAACTTTTAGAAAAAAAGGAATTTAATTTTTATATTTTTTTTTCTTTCTGAAATCCACATCTTTTCGATATTAGAATGGCCAACATTTACTTTTCTCTTTACCCATAGTTCCTAGCTCGGGGCCAGCCAACGTTCAGGCGAGTGCTACGGGTGCCTTTGTCATCGACGTGACCTGGGGCAACGTGCCCAAGATTGATCAGAACGGTGCCATTTTGGGATACAAGGTAATGACAAGGTTAAGTTGAAGCACATAAAATATTTGCTCAGCAAGTTACCAGCCAAATTTTTATAAGATGTGCATTGTTTGTACCTGGTCCTCAGCTGCCTTTTAGCTTAGCAGAGTATGATGAGAGTACCTGATGAGAGTTGCCAAAGTCTGTGACCAAATATCGGTGGCAGAAGTGGGATGACCTTCTGACTCGAGCTACTTTTTGTTTTTATTTTTTCCAAATAGGTACTCTACCATATTACGACGTCTCCCTCGGAGCAGCAGACCCAGGATGTTCCCGGGGAGGCCTCGATGAGCGGACAGCTAGCGAGATTGCGAGGGTACACGCAGTACACACTGAGCGTGCTCGCCTACACGCGCATGGGGGACGGCGCGGCCAGCGGCTCTGTGGAAGTGCAGACGCAAGAGTCTGGTGAGTCTTGCTTGCTTTGCTTTGCAACCAACAAACAAGACCTGCAGCCGTTTTTAGGAAACCTGATGCCATGGTGCAAGGCCCCTTGAACCACAATTGATCGTATATTATGTTCAACAAATAATTGCGTAACTTGCGCAATCAATTGCAGGGTCTAGTGCAATTTAAAAGTGTTTTCTAACAAAAGTAAAAATATTTCCTAGTACCGGATTCATGTTTTTTCAGTGACTGACCTTGATGGAGATAATATTAAAAAAATTGTCAGGATAAAACATTCTTTCTTTTTTATTTTTTGCCTCATACATTGTACTCCTTTATTTGTTCCTAGTTCCGGGCCCACCAACCGGTATCCTGTTTCCAGAGGTAACCAATACCTCAGTAAGAATGATATGGCAGGCTCCTTTGGAACCAAACGGTGTCATCATTAGTTACAGGGTAGGTCTTGGTACATGTACCTTGTATTATGTTTTGTTAACAGGCTAAAACAAGTTTAAAAGTGCACGTATACATTTTGTTTACCAGTACTTGATGCAGTAATCATTAAACAGTTACTTCCATGAAATTAGATTTAGGTTCACCCATTTCTATTGGTCGAGAGCCTGTCATATTGGTAGTTTTACAATTGTGGTGTTGTCTTTTTGTTGGTTTAGGTAAGCTATTTACAGGAGGGTTTCCCCGACAACTTCGAGCAGACGACAGATGTTGGCATGAACCAGGAATTCATCGTCTCGTCGGGGCTGTATGTCAACACGCGGTACTCCTTCATTGTGGAGGCCGAGACCAGACTGGGCTGGGGAGCGGAAGCCACGGCGATCGTGATCACCACCAACGACAGGAGTAAGTTGATACCAGCATCGTGATCGAGTCGATCTCATATCGGTCAGGAAGTCAGTCACAAGTCAAATAATAAAGGCAGTCACCCTTCTGTTAACCAGTTCGCGCAGGGATTATTGTAACATTCACCTAGCCGTCGCGCGGGATTATTTTTAACGAAACTCGATCCGAGGCAGGTTCAGGGTGATAGTACCGGGAAGCACGTCCACGCATTTCCGGCCTTGCTCACTGCTGACAGACATTTCCGGCCTTGCTCACTGCTGACAGACATTTCCGGCCTTGCTCGTGACATGTTTATGCGTCATATGTTTTGGATCTGGGGAAAACTTGGTGTTTATATACGTTATCCGGCGCAAACTGGTTAATAACTCGAATGGAGTAAGTCAATATCGAGTCGATCACATGTCGGTCAGGAAGTCAGTCACAAGTCAAATAATCAATTGTCAATCACGAGTCAACCTTCTGTTAATAACTTGCCAAACAATTACAAACTAAGTTAAAGACATGAAGGAACATTTGCAGTTACCCAAAAATGTGCCTATTGATTTAAAAAGAGAATCCTTGCTCAAATAGAACATAGGGCTGGTACCACAAGTCGGTCGCAGGTTGGTCGCGAGTCAATTTTTGTTTATAAATAAAATTATTTCCTCCTTTTGTTAATGCCAACAGCTGCCCCTACTGCTCCTTCCAAGCCCTGCGTGGACTACATCCGCAGTCGAGAGGCTCGTATCTCCTGGACCCCCGGGTCAGACGGCAACGGTCCTCTGCGCTACTACAGTATCCAGGTCAAGGAAGGCGCCGGTAGCTTCCAAGACCGTGACACCAACGTCAACCCTAGCGTCATATCTTACGTTGTGGACAAGTAAGCAATATATTCATCTCATTTTTATCTCATTTTTATCTCTTTTGTCTTGAAACCATCCCAATACGAGTACACGGTGACCGGGCTGACTGCTACCACCAAATACAGCCTGGTCATGTGGGCTCTCACCTCGGTGGGCCGCGGCACCCCGACGGAAACTAGCTTCAGCTCTGGAGTACCGCCGTGTAAGTATCCAATCTTTTAAAAACCAGTCGTGTTCAGAACTTCTTTCCCTCTGACAAGCTGAATAATTCTTAAATAAGATTGTTTGCATCTGCATGTGAACGCTGACTTTATATGTGACCCGCTCCATCGTAATCAGGAATAATCGGTCGTTGAAGTGAACGCATGGGTGAAAATCGTGACCAAGTCGTTTTTTCTGAACATTGTATTTTTAGGAAGTGTAGTTTTCACAGATTATTGTCATTAATGTCTTGTATGTAAAAACGATCAATAAAGATGAAAATGAAGAGGATTTGTGTGCGCTGTCCGTATGAGTTTGGTCAATTTTGTTTATTTCAAAACTGTTTTTCTCTGAATGTGGATTCAGTAAATAAATATACACCTGTCATCTTCATCAGACCATAACTCGTTAACCTAAGAAGATACACACTTGTGATGGGTATCATTAGAAAGCTGATGAAATTCCCTTTCTTACCATGTGCATATCTCAAAAGGTCATTTCGAGACTTATTCCTGATTTCGATGGAGCGGGTCGCATATATGCTTTTGATCACCACTTGTTCCTACTTTGAATAAAGTGTGTTTAAAAAAAGGAAACAAGAATGTTGTGAAGTTGAAAGGGCTTTCCCTTAAATGTGTTTCAAGAAAACACCGTATTCCTTATTGAATCGCTTTTTATGGATTTTGATGAAACTTGGATGAAGTGACCCTTGGGTGGGAAGACTTCGATACTAATTATCAGATTGCTGAGGTCAAAGGTCATGCAGGGGTCATTTGAGGTCGTCGTTTAAACTTGTACAAAATTTGACTGTTTTAGGAACTTAAACATAAAGGGTTTGACTGTGGGAATAGGCAACACTTGCGATCCGAGGATGACTTCTCTTAAATGAGATAAGTTTGCATGCGAATGCTGACTTGATATTACTTGTCCATACCTTATAAATGAACTGGGTTGGGGTTAGGAGGGTTGAGGAGGATTGAGGAGGATTAGAGTTAATCTTGCATTAATCCTCTCGACTCTTTTGTTCCAGTGCGTCTGGATCCCCCAACCCAGCTGGCCATCTCCAACATCCAGTCCCGCAGCGTCAACCTCCAGTTTCTTCCCGGCTTCAGCGGTCACACCAGCATCGCCGCCTGGATCGTGGAGGCCCGGGTACCAGTCAAGAATGGCTGCGCATCTACCAGCACCAGGACCCCGAATCGGTGGGATTCCTCATCCCCAACCTTATCCCGTACATGGATTACATCTTCAGGTTGCGAGCCGAGAATGTGGTCGGGGAGAGCGTGCCCAGCCTAGCCACTAGGAAGATACAGACGCTGCAAGACAGTAAGTTTCTCAGGGATATCAAATGGGTTCGGAAAAATATGGGTTGGAAACAAAATATAGGTTGGGAACAATATGGGTTGAGAAACATACGAGTTAAACAAATACCTTTGGAATTTCTTGTTTTTAAAGGTAGTATACACCATTGGTAATTTTTTGAATTATCAGGAATGGGTGGATTTGGGGGTTGTATTTTATAGTAAATATCGTTTAACTGACCTGTCCGAATTTTTACATTCATGGATGCCGAGAAAAGCATGAAAAACAGCGTTTGTTTTCCACCGGCGTCGAGCAGTTATTCTTATGTTATCTTTGTTTTTTCGCGCTCGCCGGACGGCGAGAATGAATTTTGGTTTATACAATTCAATTTTTTGGAACAATTACAGGATATCTAGGGCCCTCATTTTGCTGGATGCCTAGAATCATTATTTACTTTTAAATAAGTAAGATATTTCTTAATAATTCGGTAGTAAATTTTTTCGAAATCTGCAAATGGTGTATACTACCTTTAAGACGTTTTTAAGAAAATCAAGGTTCTTGAATATAATTTGGAAATAAACTGGGCTGTTCGAAGGCACAGAACTATTTTATGACAAATTTTATGATCTGATTTCTTGCTTTTTTATAGCGCCCGATATTGCTCCTCGTGAGGTGACAGTTCGCGCCTACAGTGAGACATCTCTTAGAGTTCGCTGGGTGGTAAGTAGCAGTCTGAAGATTGAGATGGGAGGGACATGGGTGGGTGTGGATGTCGCTCAATTATAGGGTTCAGCAATGTCATTTACAGTGTTTAATCTTATCACTGAGGTAGTAATGCAGAGAGTCCAAGGTAATATGAAACGTTTGCTTTTGCTGTAATTGTTGGAAATGAATGGATTTGGGGGGGTGGTATTCTATAGCAAGTATTGACACACTGACCTGTTTAAAGTTCTGTGTTCATAAATGCTTGAGAAATGTTTTTTTTTGTAGTCTGGTTCATTGACCCTACTTCAGACAAAACAGAGCAATTTGTAGGCATTGAGATTATGTCAGGTCAGGAAACTAGACTAGATGGCTTGCACCCGTTTACAGATGTGTGACCAATTGCCAAACAACACGTGGACTCGCTAAACTTGGTAAATTGGGGCAATATTTGAAAAGGTCAGGTTTTTCCAATGATGGTCAGCTGACCATCATTTAAAAAAATTTAAATTATAATTTTTTTTCTCGTGAAAATTACCATAATGTTAGGTGCCATGATTTCACAGAATGCTAAAGACTGTTATTCACTTAGAGTCAAATAAGGTATTTCATAATAATTTGGGAGTTTTGTTTTTGTGATGTTTGCACAGATTTGTATATTACATTGTAAAGTTGATGAACCAAGTGAAGGTGACGACGTCATTGTTTATTTTTCCCCAAATGCATCCTTTCACAGCCCCTACTTGACAGAGAGTGGAACGGCGAACCTATCGGCTACCGGATCTACTGGCAGGAGGTCAATGCCACGAACCCTGACCTGACCTCGGGTACCCATGACCTCTTGGATCCCTACATGGGGAGTACGTCATCGAGGGCTTGCAGGAATGGACGGCGTACTCCGTAGAGAAACAGGCGTATAACGAGATCGGCGTGGGACCCCTCAGCATTGCACTTGTTGGCAGGACCATCGATACAGGTAAATTTTAACAAGATATGCCGTCTTGAAGCCATGATACAAGACAATTTAAAGGCAATTTTCCGGGCAATCTCTCACAAGTTTGTCGACTATTTGCCCTGTGACCGCAAGCAGGCACATGTTTGCATGTTCTTCGTCCTATTAAGCTCAATTACAATTAATTTTAAGATTTGTATTACCCCCGCCCCAATTTTTACTACTGTCCTGATTTATTTTTATTTTTTTTGAAAGTGCATGTTTTTCTCTAATAAAGTGTATTTTTAGACAAGTTTGTTACTTTTGTCTTGATGGAATGTTATTTTTTTCAACTTTTAGAAAAAAAGGAATTTAATTTTTATATTTTTTTTTCTTTCTGAAATCCACATCTTTTCGATATTAGAATGGCCAACATTTACTTTTCTCTTTACCCATAGTTCCTAGCTCGGGGCCAGCCAACGTTCAGGCGAGTGCTACGGGTGCCTTTGTCATCGACGTGACCTGGGGCAACGTGCCCAAGATTGATCAGAACGGTGCCATTTTGGGATACAAGGTAATGACAAGGTTAAGTTGAAGCACATAAAATATTTGCTCAGCAAGTTACCAGCCAAATTTTTATAAGATGTGCATTGTTTGTACCTGGTCCTCAGCTGCCTTTTAGCTTAGCAGAGTATGATGAGAGTACCTGATGAGAGTTGCCAAAGTCTGTGACCAAATATCGGTGGCAGAAGTGGGATGACCTTCTGACTCGAGCTACTTTTTGTTTGTATTTTTTCCAAATAGGTACTCTACCATATTACGACGTCTCCCTCGGAGCAGCAGACCCAGGATGTTCCCGGGGAGGCCTCGATGAGCGGACAGCTAGCGAGATTGCGAGGGTACACGCAGTACACACTGAGCGTGCTCGCCTACACGCGCATGGGGGACGGCGCGGCCAGCGGCTCTGTGGAAGTGCAGACGCAAGAGTCTCGTGAGTCTTGCTTGCTTTGCTTTGCAACCAACAAACAAGACCTGCAGCCGTTTTTAGGAAACCTGATGCCATGGTGCAAGGCCCCTTGAACCACAATTGATCGTATATTATGTTCAACAAATAATTGCGTAACTTGCGCAATCAATTGCAGGGTCTAGTGCAATTTAAAAGTGTTTTCTAACAAAATTAAAAATATTTCCTAGTACCGGATTCATGTTTTTTCAGTGACTGACCTCGATGGAGATAATATTAAAAAAATTGTCAGGATAAAACATTCTTTCTTTTTTATTTTTTGCCTCATACATTGTACTCCTTTATTTGTTCCTAGTTCCGGGCCCACCAACCGGTATCCTGTTTCCAGAGGTAACCAATACCTCAGTAAGAATGATATGGCAGGCTCCTTTGGAACCAAACGGTGTCATCATTAGTTACAGGGTAGGTCTTGGTACATGTACCTTGTATTATGTTTTGTTAACAGGCTAAAACAAGTTTAAAAGTGCACGTATACATTTTGTTTACCAGTACTTGATGCAGTAATCATTAAACAGTTACTTCCATGAAATTAGATTTAGGTTCACCCATTTCTATTGGTCGAGAGCCTGTCATATTGGTAGTTTTACAATTGTGGTGTTGTCTTTTTGTTGGTTTAGGTAAGCTATTTACAGGAGGGTTTCCCCGACAACTTCGAGCAGACGACAGATGTTGGCATGAACCAGGAATTCATCGTCTCGTCGGGGCTGTATGTCAACACGCGGTACTCCTTCATTGTGGAGGCCGAGACCAGACTGGGCTGGGGAGCGGAAGCCACGGCGATCGTGATCACCACCAACGACAGGAGTAAGTTGATACCAGCATCGTGATCGAGTCGATCTCATATCGGTCAGGAAGTCAGTCACAAGTCAAATAATAAAGGCAGTCACCCTTCTGTTAACCAGTTCGCGCAGGGATTATTGTAACATTCACCTAGCCGTCGCGCGGGATTATTTTTAACGAAACTCGATCCGAGGCAGGTTCAGGGTGATAGTACCGGGAAGCACATCCACGCATTTCCGGCCTTGCTCACTGCTGACAGACATTTCCGGCCTTGCTCGTGACATGTTTATGCGTCATATGTTTTGGATCTGGGGAAAACTTGGTGTTTATATACGTTATCCGGCGCAAACTGGTTAATAACTCGAATGGAGTAAGTCAATATCGAGTCGATCACATGTCGGTCAGGAAGTCAGTCACAAGTCAAATAATCAATTGTCAATCACGAGTCAACCTTCTGTTAATAACTTGCCAAACAATTACAAACTAAGTTAAAGACATGAAGGAACATTTGCAGTTACCCAAAAATGTGCCTATTGATTTAAAAAGAGAATCCTTGCTCAAATAGAACATAGGGCTGGTACCACAAGTCGGTCGCAGGTTGGTCGCGAGTCAATTTTTGTTTATAAATAAAATTATTTCCTCCTTTTGTTAATGCCAACAGCTGCCCCTACTGCTCCTTCCAAGCCCTGCGTGGACTACATCCGCAGTCGAGAGGCTCGTATCTCCTGGACCCCCGGGTCAGACGGCAACGGTCCTCTGCGCTACTACAGTATCCAGGTCAAGGAAGGCGCCGGTAGCTTCCAAGACCGTGACACCAACGTCAACCCTTGCGTCATCTCTTACGTTGTGGACAAGTAAGCAATATATTCATCTCATTTTTATCTCATTTTTATCTCTTTTGTCTTGAAACCATCCCAATACGAGTACACGGTGACCGGGCTGACTGCTACCACCAAATACAGCCTGGTCATGTGGGCTCTCACCTCGGTGGGCCGCGGCACCCCGACGGAAACTAGCTTCAGCTCTGGAGTACCGCCGTGTAAGTATCCAATCTTTTAAAAACCAGTCGTGTTCAGAACTTCTTTCCCTCTGACAAGCTGAATAATTCTTAAATAAGATTGTTTGCATCTGCATGTGAACGCTGACTTTATATGTGACCCGCTCCATCGTAATCAGGAATAATCGGTCGTTGAAGTGAACGCATGGGTGAAAATCGTGACCAAGTCGTTTTTTCTGAACATTGTATTTTTAGGAAGTGTAGTTTTCACAGATTATTGTCATTAATGTCTTGTATGTAAAAACGATCAATAAAGATGAAAATGAAGAGGATTTGTGTGCGCTGTCCGTATGAGTTTGGTCAATTTTGTTTATTTCAAAACTGTTTTTCTCTGAATGTGGATTCAGTAAATAAATATACACCTGTCATCTTCATCAGACCATAACTCGTTAACCTAAGAAGATACACACTTGTGATGGGTATCATTAGAAAGCTGATGAAATTCCCTTTCTTACCATGTGCATATCTCAAAAGGTCATTTCGAGACTTATTCCTGATTTCGATGGAGCGGGTCGCATATATGCTTTTGATCACCACTTGTTCCTACTTTGAATAAAGTGTGTTTAAAAAAAGGAAACAAGAATGTTGTGAAGTTGAAAGGGCTTTCCCTTAAATGTGTTTCAAGAAAACACCGTATTCCTTATTGAATCGCTTTTTATGGATTTTGATGAAACTTGGATGAAGTGACCCTTGGGTGGGAAGACTTCGATACTAATTATCAGATTGCTGAGGTCAAAGGTCATGCAGGGGTCATTTGAGGTCGTCGTTTAAACTTGTACAAAATTTGACTGTTTTAGGAACTTAAACATAAAGGGTTTGACTGTGGGAATAGGCAACACTTGCGATCCGAGGATGACTTCTCTTAAATGAGATAAGTTTGCATGCGAATGCTGACTTGATATTACTTGTCCATACCTTATAAATGAACTGGGTTGGGGTTAGGAGGGTTGAGGAGGATTGAGGTGGATTAGAGTTAATCTTGCATTAATCCTCTCGACTCTTTTGTTCCAGTGCGTCTGGATCCCCCAACCCAGCTGGCCATCTCCAACATCCAGTCCCGCAGCGTCAACCTCCAGTTTCTTCCCGGCTTCAGCGGTCACACCAGCATCGCCGCCTGGATCGTGGAGGCCCGGGTACCAGTCAAGAATGGCTGCGCATCTACCAGCACCAGGACCCCGAATCGGTGGGATTCCTCATCCCCAACCTTATCCCGTACATGGATTACATCTTCAGGTTGCGAGCCGAGAATGTGGTCGGGGAGAGCGTGCCCAGCCTAGCCACTAGGAAGATACAGACGCTGCAAGACAGTAAGTTTCTCAGGGATATCAAATGGGTTCGGAAAAATATGGGTTGGAAACAAAATATAGGTTGGGAACAATATGGGTTGAGAAACATACGAGTTAAACAAATACCTTTGGAATTTCTTGTTTTTAAAGGTAGTATACACCATTGGTAATTTTTTGAATTATCAGGAATGGGTGGATTTGGGGGTTGTATTTTATAGTAAATATCGTTTAACTGACCTGTCCGAATTTTTACATTCATGGATGCCGAGAAAAGCATGAAAAACAGCGTTTGTTTTCCACCGGCGTCGAGCAGTTATTCTTATGTTATCTTTGTTTTTTCGCGCTCGCCGGACGGCGAGAATGAATTTTGGTTTATACAATTCAATTTTTTGGAACAATTACAGGATATCTAGGGCCCTCATTTTGCTGGATGCCTAGAATCATTATTTACTTTTAAATAAGTAAGATATTTCTTAATAATTCGGTAGTAAATTTTTTCGAAATCTGCAAATGGTGTATACTACCTTTAAGACGTTTTTAAGAAAATCAAGTTATTCTCTTGGGTTCTTGAATATAATTTGGAAATAAACTGGGCTGTTCGAAGGCACAGAACTATTTTATGACAAATTTTATGATCTGATTTCTTGCTTTTTTATAGCGCCCGATATTGCTCCTCGTGAGGTGACAGTTCGCGCCTACAGTGAGACATCTCTTAGAGTTCGCTGGGTGGTAAGTAGCAGTCTGAAGATTGAGATGGGAGGGACATGGGTGGGTGTGGATGTCGCTCAATTATAGGGTTCAGCAATGTCATTTACAGTGTTTAATCTTATCACTGAGGTAGTAATGCAGAGAGTCCAAGGTAATATACAACGTTTGCTTTTGCTGTAATTGTTGGAAATGAATGGATTTGGGGGGGTGGTATTCTATAGCAAGTATTGACACACTGACCTGTTTAAAGTTCTGTGTTCATAAATGCTTGAGAAATGTTTTTTTTTGTAGTCTGGTTCATTGACCCTACTTCAGACAAAACAGAGCAATTTGTAGGCATTGAGATTATGTCAGGTCAGGAAACTAGACTAGATGGCTTGCACCCGTTTACAGATGTGTGACCAATTGCCAAACAACACGTGGACTCGCTAAACTTGGTAAATTGGGGCAATATTTGAAAAGGTCAGGGCCCAATTCCATAAAAGCATTCTAACTTAGTATATTACTAGGTTTTAGCAAGATTCCAAATGCCTAGTTGGTTGCTTGCTAGCAATCAACTAAATCGCATTCCATAACACCATTCTATGAAACATTCTTACTAGTTGCTTGCTTGCAGCTTGCTAGAATGTTGTAGGGTTTGTATAATCGCCAAAGTACATGGTCAGTTTGAGTTAACAATAGGGAAAGAGTTCAAATCAGGTCATGCTGTGGGTTGTATTGTCAATGCATTCCTCTGTACCCTATTTAGGGTATGTGCATTTGTATCGGCCTAACCACATGTTTGAGAAATAAGGTTATCCTTGACTCTGCGCATAAGAATGTCAACACAAATTCCCAAAGGATAAAAGATTGAAAGTGACTTAGAATGGTGCTAAGGATTTAGACATACCCCAAACCTAGTCTAATTTTAGCAAGCAACTATATAGGAACCTTGCTAAGCATATAATGGTTTTATGGAATAGATTTAGCAAGGAACTAGAGATAGAAAGGAAGTTAGCAACCAACTAGGCTTAGAATGCTTTTATGGAATTGGGCCCTGGTTTTTCCAATGATGGTCAGCTGACCATCATTTAAAAAAATTTAAATTATAATTTTTTTTCTCGTGAAAATTACCATAATGTTAGGTGCCATGATTTCACAGAATGCTAAAGACTGTTATTCACTTAGAGTCAAATAAGGTATTTCATAATAATTTGGGAGTTTTGTTTTTGTGATGTTTGCACAGATTTGTATATTACATTGTAAAGTTGATGAACCAAGTGAAGGTGACGACGTCATTGTTTATTTTTCCCCAAATGCATCCTTTCACAGCCCCTACTTGACAGAGAGTGGAACGGCGAACCTATCGGCTACCGGATCTACTGGCAGGAGGTCAATGCCACGAACCCTGACCTGACCTCGGGTACCCATGACCTCTTGGAGCCCTACATGGGGAGTACGTCATCGAGGGCTTGCAGGAATGGACGGCGTACTCCGTAGAGAAACAGGCGTATAACGAGATCGGCGTGGGACCCCTCAGCATTGCACTTGTTGGCAGGACCATCGATACAGGTAAATTTTAACAAGATATGCCGTCTTGAAGCCATGATACAAGACAATTTAAAGGCAATTTTCCGGGCAATCTCTCACAAGTTTGTCGACTATTTGCCCTGTGACCGCAAGCAGGCACATGTTTGCATGTTCTTCGTCCTATTAAGCTCAATTACAATTAATTTTAAGATTTGTATTACCCCCGCCCCAATTTTTACTACTGTCCTGATTTATTTTTATTTTTTTTGAAAGTGCATGTTTTTCTCTAATAAAGTGTATTTTTAGACAAGTTTGTTACTTTTTTCTTGATGGAATGTTATTTTTTTCAACTTTTAGAAAAAAAGGAATTTAATTTTTATATTTTTTTTTCTTTCTGAAATCCACATCTTTTCGATATTAGAATGGCCAACATTTACTTTTCTCTTTACCCATAGTTCCTAGCTCGGGGCCAGCCAACGTTCAGGCGAGTGCTACGGGTGCCTTTGTCATCGACGTGACCTGGGGCAACGTGCCCAAGATTGATCAGAACGGTGCCATTTTGGGATACAAGGTAATGACAAGGTTAAGTTGAAGCACATAAAATATTTTCTCAGCAAGTTACCAGCCAAATTTTTATAAGATGTGCATTGTTTGTACCTGGTCCTCAGCTGCCTTTTAGCTTAGCAGAGTATGATGAGAGTACCTGATGAGAGTTGCCAAAGTCTGTGACCAAATATCGGTGGCAGAAGTGGGATGACCTTCTGACTCGAGCTACTTTTTGTTTGTATTTTTTCCAAATAGGTACTCTACCATATTACGACGTCTCCCTCGGAGCAGCAGACCCAGGATGTTCCCGGGGAGGCCTCGATGAGCGGACAGCTAGCGAGATTGCGAGGGTACACGCAGTACACACTGAGCGTGCTCGCCTACACGCGCATGGGGGACGGCGCGGCCAGCGGCTCTGTGGAAGTGCAGACGCAAGAGTCTGGTGAGTCTTGCTTGCTTTGCTTTGCAACCAACAAACAAGACCTGCAGCCGTTTTTAGGAAACCTGATGCCATGGTGCAAGGCCCCTTGAACCACAATTGATCGTATATTATGTTCAACAAATAATTGCGTAACTTGCGCAATCAATTGCAGGGTCTAGTGCAATTTAAAAGTGTTTTCTAACAAAATTAAAAATATTTCCTAGTACCGGATTCATGTTTTTTCAGTGACTGACCTCGATGGAGATAATATTAAAAAAATTGTCAGGATAAAACATTCTTTCTTTTTTATTTTTTGCCTCATACATTGTACTCCTTTATTTGTTCCTAGTTCCGGGCCCACCAACCGGTATCCTGTTTCCAGAGGTAACCAATACCTCAGTAAGAATGATATGGCAGGCTCCTTTGGAACCAAACGGTGTCATCATTAGTTACAGGGTAGGTCTTGGTACATGTACCTTGTATTATGTTTTGTTAACAGGCTAAAACAAGTTTAAAAGTGCACGTATACATTTTGTTTACCAGTACTTGATGCAGTAATCATTAAACAGTTACTTCCATGAAATTAGATTTAGGTTCACCCATTTCTATTGGTCGAGAGCCTGTCATATTGGTAGTTTTACAATTGTGGTGTTGTCTTTTTGTTGGTTTAGGTAAGCTATTTACAGGAGGGTTTCCCCGACAACTTCGAGCAGACGACAGATGTTGGCATGAACCAGGAATTCATCGTCTCGTCGGGGCTGTATGTCAACACGCGGTACTCCTTCATTGTGGAGGCCGAGACCAGACTGGGCTGGGGAGCGGAAGCCACGGCGATCGTGATCACCACCAACGACAGGAGTAAGTTGATACCAGCATCGTGATCGAGTCGATCTCATATCGGTCAGGAAGTCAGTCACAAGTCAAATAATAAAGGCAGTCACCCTTCTGTTAACCAGTTCGCGCAGGGATTATTGTAACATTCACCTAGCCGTCGCGCGGGATTATTTTTAACGAAACTCGATCCGAGGCAGGTTCAGGGTGATAGTACCGGGAAGCACATCCACGCATTTCCGGCCTTGCTCACTGCTGACAGACATTTCCGGCCTTGCTCGTGACATGTTTATGCGTCATATGTTTTGGATCTGGGGAAAACTTGGTGTTTATATACGTTATCCGGCGCAAACTGGTTAATAACTCGAATGGAGTAAGTCAATATCGAGTCGATCACATGTCGGTCAGGAAGTCAGTCACAAGTCAAATAATCAATTGTCAATCACGAGTCAACCTTCTGTTAATAACTTGCCAAACAATTACAAACTAAGTTAAAGACATGAAGGAACATTTGCAGTTACCCAAAAATGTGCCTATTGATTTAAAAAGAGAATCCTTGCTCAAATAGAACATAGGGCTGGTACCACAAGTCGGTCGCAGGTTGGTCGCGAGTCAATTTTTGTTTATAAATAAAATTATTTCCTCCTTTTGTTAATGCCAACAGCTGCCCCTACTGCTCCTTCCAAGCCCTGCGTGGACTACATCCGCAGTCGAGAGGCTCGTATCTCCTGGACCCCCGGGTCAGACGGCAACGGTCCTCTGCGCTACTACAGTATCCAGGTCAAGGAAGGCGCCGGTAGCTTCCAAGACCGTGACACCAACGTCAACCCTTGCGTCATCTCTTACGTTGTGGACAAGTAAGCAATATATTCATCTCATTTTTATCTCATTTTTATCTCTTTTGTCTTGAAACCATCCCAATACGAGTACACGGTGACCGGGCTGACTGCTACCACCAAATACAGCCTGGTCATGTGGGCTCTCACCTCGGTGGGCCGCGGCACCCCGACGGAAACTAGCTTCAGCTCTGGAGTACCGCCGTGTAAGTATCCAATCTTTTAAAAACCAGTCGTGTTCAGAACTTCTTTCCCTCTGACAAGCTGAATAATTCTTAAATAAGATTGTTTGCATCTGCATGTGAACGCTGACTTTATATGTGACCCGCTCCATCGTAATCAGGAATAATCGGTCGTTGAAGTGAACGCATGGGTGAAAATCGTGACCAAGTCGTTTTTTCTGAACATTGTATTTTTAGGAAGTGTAGTTTTCACAGATTATTGTCATTAATGTCTTGTATGTAAAAACGATCAATAAAGATGAAAATGAAGAGGATTTGTGTGCGCTGTCCGTATGAGTTTGGTCAATTTTGTTTATTTCAAAACTGTTTTTCTCTGAATGTGGATTCAGTAAATAAATATACACCTGTCATCTTCATCAGACCATAACTCGTTAACCTAAGAAGATACACACTTGTGATGGGTATCATTAGAAAGCTTATGAAATTCCCTTTCTTACCATGTGCATATCTCAAAAGGTCATTTCGAGACTTATTCCTGATTTCGATGGAGCGGGTCGCATATATGCTTTTGATCACCACTTGTTCCTACTTTGAATAAAGTGTGTTTAAAAAAAGGAAACAAGAATGTTGTGAAGTTGAAAGGGCTTTCCCTTAAATGTGTTTCAAGAAAACACCGTATTCCTTATTGAATCGCTTTTTATGGATTTTGATGAAACTTGGATGAAGTGACCCTTGGGTGGGAAGACTTCGATACTAATTATCAGATTGCTGAGGTCAAAGGTCATGCAGGGGTCATTTGAGGTCGTCGTTTAAACTTGTACAAAATTTGACTGTTTTAGGAACTTAAACATAAAGGGTTTGACTGTGGGAATAGGCAACACTTGCGATCCGAGGATGACTTCTCTTAAATGAGATAAGTTTGCATGCGAATGCTGACTTGATATTACTTGTCCATACCTTATAAATGAACTGGGTTGGGGTTAGGAGGGTTGAGGAGGATTGAGGTGGATTAGAGTTAATCTTGCATTAATCCTCTCGACTCTTTTGTTCCAGTGCGTCTGGATCCCCCAACCCAGCTGGCCATCTCCAACATCCAGTCCCGCAGCGTCAACCTCCAGTTTCTTCCCGGCTTCAGCGGTCACACCAGCATCGCCGCCTGGATCGTGGAGGCCCGGGTACCAGTCAAGAATGGCTGCGCATCTACCAGCACCAGGACCCCGAATCGGTGGGATTCCTCATCCCCAACCTTATCCCGTACATGGATTACATCTTCAGGTTGCGAGCCGAGAATGTGGTCGGGGAGAGCGTGCCCAGCCTAGCCACTAGGAAGATACAGACGCTGCAAGACAGTAAGTTTCTCAGGGATATCAAATGGGTTCGGAAAAATATGGGTTGGAAACAAAATATAGGTTGGGAACAATATGGGTTGAGAAACATACGAGTTAAACAAATACCTTTGGAATTTCTTGTTTTTAAAGGTAGTATACACCATTGGTAATTTTTTGAATTATCAGGAATGGGTGGATTTGGGGGTTGTATTTTATAGTAAATATCGTTTAACTGACCTGTCCGAATTTTTACATTCATGGATGCCGAGAAAAGCATGAAAAACAGCGTTTGTTTTCCACCGGCGTCGAGCAGTTATTCTTATGTTATCTTTGTTTTTTCGCGCTCGCCGGACGGCGAGAATGAATTTTGGTTTATACAATTCAATTTTTTGGAACAATTACAGGATATCTAGGGCCCTCATTTTGCTGGATGCCTAGAATCATTATTTACTTTTAAATAAGTAAGATATTTCTTAATAATTCGGTAGTAAATTTTTTCGAAATCTGCAAATGGTGTATACTACCTTTAAGACGTTTTTAAGAAAATCAAGTTATTCTCTTGGGTTCTTGAATATAATTTGGAAATAAACTGGGCTGTTCGAAGGCACAGAACTATTTTATGACAAATTTTATGATCTGATTTCTTGCTTTTTTATAGCGCCCGATATTGCTCCTCGTGAGGTGACAGTTCGCGCCTACAGTGAGACATCTGTTAGAGTTCGCTGGGTGGTAAGTAGCAGTCTGAAGATTGAGATGGGAGGGACATGGGTGGGTGTGGATGTCGCTCAATTATAGGGTTCAGCAATGTCATTTACAGTGTTTAATCTTATCACTGAGGTAGTAATGCAGAGAGTCCAAGGTAATATACAACGTTTGCTTTTGCTGTAATTGTTGGAAATGAATGGATTTGGGGGGGTGGTATTCTATAGCAAGTATTGACACACTGACCTGTTTAAAGTTCTGTGTTCATAAATGCTTGAGAAATGTTTTTTTTTGTAGTCTGGTTCATTGACCCTACTTCAGACAAAACAGAGCAATTTGTAGGCATTGAGATTATGTCAGGTCAGGAAACTAGACTAGATGGCTTGCACCCGTTTACAGATGTGTGACCAATTGCCAAACAACACGTGGACTCGCTAAACTTGGTAAATTGGGGCAATATTTGAAAAGGTCAGGTTTTTCCAATGATGGTCAGCTGACCATCATTTAAAAAAATTTAAATTATAATTTTTTTTCTCGTGAAAATTACCATAATGTTAGGTGCCATGATTTCACAGAATGCTAAAGACTGTTATTCACTTAGAGTCAAATAAGGTATTTCATAATAATTTGGGAGTTTTGTTTTTGTGATGTTTGCACAGATTTGTATATTACATTGTAAAGTTGATGAACCAAGTGAAGGTGACGACGTCATTGTTTATTTTTCCCCAAATGCATCCTTTCACAGCCCCTACTTGACAGAGAGTGGAACGGCGAACCTATCGGCTACCGGATCTACTGGCAGGAGGTCAATGCCACGAACCCTGACCTGACCTCGGGTACCCATGACCTCTTGGATCCCTACATGGGGAGTACGTCATCGAGGGCTTGCAGGAATGGACGGCGTACTCCGTAGAGAAACAGGCGTATAACGAGATCGGCGTGGGACCCCTCAGCATTGCACTTGTTGGCAGGACCATCGATACAGGTAAATTTTAACAAGATATGCCGTCTTGAAGCCATGATACAAGACAATTTAAAGGCAATTTTCCGGGCAATCTCTCACAAGTTTGTCGACTATTTGCCCTGTGACCGCAAGCAGGCACATGTTTGCATGTTCTTCGTCCTATTAAGCTCAATTACAATTAATTTTAAGATTTGTATTACCCCCGCCCCAATTTTTACTACTGTCCTGATTTATTTTTATTTTGTTTGAAAGTGCATGTTTTTCTCTAATAAAGTGTATTTTTAGACAAGTTTGTTACTTTTGTCTTGATGGAATGTTATTTTTTTCAACTTTTAGAAAAAAAGGAATTTAATTTTTATATTTTTTTTTCTTTCTGAAATCCACATCTTTTCGATATTAGAATGGCCAACATTTACTTTTCTCTTTACCCATAGTTCCTAGCTCGGGGCCAGCCAACGTTCAGGCGAGTGCTACGGGTGCCTTTGTCATCGACGTGACCTGGGGCAACGTGCCCAAGATTGATCAGAACGGTGCCATTTTGGGATACAAGGTAATGACAAGGTTAAGTTGAAGCACATAAAATATTTGCTCAGCAAGTTACCAGCCAAATTTTTATAAGATGTGCATTGTTTGTACCTGGTCCTCAGCTGCCTTTTAGCTTAGCAGAGTATGATGAGAGTACCTGATGAGAGTTGCCAAAGTCTGTGACCAAATATCGGTGGCAGAAGTGGGATGACCTTCTGACTCGAGCTACTTTTTGTTTGTATTTTTTCCAAATAGGTACTCTACCATATTACGACGTCTCCCTCGGAGCAGCAGACCCAGGATGTTCCCGGGGAGGCCTCGATGAGCGGACAGCTAGCGAGATTGCGAGGGTACACGCAGTACACACTGAGCGTGCTCGCCTACACGCGCATGGGGGACGGCGCGGCCAGCGGCTCTGTGGAAGTGCAGACGCAAGAGTCTCGTGAGTCTTGCTTGCTTTGCTTTGCAACCAACAAACAAGACCTGCAGCCGTTTTTAGGAAACCTGATGCCATGGTGCAAGGCCCCTTGAACCACAATTGATCGTATATTATGTTCAACAAATAATTGCGTAACTTGCGCAATCAATTGCAGGGTCTAGTGCAATTTAAAAGTGTTTTCTAACAAAAGTAAAAATATTTCCTAGTACCGGATTCATGTTTTTTCAGTGACTGACCTTGATGGAGATAATATTAAAAAAATTGTCAGGATAAAACATTCTTTCTTTTTTATTTTTTGCCTCATACATTGTACTCCTTTATTTGTTCCTAGTTCCGGGCCCACCAACCGGTATCCTGTTTCCAGAGGTAACCAATACCTCAGTAAGAATGATATGGCAGGCTCCTTTGGAACCAAACGGTGTCATCATTAGTTACAGGGTAGGTCTTGGTACATGTACCTTGTATTATGTTTTGTTAACAGGCTAAAACAAGTTTAAAAGTGCACGTATACATTTTGTTTACCAGTACTTGATGCAGTAATCATTAAACAGTTACTTCCATGAAATTAGATTTAGGTTCACCCATTTCTATTGGTCGAGAGCCTGTCATATTGGTAGTTTTACAATTGTGGTGTTGTCTTTTTGTTGGTTTAGGTAAGCTATTTACAGGAGGGTTTCCCCGACAACTTCGAGCAGACGACAGATGTTGGCATGAACCAGGAATTCATCGTCTCGTCGGGGCTGTATGTCAACACGCGGTACTCCTTCATTGTGGAGGCCGAGACCAGACTGGGCTGGGGAGCGGAAGCCACGGCGATCGTGATCACCACCAACGACAGGAGTAAGTTGATACCAGCATCGTGATCGAGTCGATCTTATATCGGTCAGGAAGTCAGTCACAAGTCAAATAATAAAGACAGTCACCCTTCTGTTAACCAGTTCGCGCAGGGATTATTGTAACATTCACCTAGCCGTCGCGCGGGATTATTTTTAACGAAACTCGATCCGAGGCAGGTTCAGGGTGATAGTACCGGGAAGCACATCCACGCATTTCCGGCCTTGCTCACTGCTGACAGACATTTCCGGCCTTGCTCGTGACATGTTTATGCGTCATATGTTTTGGATCTGGGGAAAACTTGGTGTTTATATACGTTATCCGGCGCAAACTGGTTAATAACTCGAATGGAGTAAGTCAATATCGAGTCGATCACATGTCGGTCAGGAAGTCAGTCACAAGTCAAATAATCAATTGTCAATCACGAGTCAACCTTCTGTTAATAACTTGCCAAACAATTACAAACTAAGTTAAAGACATGAAGGAACATTTGCAGTTACCCAAAAATGTGCCTATTGATTTAAAAAGAGAATCCTTGCTCAAATAGAACATAGGGCTGGTACCACAAGTCGGTCGCAGGTTGGTCGCGAGTCAATTTTTGTTTATAAATAAAATTATTTCCTCCTTTTGTTAATGCCAACAGCTGCCCCTACTGCTCCTTCCAAGCCCTGCGTGGACTACATCCGCAGTCGAGAGGCTCGTATCTCCTGGACCCCCGGGTCAGACGGCAACGGTCCTCTGCGCTACTACAGTATCCAGGTCAAGGAAGGCGCCGGTAGCTTCCAAGACCGTGACACCAACGTCAACCCTTGCGTCATCTCTTACGTTGTGGACAAGTAAGCAATATATTCATCTCATTTTTATCTCATTTTTATCTCTTTTGTCTTGAAACCATCCCAATACGAGTACACGGTGACCGGGCTGACTGCTACCACCAAATACAGCCTGGTCATGTGGGCTCTCACCTCGGTGGGCCGCGGCACCCCGACGGAAACTAGCTTCAGCTCTGGAGTACCGCCGTGTAAGTATCCAATCTTTTAAAAACCAGTCGTGTTCAGAACTTCTTTCCCTCTGACAAGCTGAATAATTCTTAAATAAGATTGTTTGCATCTGCATGTGAACGCTGACTTTATATGTGACCCGCTCCATCGTAATCAGGAATAATCGGTCGTTGAAGTGAACGCATGGGTGAAAATCGTGACCAAGTCGTTTTTTCTGAACATTGTATTTTTAGGAAGTGTAGTTTTCACAGATTATTGTCATTAATGTCTTGTATGTAAAAACGATCAATAAAGATGAAAATGAAGAGGATTTGTGTGCGCTGTCCGTATGAGTTTGGTCAATTTTGTTTATTTCAAAACTGTTTTTCTCTGAATGTGGATTCAGTAAATAAATATACACCTGTCATCTTCATCAGACCATAACTCGTTAACCTAAGAAGATACACACTTGTGATGGGTATCATTAGAAAGCTTATGAAATTCCCTTTCTTACCATGTGCATATCTCAAAAGGTCATTTCGAGACTTATTCCTGATTTCGATGGAGCGGGTCGCATATATGCTTTTGATCACCACTTGTTCCTACTTTGAATAAAGTGTGTTTAAAAAAAGGAAACAAGAATGTTGTGAAGTTGAAAGGGCTTTCCCTTAAATGTGTTTCAAGAAAACACCGTATTCCTTATTGAATCGCTTTTTATGGATTTTGATGAAACTTGGATGAAGTGACCCTTGGGTGGGAAGACTTCGATACTAATTATCAGATTGCTGAGGTCAAAGGTCATGCAGGGGTCATTTGAGGTCGTCGTTTAAACTTGTACAAAATTTGACTGTTTTAGGAACTTAAACATAAAGGGTTTGACTGTGGGAATAGGCAACACTTGCGATCCGAGGATGACTTCTCTTAAATGAGATAAGTTTGCATGCGAATGCTGACTTGATATTACTTGTCCATACCTTATAAATGAACTGGGTTGGGGTTAGGAGGGTTGAGGAGGATTGAGGAGGATTAGAGTTAATCTTGCATTAATCCTCTCGACTCTTTTGTTCCAGTGCGTCTGGATCCCCCAACCCAGCTGGCCATCTCCAACATCCAGTCCCGCAGCGTCAACCTCCAGTTTCTTCCCGGCTTCAGCGGTCACACCAGCATCGCCGCCTGGATCGTGGAGGCCCGGGTACCAGTCAAGAATGGCTGCGCATCTACCAGCACCAGGACCCCGAATCGGTGGGATTCCTCATCCCCAACCTTATCCCGTACATGGATTACATCTTCAGGTTGCGAGCCGAGAATGTGGTCGGGGAGAGCGTGCCCAGCCTAGCCACTAGGAAGATACAGACGCTGCAAGACAGTAAGTTTCTCAGGGATATCAAATGGGTTCGGAAAAATATGGGTTGGAAACAAAATATAGGTTGGGAACAATATGGGTTGAGAAACATACGAGTTAAACAAATACCTTTGGAATTTCTTGTTTTTAAAGGTAGTATACACCATTGGTAATTTTTTGAATTATCAGGAATGGGTGGATTTGGGGGTTGTATTTTATAGTAAATATCGTTTAACTGACCTGTCCGAATTTTTACATTCATGGATGCCGAGAAAAGCATGAAAAACAGCGTTTGTTTTCCACCGGCGTCGAGCAGTTATTCTTATGTTATCTTTGTTTTTTCGCGCTCGCCGGACGGCGAGAATGAATTTTGGTTTATACAATTCAATTTTTTGGAACAATTACAGGATATCTAGGGCCCTCATTTTGCTGGATGCCTAGAATCATTATTTACTTTTAAATAAGTAAGATATTTCTTAATAATTCGGTAGTAAATTTTTTCGAAATCTGCAAATGGTGTATACTACCTTTAAGACGTTTTTAAGAAAATCAAGTTATTCTCTTGGGTTCTTGAATATAATTTGGAAATAAACTGGGCTGTTCGAAGGCACAGAACTATTTTATGACAAATTTTATGATCTGATTTCTTGCTTTTTTATAGCGCCCGATATTGCTCCTCGTGAGGTGACAGTTCGCGCCTACAGTGAGACATCTCTTAGAGTTCGCTGGGTGGTAAGTAGCAGTCTGAAGATTGAGATGGGAGGGACATGGGTGGGTGTGGATGTCGCTCAATTATAGGGTTCAGCAATGTCATTTACAGTGTTTAATCTTATCACTGAGGTAGTAATGCAGAGAGTCCAAGGTAATATACAACGTTTGCTTTTGCTGTAATTGTTGGAAATGAATGGATTTGGGGGGGTGGTATTCTATAGCAAGTATTGACACACTGACCTGTTTAAAGTTCTGTGTTCATAAATGCTTGAGAAATGTTTTTTTTTGTAGTCTGGTTCATTGACCCTACTTCAGACAAAACAGAGCAATTTGTAGGCATTGAGATTATGTCAGGTCAGGAAACTAGACTAGATGGCTTGCACCCGTTTACAGATGTGTGACCAATTGCCAAACAACACGTGGACTCGCTAAACTTGGTAAATTGGGGCAATATTTGAAAAGGTCAGGGCCCAATTCCATAAAAGCATTCTAACTTAGTATATTACTAGGTTTTAGCAAGATTCCAAATGCCTAGTTGGTTGCTTGCTAGCAATCAACTAAATCGCATTCCATAACACCATTCTATGAAACATTCTTACTAGTTGCTTGCTTGCAGCTTGCTAGAATGTTGTAGGGTTTGTATAATCGCCAAAGTACATGGTCAGTTTGAGTTAACAATAGGGAAAGAGTTCAAATCAGGTCATGCTGTGGGTTGTATTGTCAATGCATTCCTCTGTACCCTATTTAGGGTATGTGCATTTGTATCGGCCTAACCACATGTTTGAGAAATAAGGTTATCCTTGACTCTGCGCATAAGAATGTCAACACAAATTCCCAAAGGATAAAAGATTGAAAGTGACTTAGAATGGTGCTAAGGATTTAGACATACCCCAAACCTAGTCTAATTTTAGCAAGCAACTATATAGGAACCTTGCTAAGCATATAATGGTTTTATGGAATAGATTTAGCAAGGAACTAGAGATAGAAAGGAAGTTAGCAACCAACTAGGCTTAGAATGCTTTTATGGAATTGGGCCCTGGTTTTTCCAATGATGGTCAGCTGACCATCATTTAAAAAAATTTAAATTATAATTTTTTTTCTCGTGAAAATTACCATAATGTTAGGTGCCATGATTTCACAGAATGCTAAAGACTGTTATTCACTTAGAGTCAAATAAGGTATTTCATAATAATTTGGGAGTTTTGTTTTTGTGATGTTTGCACAGATTTGTATATTACATTGTAAAGTTGATGAACCAAGTGAAGGTGACGACGTCATTGTTTATTTTTCCCCAAATGCATCCTTTCACAGCCCCTACTTGACAGAGAGTGGAACGGCGAACCTATCGGCTACCGGATCTACTGGCAGGAGGTCAATGCCACGAACCCTGACCTGACCTCGGGTACCCATGACCTCTTGGATCCCTACATGGGGAGTACGTCATCGAGGGCTTGCAGGAATGGACGGCGTACTCCGTAGAGAAACAGGCGTATAACGAGATCGGCGTGGGACCCCTCAGCATTGCACTTGTTGGCAGGACCATCGATACAGGTAAATTTTAACAAGATATGCCGTCTTGAAGCCATGATACAAGACAATTTAAAGGCAATTTTCCGGGCAATCTCTCACAAGTTTGTCGACTATTTGCCCTGTGACCGCAAGCAGGCACATGTTTGCATGTTCTTCGTCCTATTAAGCTCAATTACAATTAATTTTAAGATTTGTATTACCCCCGCCCCAATTTTTACTACTGTCCTGATTTATTTTTATTTTTTTTGAAAGTGCATGTTTTTCTCTAATAAAGTGTATTTTTAGACAAGTTTGTTACTTTTGTCTTGATGGAATGTTATTTTTTTCAACTTTTAGAAAAAAAGGAATTTAATTTTTATATTTTTTTTTCTTTCTGAAATCCACATCTTTTCGATATTAGAATGGCCAACATTTACTTTTCTCTTTACCCATAGTTCCTAGCTCGGGGCCAGCCAACGTTCAGGCGAGTGCTACGGGTGCCTTTGTCATCGACGTGACCTGGGGCAACGTGCCCAAGATTGATCAGAACGGTGCCATTTTGGGATACAAGGTAATGACAAGGTTAAGTTGAAGCACATAAAATATTTGCTCAGCAAGTTACCAGCCAAATTTTTATAAGATGTGCATTGTTTGTACCTGGTCCTCAGCTGCCTTTTAGCTTAGCAGAGTATGATGAGAGTACCTGATGAGAGTTGCCAAAGTCTGTGACCAAATATCGGTGGCAGAAGTGGGATGACCTTCTGACTCGAGCTACTTTTTGTTTGTATTTTTTCCAAATAGGTACTCTACCATATTACGACGTCTCCCTCGGAGCAGCAGACCCAGGATGTTCCCGGGGAGGCCTCGATGAGCGGACAGCTAGCGAGATTGCGAGGGTACACGCAGTACACACTGAGCGTGCTCGCCTACACGCGCATGGGGGACGGCGCGGCCAGCGGCTCTGTGGAAGTGCAGACGCAAGAGTCTGGTGAGTCTTGCTTGCTTTGCTTTGCAACCAACAAACAAGACCTGCAGCCGTTTTTAGGAAACCTGATGCCATGGTGCAAGGCCCCTTGAACCACAATTGATCGTATATTATGTTCAACAAATAATTGCGTAACTTGCGCAATCAATTGCAGGGTCTAGTGCAATTTAAAAGTGTTTTCTAACAAAATTAAAAATATTTCCTAGTACCGGATTCATGTTTTTTCAGTGACTGACCTCGATGGAGATAATATTAAAAAAATTGTCAGGATAAAACATTCTTTCTTTTTTATTTTTTGCCTCATACATTGTACTCCTTTATTTGTTCCTAGTTCCGGGCCCACCAACCGGTATCCTGTTTCCAGAGGTAACCAATACCTCAGTAAGAATGATATGGCAGGCTCCTTTGGAACCAAACGGTGTCATCATTAGTTACAGGGTAGGTCTTGGTACATGTACCTTGTATTATGTTTTGTTAACAGGCTAAAACAAGTTTAAAAGTGCACGTATACATTTTGTTTACCAGTACTTGATGCAGTAATCATTAAACAGTTACTTCCATGAAATTAGATTTAGGTTCACCCATTTCTATTGGTCGAGAGCCTGTCATATTGGTAGTTTTACAATTGTGGTGTTGTCTTTTTGTTGGTTTAGGTAAGCTATTTACAGGAGGGTTTCCCCGACAACTTCGAGCAGACGACAGATGTTGGCATGAACCAGGAATTCATCGTCTCGTCGGGGCTGTATGTCAACACGCGGTACTCCTTCATTGTGGAGGCCGAGACCAGACTGGGCTGGGGAGCGGAAGCCACGGCGATCGTGATCACCACCAACGACAGGAGTAAGTTGATACCAGCATCGTGATCGAGTCGATCTCATATCGGTCAGGAAGTCAGTCACAAGTCAAATAATAAAGGCAGTCACCCTTCTGTTAACCAGTTCGCGCAGGGATTATTGTAACATTCACCTAGCCGTCGCGCGGGATTATTTTTAACGAAACTCGATCCGAGGCAGGTTCAGGGTGATAGTACCGGGAAGCACATCCACGCATTTCCGGCCTTGCTCACTGCTGACAGACATTTCCGGCCTTGCTCGTGACATGTTTATGCGTCATATGTTTTGGATCTGGGGAAAACTTGGTGTTTATATACGTTATCCGGCGCAAACTGGTTAATAACTCGAATGGAGTAAGTCAATATCGAGTCGATCACATGTCGGTCAGGAAGTCAGTCACAAGTCAAATAATCAATTGTCAATCACGAGTCAACCTTCTGTTAATAACTTGCCAAACAATTACAAACTAAGTTAAAGACATGAAGGAACATTTGCAGTTACCCAAAAATGTGCCTATTGATTTAAAAAGAGAATCCTTGCTCAAATAGAACATAGGGCTGGTACCACAAGTCGGTCGCAGGTTGGTCGCGAGTCAATTTTTGTTTATAAATAAAATTATTTCCTCCTTTTGTTAATGCCAACAGCTGCCCCTACTGCTCCTTCCAAGCCCTGCGTGGACTACATCCGCAGTCGAGAGGCTCGTATCTCCTGGACCCCCGGGTCAGACGGCAACGGTCCTCTGCGCTACTACAGTATCCAGGTCAAGGAAGGCGCCGGTAGCTTCCAAGACCGTGACACCAACGTCAACCCTTGCGTCATCTCTTACGTTGTGGACAAGTAAGCAATATATTCATCTCATTTTTATCTCATTTTTATCTCTTTTGTCTTGAAACCATCCCAATACGAGTACACGGTGACCGGGCTGACTGCTACCACCAAATACAGCCTGGTCATGTGGGCTCTCACCTCGGTGGGCCGCGGCACCCCGACGGAAACTAGCTTCAGCTCTGGAGTACCGCCGTGTAAGTATCCAATCTTTTAAAAACCAGTCGTGTTCAGAACTTCTTTCCCTCTGACAAGCTGAATAATTCTTAAATAAGATTGTTTGCATCTGCATGTGAACGCTGACTTTATATGTGACCCGCTCCATCGTAATCAGGAATAATCGGTCGTTGAAGTGAACGCATGGGTGAAAATCGTGACCAAGTCGTTTTTTCTGAACATTGTATTTTTAGGAAGTGTAGTTTTCACAGATTATTGTCATTAATGTCTTGTATGTAAAAACGATCAATAAAGATGAAAATGAAGAGGATTTGTGTGCGCTGTCCGTATGAGTTTGGTCAATTTTGTTTATTTCAAAACTGTTTTTCTCTGAATGTGGATTCAGTAAATAAATATACACCTGTCATCTTCATCAGACCATAACTCGTTAACCTAAGAAGATACACACTTGTGATGGGTATCATTAGAAAGCTGATGAAATTCCCTTTCTTACCATGTGCATATCTCAAAAGGTCATTTCGAGACTTATTCCTGATTTCGATGGAGCGGGTCGCATATATGCTTTTGATCACCACTTGTTCCTACTTTGAATAAAGTGTGTTTAAAAAAAGGAAACAAGAATGTTGTGAAGTTGAAAGGGCTTTCCCTTAAATGTGTTTCAAGAAAACACCGTATTCCTTATTGAATCGCTTTTTATGGATTTTGATGAAACTTGGATGAAGTGACCCTTGGGTGGGAAGACTTCGATACTAATTATCAGATTGCTGAGGTCAAAGGTCATGCAGGGGTCATTTGAGGTCGTCGTTTAAACTTGTACAAAATTTGACTGTTTTAGGAACTTAAACATAAAGGGTTTGACTGTGGGAATAGGCAACACTTGCGATCCGAGGATGACTTCTCTTAAATGAGATAAGTTTGCATGCGAATGCTGACTTGATATTACTTGTCCATACCTTATAAATGAACTGGGTTGGGGTTAGGAGGGTTGAGGAGGATTGAGGTGGATTAGAGTTAATCTTGCATTAATCCTCTCGACTCTTTTGTTCCAGTGCGTCTGGATCCCCCAACCCAGCTGGCCATCTCCAACATCCAGTCCCGCAGCGTCAACCTCCAGTTTCTTCCCGGCTTCAGCGGTCACACCAGCATCGCCGCCTGGATCGTGGAGGCCCGGGTACCAGTCAAGAATGGCTGCGCATCTACCAGCACCAGGACCCCGAATCGGTGGGATTCCTCATCCCCAACCTTATCCCGTACATGGATTACATCTTCAGGTTGCGAGCCGAGAATGTGGTCGGGGAGAGCGTGCCCAGCCTAGCCACTAGGAAGATACAGACGCTGCAAGACAGTAAGTTTCTCAGGGATATCAAATGGGTTCGGAAAAATATGGGTTGGAAACAAAATATAGGTTGGGAACAATATGGGTTGAGAAACATACGAGTTAAACAAATACCTTTGGAATTTCTTGTTTTTAAAGGTAGTATACACCATTGGTAATTTTTTGAATTATCAGGAATGGGTGGATTTGGGGGTTGTATTTTATAGTAAATATCGTTTAACTGACCTGTCCGAATTTTTACATTCATGGATGCCGAGAAAAGCATGAAAAACAGCGTTTGTTTTCCACCGGCGTCGAGCAGTTATTCTTATGTTATCTTTGTTTTTTCGCGCTCGCCGGACGGCGAGAATGAATTTTGGTTTATACAATTCAATTTTTTGGAACAATTACAGGATATCTAGGGCCCTCATTTTGCTGGATGCCTAGAATCATTATTTACTTTTAAATAAGTAAGATATTTCTTAATAATTCGGTAGTAAATTTTTTCGAAATCTGCAAATGGTGTATACTACCTTTAAGACGTTTTTAAGAAAATCAAGTTATTCTCTTGGGTTCTTGAATATAATTTGGAAATAAACTGGGCTGTTCGAAGGCACAGAACTATTTTATGACAAATTTTATGATCTGATTTCTTGCTTTTTTATAGCGCCCGATATTGCTCCTCGTGAGGTGACAGTTCGCGCCTACAGTGAGACATCTCTTAGAGTTCGCTGGGTGGTAAGTAGCAGTCTGAAGATTGAGATGGGAGGGACATGGGTGGGTGTGGATGTCGCTCAATTATAGGGTTCAGCAATGTCATTTACAGTGTTTAATCTTATCACTGAGGTAGTAATGCAGAGAGTCCAAGGTAATATACAACGTTTGCTTTTGCTGTAATTGTTGGAAATGAATGGATTTGGGGGGGTGGTATTCTATAGCAAGTATTGACACACTGACCTGTTTAAAGTTCTGTGTTCATAAATGCTTGAGAAATGTTTTTTTTTGTAGTCTGGTTCATTGACCCTACTTCAGACAAAACAGAGCAATTTGTAGGCATTGAGATTATGTCAGGTCAGGAAACTAGACTAGATGGCTTGCACCCGTTTACAGATGTGTGACCAATTGCCAAACAACACGTGGACTCGCTAAACTTGGTAAATTGGGGCAATATTTGAAAAGGTCAGGGCCCAATTCCATAAAAGCATTCTAACTTAGTATATTACTAGGTTTTAGCAAGATTCCAAATGCCTAGTTGGTTGCTTGCTAGCAATCAACTAAATCGCATTCCATAACACCATTCTATGAAACATTCTTACTAGTTGCTTGCTTGCAGCTTGCTAGAATGTTGTAGGGTTTGTATAATCGCCAAAGTACATGGTCAGTTTGAGTTAACAATAGGGAAAGAGTTCAAATCAGGTCATGCTGTGGGTTGTATTGTCAATGCATTCCTCTGTACCCTATTTAGGGTATGTGCATTTGTATCGGCCTAACCACATGTTTGAGAAATAAGGTTATCCTTGACTCTGCGCATAAGAATGTCAACACAAATTCCCAAAGGATAAAAGATTGAAAGTGACTTAGAATGGTGCTAAGGATTTAGACATACCCCAAACCTAGTCTAATTTTAGCAAGCAACTATATAGGAACCTTGCTAAGCATATAATGGTTTTATGGAATAGATTTAGCAAGGAACTAGAGATAGAAAGGAAGTTAGCAACCAACTAGGCTTAGAATGCTTTTATGGAATTGGGCCCTGGTTTTTCCAATGATGGTCAGCTGACCATCATTTAAAAAAATTTAAATTATAATTTTTTTTCTCGTGAAAATTACCATAATGTTAGGTGCCATGATTTCACAGAATGCTAAAGACTGTTATTCACTTAGAGTCAAATAAGGTATTTCATAATAATTTGGGAGTTTTGTTTTTGTGATGTTTGCACAGATTTGTATATTACATTGTAAAGTTGATGAACCAAGTGAAGGTGACGACGTCATTGTTTATTTTTCCCCAAATGCATCCTTTCACAGCCCCTACTTGACAGAGAGTGGAACGGCGAACCTATCGGCTACCGGATCTACTGGCAGGAGGTCAATGCCACGAACCCTGACCTGACCTCGGGTACCCATGACCTCTTGGAGCCCTACATGGGGAGTACGTCATCGAGGGCTTGCAGGAATGGACGGCGTACTCCGTAGAGAAACAGGCGTATAACGAGATCGGCGTGGGACCCCTCAGCATTGCACTTGTTGGCAGGACCATCGATACAGGTAAATTTTAACAAGATATGCCGTCTTGAAGCCATGATACAAGACAATTTAAAGGCAATTTTCCGGGCAATCTCTCACAAGTTTGTCGACTATTTGCCCTGTGACCGCAAGCAGGCACATGTTTGCATGTTCTTCGTCCTATTAAGCTCAATTACAATTAATTTTAAGATTTGTATTACCCCCGCCCCAATTTTTACTACTGTCCTGATTTATTTTTATTTTTTTTGAAAGTGCATGTTTTTCTCTAATAAAGTGTATTTTTAGACAAGTTTGTTACTTTTTTCTTGATGGAATGTTATTTTTTTCAACTTTTAGAAAAAAAGGAATTTAATTTTTATATTTTTTTTTCTTTCTGAAATCCACATCTTTTCGATATTAGAATGGCCAACATTTACTTTTCTCTTTACCCATAGTTCCTAGCTCGGGGCCAGCCAACGTTCAGGCGAGTGCTACGGGTGCCTTTGTCATCGACGTGACCTGGGGCAACGTGCCCAAGATTGATCAGAACGGTGCCATTTTGGGATACAAGGTAATGACAAGGTTAAGTTGAAGCACATAAAATATTTTCTCAGCAAGTTACCAGCCAAATTTTTATAAGATGTGCATTGTTTGTACCTGGTCCTCAGCTGCCTTTTAGCTTAGCAGAGTATGATGAGAGTACCTGATGAGAGTTGCCAAAGTCTGTGACCAAATATCGGTGGCAGAAGTGGGATGACCTTCTGACTCGAGCTACTTTTTGTTTGTATTTTTTCCAAATAGGTACTCTACCATATTACGACGTCTCCCTCGGAGCAGCAGACCCAGGATGTTCCCGGGGAGGCCTCGATGAGCGGACAGCTAGCGAGATTGCGAGGGTACACGCAGTACACACTGAGCGTGCTCGCCTACACGCGCATGGGGGACGGCGCGGCCAGCGGCTCTGTGGAAGTGCAGACGCAAGAGTCTGGTGAGTCTTGCTTGCTTTGCTTTGCAACCAACAAACAAGACCTGCAGCCGTTTTTAGGAAACCTGATGCCATGGTGCAAGGCCCCTTGAACCACAATTGATCGTATATTATGTTCAACAAATAATTGCGTAACTTGCGCAATCAATTGCAGGGTCTAGTGCAATTTAAAAGTGTTTTCTAACAAAATTAAAAATATTTCCTAGTACCGGATTCATGTTTTTTCAGTGACTGACCTCGATGGAGATAATATTAAAAAAATTGTCAGGATAAAACATTCTTTCTTTTTTATTTTTTGCCTCATACATTGTACTCCTTTATTTGTTCCTAGTTCCGGGCCCACCAACCGGTATCCTGTTTCCAGAGGTAACCAATACCTCAGTAAGAATGATATGGCAGGCTCCTTTGGAACCAAACGGTGTCATCATTAGTTACAGGGTAGGTCTTGGTACATGTACCTTGTATTATGTTTTGTTAACAGGCTAAAACAAGTTTAAAAGTGCACGTATACATTTTGTTTACCAGTACTTGATGCAGTAATCATTAAACAGTTACTTCCATGAAATTAGATTTAGGTTCACCCATTTCTATTGGTCGAGAGCCTGTCATATTGGTAGTTTTACAATTGTGGTGTTGTCTTTTTGTTGGTTTAGGTAAGCTATTTACAGGAGGGTTTCCCCGACAACTTCGAGCAGACGACAGATGTTGGCATGAACCAGGAATTCATCGTCTCGTCGGGGCTGTATGTCAACACGCGGTACTCCTTCATTGTGGAGGCCGAGACCAGACTGGGCTGGGGAGCGGAAGCCACGGCGATCGTGATCACCACCAACGACAGGAGTAAGTTGATACCAGCATCGTGATCGAGTCGATCTCATATCGGTCAGGAAGTCAGTCACAAGTCAAATAATAAAGGCAGTCACCCTTCTGTTAACCAGTTCGCGCAGGGATTATTGTAACATTCACCTAGCCGTCGCGCGGGATTATTTTTAACGAAACTCGATCCGAGGCAGGTTCAGGGTGATAGTACCGGGAAGCACATCCACGCATTTCCGGCCTTGCTCACTGCTGACAGACATTTCCGGCCTTGCTCGTGACATGTTTATGCGTCATATGTTTTGGATCTGGGGAAAACTTGGTGTTTATATACGTTATCCGGCGCAAACTGGTTAATAACTCGAATGGAGTAAGTCAATATCGAGTCGATCACATGTCGGTCAGGAAGTCAGTCACAAGTCAAATAATCAATTGTCAATCACGAGTCAACCTTCTGTTAATAACTTGCCAAACAATTACAAACTAAGTTAAAGACATGAAGGAACATTTGCAGTTACCCAAAAATGTGCCTATTGATTTAAAAAGAGAATCCTTGCTCAAATAGAACATAGGGCTGGTACCACAAGTCGGTCGCAGGTTGGTCGCGAGTCAATTTTTGTTTATAAATAAAATTATTTCCTCCTTTTGTTAATGCCAACAGCTGCCCCTACTGCTCCTTCCAAGCCCTGCGTGGACTACATCCGCAGTCGAGAGGCTCGTATCTCCTGGACCCCCGGGTCAGACGGCAACGGTCCTCTGCGCTACTACAGTATCCAGGTCAAGGAAGGCGCCGGTAGCTTCCAAGACCGTGACACCAACGTCAACCCTTGCGTCATCTCTTACGTTGTGGACAAGTAAGCAATATATTCATCTCATTTTTATCTCATTTTTATCTCTTTTGTCTTGAAACCATCCCAATACGAGTACACGGTGACCGGGCTGACTGCTACCACCAAATACAGCCTGGTCATGTGGGCTCTCACCTCGGTGGGCCGCGGCACCCCGACGGAAACTAGCTTCAGCTCTGGAGTACCGCCGTGTAAGTATCCAATCTTTTAAAAACCAGTCGTGTTCAGAACTTCTTTCCCTCTGACAAGCTGAATAATTCTTAAATAAGATTGTTTGCATCTGCATGTGAACGCTGACTTTATATGTGACCCGCTCCATCGTAATCAGGAATAATCGGTCGTTGAAGTGAACGCATGGGTGAAAATCGTGACCAAGTCGTTTTTTCTGAACATTGTATTTTTAGGAAGTGTAGTTTTCACAGATTATTGTCATTAATGTCTTGTATGTAAAAACGATCAATAAAGATGAAAATGAAGAGGATTTGTGTGCGCTGTCCGTATGAGTTTGGTCAATTTTGTTTATTTCAAAACTGTTTTTCTCTGAATGTGGATTCAGTAAATAAATATACACCTGTCATCTTCATCAGACCATAACTCGTTAACCTAAGAAGATACACACTTGTGATGGGTATCATTAGAAAGCTTATGAAATTCCCTTTCTTACCATGTGCATATCTCAAAAGGTCATTTCGAGACTTATTCCTGATTTCGATGGAGCGGGTCGCATATATGCTTTTGATCACCACTTGTTCCTACTTTGAATAAAGTGTGTTTAAAAAAAGGAAACAAGAATGTTGTGAAGTTGAAAGGGCTTTCCCTTAAATGTGTTTCAAGAAAACACCGTATTCCTTATTGAATCGCTTTTTATGGATTTTGATGAAACTTGGATGAAGTGACCCTTGGGTGGGAAGACTTCGATACTAATTATCAGATTGCTGAGGTCAAAGGTCATGCAGGGGTCATTTGAGGTCGTCGTTTAAACTTGTACAAAATTTGACTGTTTTAGGAACTTAAACATAAAGGGTTTGACTGTGGGAATAGGCAACACTTGCGATCCGAGGATGACTTCTCTTAAATGAGATAAGTTTGCATGCGAATGCTGACTTGATATTACTTGTCCATACCTTATAAATGAACTGGGTTGGGGTTAGGAGGGTTGAGGAGGATTGAGGTGGATTAGAGTTAATCTTGCATTAATCCTCTCGACTCTTTTGTTCCAGTGCGTCTGGATCCCCCAACCCAGCTGGCCATCTCCAACATCCAGTCCCGCAGCGTCAACCTCCAGTTTCTTCCCGGCTTCAGCGGTCACACCAGCATCGCCGCCTGGATCGTGGAGGCCCGGGTACCAGTCAAGAATGGCTGCGCATCTACCAGCACCAGGACCCCGAATCGGTGGGATTCCTCATCCCCAACCTTATCCCGTACATGGATTACATCTTCAGGTTGCGAGCCGAGAATGTGGTCGGGGAGAGCGTGCCCAGCCTAGCCACTAGGAAGATACAGACGCTGCAAGACAGTAAGTTTCTCAGGGATATCAAATGGGTTCGGAAAAATATGGGTTGGAAACAAAATATAGGTTGGGAACAATATGGGTTGAGAAACATACGAGTTAAACAAATACCTTTGGAATTTCTTGTTTTTAAAGGTAGTATACACCATTGGTAATTTTTTGAATTATCAGGAATGGGTGGATTTGGGGGTTGTATTTTATAGTAAATATCGTTTAACTGACCTGTCCGAATTTTTACATTCATGGATGCCGAGAAAAGCATGAAAAACAGCGTTTGTTTTCCACCGGCGTCGAGCAGTTATTCTTATGTTATCTTTGTTTTTTCGCGCTCGCCGGACGGCGAGAATGAATTTTGGTTTATACAATTCAATTTTTTGGAACAATTACAGGATATCTAGGGCCCTCATTTTGCTGGATGCCTAGAATCATTATTTACTTTTAAATAAGTAAGATATTTCTTAATAATTCGGTAGTAAATTTTTTCGAAATCTGCAAATGGTGTATACTACCTTTAAGACGTTTTTAAGAAAATCAAGTTATTCTCTTGGGTTCTTGAATATAATTTGGAAATAAACTGGGCTGTTCGAAGGCACAGAACTATTTTATGACAAATTTTATGATCTGATTTCTTGCTTTTTTATAGCGCCCGATATTGCTCCTCGTGAGGTGACAGTTCGCGCCTACAGTGAGACATCTGTTAGAGTTCGCTGGGTGGTAAGTAGCAGTCTGAAGATTGAGATGGGAGGGACATGGGTGGGTGTGGATGTCGCTCAATTATAGGGTTCAGCAATGTCATTTACAGTGTTTAATCTTATCACTGAGGTAGTAATGCAGAGAGTCCAAGGTAATATACAACGTTTGCTTTTGCTGTAATTGTTGGAAATGAATGGATTTGGGGGGGTGGTATTCTATAGCAAGTATTGACACACTGACCTGTTTAAAGTTCTGTGTTCATAAATGCTTGAGAAATGTTTTTTTTTGTAGTCTGGTTCATTGACCCTACTTCAGACAAAACAGAGCAATTTGTAGGCATTGAGATTATGTCAGGTCAGGAAACTAGACTAGATGGCTTGCACCCGTTTACAGATGTGTGACCAATTGCCAAACAACACGTGGACTCGCTAAACTTGGTAAATTGGGGCAATATTTGAAAAGGTCAGGTTTTTCCAATGATGGTCAGCTGACCATCATTTAAAAAAATTTAAATTATAATTTTTTTTCTCGTGAAAATTACCATAATGTTAGGTGCCATGATTTCACAGAATGCTAAAGACTGTTATTCACTTAGAGTCAAATAAGGTATTTCATAATAATTTGGGAGTTTTGTTTTTGTGATGTTTGCACAGATTTGTATATTACATTGTAAAGTTGATGAACCAAGTGAAGGTGACGACGTCATTGTTTATTTTTCCCCAAATGCATCCTTTCACAGCCCCTACTTGACAGAGAGTGGAACGGCGAACCTATCGGCTACCGGATCTACTGGCAGGAGGTCAATGCCACGAACCCTGACCTGACCTCGGGTACCCATGACCTCTTGGATCCCTACATGGGGAGTACGTCATCGAGGGCTTGCAGGAATGGACGGCGTACTCCGTAGAGAAACAGGCGTATAACGAGATCGGCGTGGGACCCCTCAGCATTGCACTTGTTGGCAGGACCATCGATACAGGTAAATTTTAACAAGATATGCCGTCTTGAAGCCATGATACAAGACAATTTAAAGGCAATTTTCCGGGCAATCTCTCACAAGTTTGTCGACTATTTGCCCTGTGACCGCAAGCAGGCACATGTTTGCATGTTCTTCGTCCTATTAAGCTCAATTACAATTAATTTTAAGATTTGTATTACCCCCGCCCCAATTTTTACTACTGTCCTGATTTATTTTTATTTTGTTTGAAAGTGCATGTTTTTCTCTAATAAAGTGTATTTTTAGACAAGTTTGTTACTTTTGTCTTGATGGAATGTTATTTTTTTCAACTTTTAGAAAAAAAGGAATTTAATTTTTATATTTTTTTTTCTTTCTGAAATCCACATCTTTTCGATATTAGAATGGCCAACATTTACTTTTCTCTTTACCCATAGTTCCTAGCTCGGGGCCAGCCAACGTTCAGGCGAGTGCTACGGGTGCCTTTGTCATCGACGTGACCTGGGGCAACGTGCCCAAGATTGATCAGAACGGTGCCATTTTGGGATACAAGGTAATGACAAGGTTAAGTTGAAGCACATAAAATATTTGCTCAGCAAGTTACCAGCCAAATTTTTATAAGATGTGCATTGTTTGTACCTGGTCCTCAGCTGCCTTTTAGCTTAGCAGAGTATGATGAGAGTACCTGATGAGAGTTGCCAAAGTCTGTGACCAAATATCGGTGGCAGAAGTGGGATGACCTTCTGACTCGAGCTACTTTTTGTTTGTATTTTTTCCAAATAGGTACTCTACCATATTACGACGTCTCCCTCGGAGCAGCAGACCCAGGATGTTCCCGGGGAGGCCTCGATGAGCGGACAGCTAGCGAGATTGCGAGGGTACACGCAGTACACACTGAGCGTGCTCGCCTACACGCGCATGGGGGACGGCGCGGCCAGCGGCTCTGTGGAAGTGCAGACGCAAGAGTCTCGTGAGTCTTGCTTGCTTTGCTTTGCAACCAACAAACAAGACCTGCAGCCGTTTTTAGGAAACCTGATGCCATGGTGCAAGGCCCCTTGAACCACAATTGATCGTATATTATGTTCAACAAATAATTGCGTAACTTGCGCAATCAATTGCAGGGTCTAGTGCAATTTAAAAGTGTTTTCTAACAAAAGTAAAAATATTTCCTAGTACCGGATTCATGTTTTTTCAGTGACTGACCTTGATGGAGATAATATTAAAAAAATTGTCAGGATAAAACATTCTTTCTTTTTTATTTTTTGCCTCATACATTGTACTCCTTTATTTGTTCCTAGTTCCGGGCCCACCAACCGGTATCCTGTTTCCAGAGGTAACCAATACCTCAGTAAGAATGATATGGCAGGCTCCTTTGGAACCAAACGGTGTCATCATTAGTTACAGGGTAGGTCTTGGTACATGTACCTTGTATTATGTTTTGTTAACAGGCTAAAACAAGTTTAAAAGTGCACGTATACATTTTGTTTACCAGTACTTGATGCAGTAATCATTAAACAGTTACTTCCATGAAATTAGATTTAGGTTCACCCATTTCTATTGGTCGAGAGCCTGTCATATTGGTAGTTTTACAATTGTGGTGTTGTCTTTTTGTTGGTTTAGGTAAGCTATTTACAGGAGGGTTTCCCCGACAACTTCGAGCAGACGACAGATGTTGGCATGAACCAGGAATTCATCGTCTCGTCGGGGCTGTATGTCAACACGCGGTACTCCTTCATTGTGGAGGCCGAGACCAGACTGGGCTGGGAAGCGGAAGCCACGGCGATCGTGATCACCACCAACGACAGGAGTAAGTTGATACCAGCATCGTGATCGAGTCGATCTTATATCGGTCAGGAAGTCAGTCACAAGTCAAATAATAAAGGCAGTCACCCTTCTGTTAACCAGTTCGCGCAGGGATTATTGTAACATTCACCTAGCCGTCGCGCGGGATTATTTTTAACGAAACTCGATCCGAGGCAGGTTCAGGGTGATAGTACCGGGAAGCACATCCACGCATTTCCGGCCTTGCTCACTGCTGACAGACATTTCCGGCCTTGCTCGTGACATGTTTATGCGTCATATGTTTTGGATCTGGGGAAAACTTGGTGTTTATATACGTTATCCGGCGCAAACTGGTTAATAACTCGAATGGAGTAAGTCAATATCGAGTCGATCACATGTCGGTCAGGAAGTCAGTCACAAGTCAAATAATCAATTGTCAATCACGAGTCAACCTTCTGTTAATAACTTGCCAAACAATTACAAACTAAGTTAAAGACATGAAGGAACATTTGCAGTTACCCAAAAATGTGCCTATTGATTTAAAAAGAGAATCCTTGCTCAAATAGAACATAGGGCTGGTACCACAAGTCGGTCGCAGGTTGGTCGCGAGTCAATTTTTGTTTATAAATAAAATTATTTCCTCCTTTTGTTAATGCCAACAGCTGCCCCTACTGCTCCTTCCAAGCCCTGCGTGGACTACATCCGCAGTCGAGAGGCTCGTATCTCCTGGACCCCCGGGTCAGACGGCAACGGTCCTCTGCGCTACTACAGTATCCAGGTCAAGGAAGGCGCCGGTAGCTTCCAAGACCGTGACACCAACGTCAACCCTTGCGTCATCTCTTACGTTGTGGACAAGTAAGCAATATATTCATCTCATTTTTATCTCATTTTTATCTCTTTTGTCTTGAAACCATCCCAATACGAGTACACGGTGACCGGGCTGACTGCTACCACCAAATACAGCCTGGTCATGTGGGCTCTCACCTCGGTGGGCCGCGGCACCCCGACGGAAACTAGCTTCAGCTCTGGAGTACCGCCGTGTAAGTATCCAATCTTTTAAAAACCAGTCGTGTTCAGAACTTCTTTCCCTCTGACAAGCTGAATAATTCTTAAATAAGATTGTTTGCATCTGCATGTGAACGCTGACTTTATATGTGACCCGCTCCATCGTAATCAGGAATAATCGGTCGTTGAAGTGAACGCATGGGTGAAAATCGTGACCAAGTCGTTTTTTCTGAACATTGTATTTTTAGGAAGTGTAGTTTTCACAGATTATTGTCATTAATGTCTTGTATGTAAAAACGATCAATAAAGATGAAAATGAAGAGGATTTGTGTGCGCTGTCCGTATGAGTTTGGTCAATTTTGTTTATTTCAAAACTGTTTTTCTCTGAATGTGGATTCAGTAAATAAATATACACCTGTCATCTTCATCAGACCATAACTCGTTAACCTAAGAAGATACACACTTGTGATGGGTATCATTAGAAAGCTTATGAAATTCCCTTTCTTACCATGTGCATATCTCAAAAGGTCATTTCGAGACTTATTCCTGATTTCGATGGAGCGGGTCGCATATATGCTTTTGATCACCACTTGTTCCTACTTTGAATAAAGTGTGTTTAAAAAAAGGAAACAAGAATGTTGTGAAGTTGAAAGGGCTTTCCCTTAAATGTGTTTCAAGAAAACACCGTATTCCTTATTGAATCGCTTTTTATGGATTTTGATGAAACTTGGATGAAGTGACCCTTGGGTGGGAAGACTTCGATACTAATTATCAGATTGCTGAGGTCAAAGGTCATGCAGGGGTCATTTGAGGTCGTCGTTTAAACTTGTACAAAATTTGACTGTTTTAGGAACTTAAACATAAAGGGTTTGACTGTGGGAATAGGCAACACTTGCGATCCGAGGATGACTTCTCTTAAATGAGATAAGTTTGCATGCGAATGCTGACTTGATATTACTTGTCCATACCTTATAAATGAACTGGGTTGGGGTTAGGAGGGTTGAGGAGGATTGAGGAGGATTAGAGTTAATCTTGCATTAATCCTCTCGACTCTTTTGTTCCAGTGCGTCTGGATCCCCCAACCCAGCTGGCCATCTCCAACATCCAGTCCCGCAGCGTCAACCTCCAGTTTCTTCCCGGCTTCAGCGGTCACACCAGCATCGCCGCCTGGATCGTGGAGGCCCGGGTACCAGTCAAGAATGGCTGCGCATCTACCAGCACCAGGACCCCGAATCGGTGGGATTCCTCATCCCCAACCTTATCCCGTACATGGATTACATCTTCAGGTTGCGAGCCGAGAATGTGGTCGGGGAGAGCGTGCCCAGCCTAGCCACTAGGAAGATACAGACGCTGCAAGACAGTAAGTTTCTCAGGGATATCAAATGGGTTCGGAAAAATATGGGTTGGAAACAAAATATAGGTTGGGAACAATATGGGTTGAGAAACATACGAGTTAAACAAATACCTTTGGAATTTCTTGTTTTTAAAGGTAGTATACACCATTGGTAATTTTTTGAATTATCAGGAATGGGTGGATTTGGGGGTTGTATTTTATAGTAAATATCGTTTAACTGACCTGTCCGAATTTTTACATTCATGGATGCCGAGAAAAGCATGAAAAACAGCGTTTGTTTTCCACCGGCGTCGAGCAGTTATTCTTATGTTATCTTTGTTTTTTCGCGCTCGCCGGACGGCGAGAATGAATTTTGGTTTATACAATTCAATTTTTTGGAACAATTACAGGATATCTAGGGCCCTCATTTTGCTGGATGCCTAGAATCATTATTTACTTTTAAATAAGTAAGATATTTCTTAATAATTCGGTAGTAAATTTTTTCGAAATCTGCAAATGGTGTATACTACCTTTAAGACGTTTTAAAGAAAATCAAGTTATTCTCTTGGGTTCTTGAATATAATTTGGAAATAAACTGGGCTGTTCGAAGGCACAGAACTATTTTATGACAAATTTTATGATCTGATTTCTTGCTTTTTTATAGCGCCCGATATTGCTCCTCGTGAGGTGACAGTTCGCGCCTACAGTGAGACATCTCTTAGAGTTCGCTGGGTGGTAAGTAGCAGTCTGAAGATTGAGATGGGAGGGACATGGGTGGGTGTGGATGTCGCTCAATTATAGGGTTCAGCAATGTCATTTACAGTGTTTAATCTTATCACTGAGGTAGTAATGCAGAGAGTCCAAGGTAATATACAACGTTTGCTTTTGCTGTAATTGTTGGAAATGAATGGATTTGGGGGGGTGGTATTCTATAGCAAGTATTGACACACTGACCTGTTTAAAGTTCTGTGTTCATAAATGCTTGAGAAATGTTTTTTTTTGTAGTCTGGTTCATTGACCCTACTTCAGACAAAACAGAGCAATTTGTAGGCATTGAGATTATGTCAGGTCAGGAAACTAGACTAGATGGCTTGCACCCGTTTACAGATGTGTGACCAATTGCCAAACAACACGTGGACTCGCTAAACTTGGTAAATTGGGGCAATATTTGAAAAGGTCAGGGCCCAATTCCATAAAAGCATTCTAACTTAGTATATTACTAGGTTTTAGCAAGATTCCAAATGCCTAGTTGGTTGCTTGCTAGCAATCAACTAAATCGCATTCCATAACACCATTCTATGAAACATTCTTACTAGTTGCTTGCTTGCAGCTTGCTAGAATGTTGTAGGGTTTGTATAATCGCCAAAGTACATGGTCAGTTTGAGTTAACAATAGGGAAAGAGTTCAAATCAGGTCATGCTGTGGGTTGTATTGTCAATGCATTCCTCTGTACCCTATTTAGGGTATGTGCATTTGTATCGGCCTAACCACATGTTTGAGAAATAAGGTTATCCTTGACTCTGCGCATAAGAATGTCAACACAAATTCCCAAAGGATAAAAGATTGAAAGTGACTTAGAATGGTGCTAAGGATTTAGACATACCCCAAACCTAGTCTAATTTTAGCAAGCAACTATATAGGAACCTTGCTAAGCATATAATGGTTTTATGGAATAGATTTAGCAAGGAACTAGAGATAGAAAGGAAGTTAGCAACCAACTAGGCTTAGAATGCTTTTATGGAATTGGGCCCTGGTTTTTCCAATGATGGTCAGCTGACCATCATTTAAAAAAATTTAAATTATAATTTTTTTTCTCGTGAAAATTACCATAATGTTAGGTGCCATGATTTCACAGAATGCTAAAGACTGTTATTCACTTAGAGTCAAATAAGGTATTTCATAATAATTTGGGAGTTTTGTTTTTGTGATGTTTGCACAGATTTGTATATTACATTGTAAAGTTGATGAACCAAGTGAAGGTGACGACGTCATTGTTTATTTTTCCCCAAATGCATCCTTTCACAGCCCCTACTTGACAGAGAGTGGAACGGCGAACCTATCGGCTACCGGATCTACTGGCAGGAGGTCAATGCCACGAACCCTGACCTGACCTCGGGTACCCATGACCTCTTGGATCCCTACATGGGGAGTACGTCATCGAGGGCTTGCAGGAATGGACGGCGTACTCCGTAGAGAAACAGGCGTATAACGAGATCGGCGTGGGACCCCTCAGCATTGCACTTGTTGGCAGGACCATCGATACAGGTAAATTTTAACAAGATATGCCGTCTTGAAGCCATGATACAAGACAATTTAAAGGCAATTTTCCGGGCAATCTCTCACAAGTTTGTCGACTATTTGCCCTGTGACCGCAAGCAGGCACATGTTTGCATGTTCTTCGTCCTATTAAGCTCAATTACAATTAATTTTAAGATTTGTATTACCCCCGCCCCAATTTTTACTACTGTCCTGATTTATTTTTATTTTTTTTGAAAGTGCATGTTTTTCTCTAATAAAGTGTATTTTTAGACAAGTTTGTTACTTTTTTCTTGATGGAATGTTATTTTTTTCAACTTTTAGAAAAAAAGGAATTTAATTTTTATATTTTTTTTTCTTTCTGAAATCCACATCTTTTCGATATTAGAATGGCCAACATTTACTTTTCTCTTTACCCATAGTTCCTAGCTCGGGGCCAGCCAACGTTCAGGCGAGTGCTACGGGTGCCTTTGTCATCGACGTGACCTGGGGCAACGTGCCCAAGATTGATCAGAACGGTGCCATTTTGGGATACAAGGTAATGACAAGGTTAAGTTGAAGCACATAAAATATTTGCTCAGCAAGTTACCAGCCAAATTTTTATAAGATGTGCATTGTTTGTACCTGGTCCTCAGCTGCCTTTTAGCTTAGCAGAGTATGATGAGAGTACCTGATGAGAGTTGCCAAAGTCTGTGACCAAATATCGGTGGCAGAAGTGGGATGACCTTCTGACTCGAGCTACTTTTTGTTTGTATTTTTTCCAAATAGGTACTCTACCATATTACGACGTCTCCCTCGGAGCAGCAGACCCAGGATGTTCCCAGGGAGGCCTCGATGAGCGGACAGCTAGCGAGATTGCGAGGGTACACGCAGTACACACTGAGCGTGCTCGCCTACACGCGCATGGGGGACGGCGCGGCCAGCGGCTCTGTGGAAGTGCAGACGCAAGAGTCTGGTGAGTCTTGCTTGCTTTGCTTTGCAACCAACAAACAAGACCTGCAGCCGTTTTTAGGAAACCTGATGCCATGGTGCAAGGCCCCTTGAACCACAATTGATCGTATATTATGTTCAACAAATAATTGCGTAACTTGCGCAATCAATTGCAGGGTCTAGTGCAATTTAAAAGTGTTTTCTAACAAAATTAAAAATATTTCCTAGTACCGGATTCATGTTTTTTCAGTGACTGACCTTGATGGAGATAATATTAAAAAAATTGTCAGGATAAAACATTCTTTCTTTTTTATTTTTTGCCTCATACATTGTACTCCTTTATTTGTTCCTAGTTCCGGGCCCACCAACCGGTATCCTGTTTCCAGAGGTAACCAATACCTCAGTAAGAATGATATGGCAGGCTCCTTTGGAACCAAACGGTGTCATCATTAGTTACAGGGTAGGTCTTGGTACATGTACCTTGTATTATGTTTTGTTAACAGGCTAAAACAAGTTTAAAAGTGCACGTATACATTTTGTTTACCAGTACTTGATGCAGTAATCATTAAACAGTTACTTCCATGAAATTAGATTTAGGTTCACCCATTTCTATTGGTCGAGAGCCTGTCATATTGGTAGTTTTACAATTGTGGTGTTGTCTTTTTGTTGGTTTAGGTAAGCTATTTACAGGAAGGTTTCCCCGACAACTTCGAGCAGACGACAGATGTTGGCATGAACCAGGAATTCATCGTCTCGTCGGGGCTGTATGTCAACACGCGGTACTCCTTCATTGTGGAGGCCGAGACCAGACTGGGCTGGGGAGCGGAAGCCACGGCGATCGTGATCACCACCAACGACAGGAGTAAGTTGATACCAGCATCGTGATCGAGTCGATCTCATATCGGTCAGGAAGTCAGTCACAAGTCAAATAATAAAGGCAGTCACCCTTCTGTTAACCAGTTCGCGCAGGGATTATTGTAACATTCACCTAGCCGTCGCGCGGGATTATTTTTAACGAAACTCGATCCGAGGCAGGTTCAGGGTGATAGTACCGGGAAGCACATCCACGCATTTCCGGCCTTGCTCACTGCTGACAGACATTTCCGGCCTTGCTCGTGACATGTTTATGCGTCATATGTTTTGGATCTGGGGAAAACTTGGTGTTTATATACGTTATCCGGCGCAAACTGGTTAATAACTCGAATGGAGTAAGTCAATATCGAGTCGATCACATGTCGGTCAGGAAGTCAGTCACAAGTCAAATAATCAATTGTCAATCACGAGTCAACCTTCTGTTAATAACTTGCCAAACAATTACAAACTAAGTTAAAGACATGAAGGAACATTTGCAGTTACCCAAAAATGTGCCTATTGATTTAAAAAGAGAATCCTTGCTCAAATAGAACATAGGGCTGGTACCACAAGTCGGTCGCAGGTTGGTCGCGAGTCAATTTTTGTTTATAAATAAAATTATTTCCTCCTTTTGTTAATGCCAACAGCTGCCCCTACTGCTCCTTCCAAGCCCTGCGTGGACTACATCCGCAGTCGAGAGGCTCGTATCTCCTGGACCCCCGGGTCAGACGGCAACGGTCCTCTGCGCTACTACAGTATCCAGGTCAAGGAAGGCGCCGGTAGCTTCCAAGACCGTGACACCAACGTCAACCCTAGCGTCATCTCTTACGTTGTGGACAAGTAAGCAATATATTCATCTCATTTTTATCTCATTTTTATCTCTTTTGTCTTGAAACCATCCCAATACGAGTACACGGTGACCGGGCTGACTGCTACCACCAAATACAGCCTGGTCATGTGGGCTCTCACCTCGGTGGGCCGCGGCACCCCGACGGAAACTAGCTTCAGCTCTGGAGTACCGCCGTGTAAGTATCCAATCTTTTAAAAACCAGTCGTGTTCAGAACTTCTTTCCCTCTGACAAGCTGAATAATTCTTAAATAAGATTGTTTGCATCTGCATGTGAACGCTGACTTTATATGTGACCCGCTCCATCGTAATCAGGAATAATCGGTCGTTGAAGTGAACGCATGGGTGAAAATCGTGACCAAGTCGTTTTTTCTGAACATTGTATTTTTAGGAAGTGTAGTTTTCACAGATTATTGTCATTAATGTCTTGTATGTAAAAACGATCAATAAAGATGAAAATGAAGAGGATTTGTGTGCGCTGTCCGTATGAGTTTGGTCAATTTTGTTTATTTCAAAACTGTTTTTCTCTGAATGTGGATTCAGTAAATAAATATACACCTGTCATCTTCATCAGACCATAACTCGTTAACCTAAGAAGATACACACTTGTGATGGGTATCATTAGAAAGCTGATGAAATTCCCTTTCTTACCATGTGCATATCTCAAAAGGTCATTTCGAGACTTATTCCTGATTTCGATGGAGCGGGTCGCATATATGCTTTTGATCACCACTTGTTCCTACTTTGAATAAAGTGTGTTTAAAAAAAGGAAACAAGAATGTTGTGAAGTTGAAAGGGCTTTCCCTTAAATGTGTTTCAAGAAAACACCGTATTCCTTATTGAATCGCTTTTTATGGATTTTGATGAAACTTGGATGAAGTGACCCTTGGGTGGGAAGACTTCGATACTAATTATCAGATTGCTGAGGTCAAAGGTCATGCAGGGGTCATTTGAGGTCGTCGTTTAAACTTGTACACAATTTGACTGTTTTAGGAACTTAAACATAAAGGGTTTGACTGTGGGAATAGGCAACACTTGCGATCCGAGGATGACTTCTCTTAAATGAGATAAGTTTGCATGCGAATGCTGACTTGATATTACTTGTCCATACCTTATAAATGAACTGGGTTGGGGTTAGGAGGGTTGAGGAGGATTGAGGTGGATTAGAGTTAATCTTGCATTAATCCTCTCGACTCTTTTGTTCCAGTGCGTCTGGATCCCCCAACCCAGCTGGCCATCTCCAACATCCAGTCCCGCAGCGTCAACCTCCAGTTTCTTCCCGGCTTCAGCGGTCACACCAGCATCGCCGCCTGGATCGTGGAGGCCCGGGTACCAGTCAAGAATGGCTGCGCATCTACCAGCACCAGGACCCCGAATCGGTGGGATTCCTCATCCCCAACCTTATCCCGTACATGGATTACATCTTCAGGTTGCGAGCCGAGAATGTGGTCGGGGAGAGCGTGCCCAGCCTAGCCACTAGGAAGATACAGACGCTGCAAGACAGTAAGTTTCTCAGGGATATCAAATGGGTTCGGAAAAATATGGGTTGGAAACAAAATATAGGTTGGGAACAATATGGGTTGAGAAACATACGAGTTAAACAAATACCTTTGGAATTTCTTGTTTTTAAAGGTAGTATACACCATTGGTAATTTTTTGAATTATCAGGAATGGGTGGATTTGGGGGTTGTATTTTATAGTAAATATCGTTTAACTGACCTGTCCGAATTTTTACATTCATGGATGCCGAGAAAAGCATGAAAAACAGCGTTTGTTTTCCACCGGCGTCGAGCAGTTATTCTTATGTTATCTTTGTTTTTTCGCGCTCGCCGGACGGCGAGAATGAATTTTGGTTTATACAATTCAATTTTTTGGAACAATTACAGGATATCTAGGGCCCTCATTTTGCTGGATGCCTAGAATCATTATTTACTTTTAAATAAGTAAGATATTTCTTAATAATTCGGTAGTAAATTTTTTCGAAATCTGCAAATGGTGTATACTACCTTTAAGACGTTTTTAAGAAAATCAAGTTATTCTCTTGGGTTCTTGAATATAATTTGGAAATAAACTGGGCTGTTCGAAGGCACAGAACTATTTTATGACAAATTTTATGATCTGATTTCTTGCTTTTTTATAGCGCCCGATATTGCTCCTCGTGAGGTGACAGTTCGCGCCTACAGTGAGACATCTCTTAGAGTTCGCTGGGTGGTAAGTAGCAGTCTGAAGATTGAGATGGGAGGGACATGGGTGGGTGTGGATGTCGCTCAATTATAGGGTTCAGCAATGTCATTTACAGTGTTTAATCTTATCACTGAGGTAGTAATGCAGAGAGTCCAAGGTAATATACAACGTTTGCTTTTGCTGTAATTGTTGGAAATGAATGGATTTGGGGGGGTGGTATTCTATAGCAAGTATTGACACACTGACCTGTTTAAAGTTCTGTGTTCATAAATGCTTGAGAAATGTTTTTTTTTGTAGTCTGGTTCATTGACCCTACTTCAGACAAAACAGAGCAATTTGTAGGCATTGAGATTATGTCAGGTCAGGAAACTAGACTAGATGGCTTGCACCCGTTTACAGATGTGTGACCAATTGCCAAACAACACGTGGACTCGCTAAACTTGGTAAATTGGGGCAATATTTGAAAAGGTCAGGGCCCAATTCCATAAAAGCATTCTAACTTAGTATATTACTAGGTTTTAGCAAGATTCCAAATGCCTAGTTGGTTGCTTGCTAGCAATCAACTAAATCGCATTCCATAACACCATTCTATGAAACATTCTTACTAGTTGCTTGCTTGCAGCTTGCTAGAATGTTGTAGGGTTTGTATAATCGCCAAAGTACATGGTCAGTTTGAGTTAACAATAGGGAAAGAGTTCAAATCAGGTCATGCTGTGGGTTGTATTGTCAATGCATTCCTCTGTACCCTATTTAGGGTATGTGCATTTGTATCGGCCTAACCACATGTTTGAGAAATAAGGTTATCCTTGACTCTGCGCATAAGAATGTCAACACAAATTCCCAAAGGATAAAAGATTGAAAGTGACTTAGAATGGTGCTAAGGATTTAGACTAATTTTAGCAAGCAACTATATAGGAACCTTGCTAAGCATATAATGGTTTTATGGAATAGATTTAGCAAGGAACTAGAGATAGAAAGGAAGTTAGCAACCAACTAGGCTTAGAATGCTTTTATGGAATTGGGCCCTGGTTTTTCCAATGATGGTCAGCTGACCATCATTTAAAAAAATTTAAATTATAATTTTTTTTCTCGTGAAAATTACCATAATGTTAGGTGCCATGATTTCACAGAATGCTAAAGACTGTTATTCACTTAGAGTCAAATAAGGTATTTCATAATAATTTGGGAGTTTTGTTTTTGTGATGTTTGCACAGATTTGTATATTATACATTGTAAAGTTGATGAACCAAGTGAAGGTGACGACGTCATTGTTTATTTTTCCCCAAATGCATCCTTTCACAGCCCCTACTTGACAGAGAGTGGAACGGCGAACCTATCGGCTACCGGATCTACTGGCAGGAGGTCAATGCCACGAACCCTGACCTGACCTCGGGTACCCATGACCTCTTGGATCCCTACATGGGGAGTACGTCATCGAGGGCTTGCAGGAATGGACGGCGTACTCCGTAGAGAAACAGGCGTATAACGAGATCGGCGTGGGACCCCTCAGCATTGCACTTGTTGGCAGTGTGGATTTCTTGAAATGGATGAGTTACAGGATATATATTTTGTAGTAAATATTGTGACGCAGAGCTATTTTAAACTGTTATGATCATAGATGCTGGAAAAACCAAGAAAAAAGAAATAAAAAGTGCTGTTCTTATAAGCAATTTATAGATGTCATAGAATTATCAGGTTAGGACACCAGACTAGTTGGCTTGCACCCATTCACAGATGTTTTGCAAATAAAATGTGGACTAACTGAATTACATTACAATGGGGGAAGTGATTGAAAATAGTCAGGTTTATCCCCAACGATTGCCAGCCGGCAATCGTTTGTGAATGATATAAAATTTGCGATCGCGAAAAAACAAAGATAACATAAGAATAACTGCTCGACGCCGGTTGAAAACAATCGCTGTTTTTCGTGCTTTTCTCGGCATCCATGATTGTTAAACTTCGGATAGGTCAGTTAAACGATTATTACTGTAAGATACAACCCCCAAAATCTACCCATTCATGATAATTCAAGCAATTACCAATGGTGTATCCTACCTTTTAATCAAGTACGGTATTTCATAAATAATTCAGCAGTTTTGTTTTTTATGTTTGCAGATGGTGTATACTTCCTATTAAAATTTAAATAACAAACTTGTTGTGGTCATTTGTTTCCCTAGAAACTGGGCAATGTGCCAAACATCAAGATGGCGGAGTCGGAGTCCATTATGGACCGACTGTGCATGTTGGTGCGTGCTGGGAAAGTGTTACTGAGAAGGCTTGCACTGAGCATGCCCAGTATGATGCCACAAGGACAACGCAAGGTCAAGGAGTAAATTGGTCAGTCTGACGTTCAGGTTCCAAGAGCAGCACCCAATTTTTTTCAATGATGAATTATTTCAGTTTATGCAGATATTTGAAATAATAATGACCGGCAATCGTGGACGGGGTATTGTACGACCGTCTTCCCTCTTTTGTTTATACTCTAATGTTTTCGGATGATCGTCATAGGATTTGTACACGGGAAAAGATCGTGGACGTTGTGTGTTGGTGGACCCATTGTTTGACTCCCAATTCTTTTGTCCGACGACCACGATTGCCGGTCAATACAAACGCACATACATATGGGTGTCTAAAAAAAATGCAAACATAATATAACGGAATATAACTGGCGAATTATTAAGAAATTTCTTACTTATTTGAAGTAAATAATGAATAAAGGGATCCAACAATATGATTGCACTAGACATCCTGTAATTATTATGAAAAATTGAATTTCATCCGGCAATCGCGAAAAAAACAAGAACAACAAGAACAACTGCCCTACGCCATTTTTCTTGCTTTTTCCTGGGCATCCATGATTACAAAACATCGACAATTATAGTTAGTTAAACGATATTTACTATAAAAACTAGCTACACATGAAAACAGTCGATAGTCGATATTAGCTCCCCGAGGTATTGGAAGCCGGTAAACTAGTTTGTCAACTTCCAATATAATCATATTTGTATATAAAGTTTTTAAAATAGTTTGCAACCCCATAATTATTTGCAGTTTTACAATTTTAGGCATTTGAGTACGAGTATTATAATAATAATGAACACTTATATAGCACCGGTATCCGCCAAGTACGACGCTCATAGCGCATTTTACATAAACCCCCCAAAATACTGACAATCGAGAGGTGAACAATTTGGGAAGATTTGAATGATTGCAATAAGGAATTATGTCATATAGTTCAATTGGTAGTTCCAGAGTTTTGCAGCAGCGTGTGAGAAAGAACTGTTGTTCACCTTGCTCCTACTTTGTTTACTTTTGTTTGGTTGAAATTCTTACTGTTTCCTACTTGTTCCCCCACAACTGTTGCACACAGTATGTAAATAACACAGTGAAGAGCTTTGGGTGCAGGAGTACTCTGTACTGCCAAGAGCTCTAATGCAGACTGAGCACAAGTGTTGTGAGTACAAAACATGCCAAGTGATGCTCATGATGCTGTGGACGTGGGCGAGTATCAATGAAAACTACTTCTAAAAGCCTGTAAAGGTTCTACCATTATCCTGATTTTGCCCTTCAAAGTACTACATGTACATTTGTCCTGTTTTATTATTATATTTTTTTTTGTAATTTTGTATTCTACTTTTCTCCTACGTTTTCATTTGGATATGCTTGAAAGCCTGCCAAAAATGGTATTCATGACTTAAAGATTGTTCTACAAAAGAATAGCCATGTTTTATTTATTTTTATAAAAAACAAGTTTTTGATGTTATTGTTTCAGATGATGAGCCCCCATCCATAACGTGTCCCTCACTCATCACGGTGCGCACAGAGGAAGGGCAGTCCTACGTCAACATTACATTTCCGTCACTCGCCGCAATGATGGACAACTCTGGGGGAGTTATTAACGTCACCACATCACCGGCTGATAACAGCAGCCTTGAAATTGGCTCGCACCAGGTCGTCTACACTGCAACTGATCCATCGGGGAACATGGAAATGTGTAATCTTACTGTCACAGTTGTTGGCGAGTTGCACCTTCTCCCTTCCTTCTCCTTCCTCCCTCCAACCAGCTCCCCCAACCAGCTCCCCCTAACCATATCCCCAACCATCTCCCAACGACCCTCCTTAGTAACCACCCTCCAACCACCACCCAACGACCACCCAACGACCCTCCTATCACCCTCCTACCACCCTCCAACCACCCCCCCAATGACCCCTCAACTACCCCCCCACCACCCCCCAACGACCCCTCAACTACCCCCCCCCCCCTCTCCTCCTCCCTCGCCAACTACTTTCCCAACCAGTCCCCCCAACCACCTCTCTCCAACCAGCCCCTAACTTGAACCAGTCACCTCCCCCCAACCACCTCTTCCAATTACCTCCAACCACCCCTCCCTCCCCAACCACCCCTCCCTTCCTCCCCAACCACCTCTCCCTCCCCAACCACCTGCACCCCCCACCTCCCCCAACCACCTCTCCTCAACCACCTCTCCTCAACCACCTCTCCTCAACCACCTCCCAAAATCGGCCAAGCACACATTTATACCCTTTTCTTTACATCATCATTGTTACGCACATTTATTTCACGAAATGGAGGCTAAAATGTTACCGTTATTGTGCTCTTTTATTTCTTTCATTGGATGCTATTTAGTTTGTCCTCGCATACTGTTTATAAAAAAATTCTGTCTATAGACGACACTTTTTTGCAGGTATTTTTTTAAATTATGATTAATAAAATATTTGTTTAGCAAAAACATGGCTGCCTAGGTCTTGACGGTTTAAAAGTGAGCGCATTTAATAGTTTATTTTATCCTTAGAGTAGTTTTGTGTCTATTTCATCATGTGGTTTATATTCAATGCATGATTCTACTTATGGTGATCCTATTGAATTATTTATTGATTGCATTTCTTTACTCAGAGTGTGTCCCAACAGTTTAAAAACTGGTTTCCAGTGGGTCCTGCATACACACTACAAAATATACACTACAAAATATTTATATAGACATACAAGGATATGTGACCCGCTCCAGGAAAAGGTGACATAAGTCGCACTATGCATTTATGAGTAACTCCTTTTACCGTTACACGGTAAAAGGTTTTATACACAGCGAAAGCTCATGCGGCCTCCCTACGCTCTCATGGCATTTCTTTGACATTCACACCCACACCTAATTTAGCACTAAGTGCAAGGTCAACAAACTGTTCATGTCACGCTATCGCCATACAAGAGTTAATTATGCAAAAGGTAAAAGGTCAGCAGTATGCAAATTTCTACAGTTAACTTTGGGCCAATGAGAGTCATGGGTTCCGCGTGGGGAAGCGGGGCTTTTGGCGGGTTCTAATTTTATAGCCACTCTGTCACAGCCGATTCCAGAGTCAACATCTCAATTTTTGTTAAGCAATTTTTATCTTCGTTCTCCGATTATTTCTCATCTAACATCGTTTCCGAACACATCCATTTTAGTCCATGGGCCAGAGGCCAAAAATTCACTTATTGGTACCACCCGAGGTGGCAAAATCTAAATATGTTTTTTTAATAGGTCTATGTCTGAGGATGATAAATTGATGTGATAGCAATTTCAGGGTGGTAGCTTATTGGTAGTAAATGCCCACTTTTTAAGCCTAATCAGAATGAGCTTACTACTTAAATCCTTAGCACTAGGGTTAGGATACGGTTGAACAATTCACAGTTACACCATTATGCTTTGTTGTGCAATGATGAAACTTGGTCAAATTATTGTTTAGCTATAGGTTTTTAAAATGACGTCACGAAAACATATATAGCCTCTAGAGGGCGCTGTTCGTAGACGTATTTAATGTACTCATACATTACACAATTTGTTTAGATGGCTAAACATTTTTTTTAACGTTATTCTTTTGTTTGTGTCCCCTGTGAAACAAACCGAACTTAATTAATGGCTAAAAAGGGTTGGTTTAGGTTTGTTTTAACTATTTAGATAGTAAAATGCTGAAACTTTGCCAGTACATGTTTAGTATCATAAACTGCCTGTATATAGTCTTCATATTAGCGTCATGTGTAGGTTTTTATTGCCTATATCTCAAATATGCTTTTGAAAACATAGACATAATTTCACGAATCAACTATAAACCATACTTCACGTGATGATGAATTTATTGTCATGGCAACTGTCTATAGAGGGCGCTATACTTTGATGAGTATTACATGTACTTAGACGTTAGTAAGTCATTTTGTTTGCCATGTGTCAATGTGCACGTATATGACACTAAATAAAAGCAACTGTTCACATCAATAGTTACAAAATAACCTGCTCTTCAGTGGTACATATTTGTCAGCTACATGTTAAGGCAAACTGTAGAAAAAAGTAACAGCTACTGTGTAGGGTTACTAAAATAGATTGAAAGTTGGCAACAGCCAATGCAATTAGCTGTAGGGTTAAATTGATTTTGTTTCTGTATATCGGCTGCCTGTCCACTCGCGTTACTCGTCATCTTCATCCTCGTCATCAGAGTAATCTAGTTCACCTTCAGCATCCAATTCCTCCTCCACTTCCTTCCGGTTTGTGCACGTGTGGAGTTTACACATATCTGTGCACTTCAGTCTATTGGCAAGACATGTGCATCCTGGGGCCAATTTCATAAAACGTGTAAGCACCAAAAGTTGCTTAGCAAAACAATTCTTCCATGGAAAAAACATGGTTACGAACCAAAATTTCAGTTGATGTTTATTGTTTGTAACTGTATTCAGCTGTTTTTTTTGCTTTGAATGAAAAGTACTTGGAGTTTGGGCCGATAACCTGTTTTTACTGAGCAAGATTTATTTGTGCTAAGCAAATGTTTGTGCTCACATGTTTTATGAAATTGGGCCCTGGTAGCTTGCAAGAGCGCACACACTTGCAGGACATCAGTTACAACACAGTGTTTGGTGCTGGGGATCCACTCAATGGCAAGATTGCAGTCATCAGCCGTGGTCCATCCATACCCCTCTGGATTTGGAATGGTGGGTTCGCTTTGAAGACATCTCCTCCACACTGAAGTTTGGTAGTTCGCTCGTAGGAAAAGCATCAGTAGACAGTCTTCACATGGTGGCAATTGACTGGACTCGATCTCTCCCCGTTTGACATGAAAAAGCTCATCACGCAGTTGGTTGTCATGAGAGGTGCGGCTGGCAGGAGCATACATTCGGCAAGTAAACCACTGCATCTCACCAAAGAGTTCCTCTGATACTTCCCAAGAGCATCCAAGCTCACTGAATGCCTCTTGCTTAATGCATTTAACTTTCCACGGCCTGCAAAAGCATTTACAGTATCGCAACCTGTCATTGCATGAAGCCCAACCAGGGCATTACAAACACTGCTCCAGATTGATGATGCCAGTTTCCGAATGTCGATGAATCTTGTTCGGTTCAGTGTTCCACACTTCTGGTATATAGGGCAAGGTATGTCCTTGTGGAAGCAAAGACACAGTATGAGGACATCTGTATCCTCAGCGGAGATTACGATGGCCTTGTAGCCATGTTCCGATGCATGTAATGCATGGAGAGGCATACAGGTGTCAGCTTCATTTTGGGACGACTTCAGTTCCTTTACTTCCTCCCAGTTATTCAATGTAATATTGTAGCAGAACTCTCCACATGTGACAAAAAGCAATTTGTCGAGATATTTCCGCCATTGATGGATTTTGTGGCCTGGTGCCATTTTCTTGAATTGAATGCCAGAGCCGGACCTTCGATTACATCTCTCGGCATCTTTGATAGATTTATCCAAATACACATCAAATACAACATCGATTTTGTGACTCTTTTCTTCCTCGCGCAGCACTAGAGACAGAGCAGATTCTGCTAACTCTGCCAAAGTCATTCCGGTCTCTTTCATCTTCTGTACAATGCTCATTCCATCGATGATGCATGCTGATGGGTTGGTGATGGTTTCTGCTGGACCCACATTCTTTTCAAGCTCTCTGGCTAGTGCAGCTTTATTTGTCTTGCGAAGAGACCCATCACCATTGAAGAGTGCCCATGGCAGAGGTCCCAATGAGTGCGATAAAACTTCACTCATATAGGTAAATACCTGTAAATACCTCTGGGCAACAATGATCATATGACCAAACAATTCTTTCTGCCTTGAGGGCAATCTCACTAGCTTGAGATTTGCCGCTGACCTTCTTTCTGTTCAAGCGAGTGAAAGTTGTTAAGTTCTGCTTTCTCATCTTGTCATGGAATTTGGTAGTTGGCGGATCTTCCTTGAAATTCTTGTGAGTTTGTTCACCTACCAAGTGAGCCTTGAGAAGATCTTTGGAAACGTCTGATGTAGCCAGGCTACTAGTGGACAAGCTGATCAAGTCATCTTGATCCTGGCTCAGTGGATTGATCCAACTGGTTTCAATTAGATCAACCAAAGATTGTATGTCATCAGACTCATCTTTGCGAATTCTAGGTAGTTGCAGATCTGGGTGATTCAGCTGGGAGCCACCTAGACCTTCTCATGTCTCTAAGCTGTCTGAGATGCTTGCCCCTGTACTCTGCTGTCAGATAGTACTTGCTGATTGCTCCTGGTTTAGGCTGAACCCCTCGGTCCCGCCGGCAGTTTGTGTGTCTTTGTTTACTGTCTCTTTGATGGTTTGGTCCACTAGAATCCTTCCAAATGGATTTGTTTGTCCAATCTGCACTGGGAAACCACCATCCATGAAGTGGGCATGCACCTCTGGTTCATCGATGTGCAGTTGGGACAATTGTGCATGGTAGTAGGGGAGGTATTTGGCATAGTTGAGTCTGTCGTAGGCAAAGCACCATGGAATCATGTCTTTGATGGATGCCAGATGAAGAAGCCAATCGCCTTCTCTTGATGCTCGCAACAGTCCCAGTATGATCTCCACCATATCCACATAGGACATCCAGAATGTGTACAGATTTTCATTTCCATCTCTGATGAAGCTAAGATAGACCTCAAACAGCTGCATGACACGAGCACATGATTTTGTATCCAAGACCTGCTGAAACGATCTATGGCATACATCATCGCTGAATGTTCTGAATGTTTGCAAAGTTGTATCCACGTGGATCACATCAGAACTAGGCGTGGCTTCCGTCTATGAGAGGAAACCTTTCCAAGCAAGCCTCATTAATTAGTGCCTCAAATAATAGCTTGTGAACCCTCACGGCACGGTTGTACTTGCGGCCTTCCATAACCCCAGCTATCGAACCTTTTGCATAGATCGCTCAATCGATTGAGCGATCTATGCAAAAGGTTCGATAGCATCCTGGAATCGCTTTCCAATGATTGCGAGCAGTGTACAAATAGATTGGAACACTCCCAGTCTTATGCTTGAACTTGTTTAGATACTTCCATACAACTTCAGTTGCTTTGGCATAAAGTGCCTGGTCGAACACACACACAATCGTATTTCTGTTGATTTACATAGTTCCCCGGAAAGTACTGAAATAATGCATATTTGTTCAGTTGTCAAGGCAGAGTGCCGTAACTTAACCCCCCCCCCCCCCTCCAAGACAAAATTTAAAGTTGTAACAATCAACATGCACTACTTGCATGATTTTAATTGTTTACCTGTCTCTACTGTATTGCCATATATCACATGCAATAACAGCGTAATTAAGTTTATGCCAACCCATATCGTCAGCGTTTTCACGAAGAGACGAATTTGGCCAAAATCATTATTTTTTCAAAATTCGTTTTTTGGCCGAAATCGATTAAGTGGATAGCAACGAACATTCTGGCGAGGTTAATATTGTCAAAATCAGTCTGAATCATTAAGATTTCGAAAATCATACAGGAGGAAATTTCAGCCAAATCGTATTTTCAGTTTTCACGAACAGCCAAATTGTATTTTGTCCCTGCGTAGATAGAAATATAACGTTGCTCCGAGTGCAAAAACAACGCGCGTACAATGTATATACATTGTATATACATTGTATATACATTCACGAAGAGACAGATATCGGCAAAACAAGTTTTTAAGTTTTCACGAAGAGACGAATTCGTGCGCTATGGGCAAACAAGCCATTTGGAATTTTCACGAACAGACGAAATATAATTTGTGAATTTTCACGAACAGCCAAATTGTATGTTGTCCCTGCGTAGATAGAAATAGCGTTGCTCCGAGTGCAAAAACAACGCGCGTATAATGTATATACATTTTATATACATTCACGAAGAGACAAGTTTGGGCAAAACTAGTTTTTAGGTTTTCACGAAGAGACGAATTCGTGCGCTATGGGCAAAAAAGCCACCACCGTAGATTTGGAATTTTCACGAACAGACAAATTCATATCTACATTAATTACTCGTAAATTAAGTTAGTTAGTGTTATTTAATAGGTATATTGTTATAGTGTTAGATCTTACCTCTCTGTACGTACCAAATATAAGTTAATATGTGCTTTACAAATAGGCGAAATCTCTTTTTCAAAAAGTGACCAACTTAAAACCTGATTTTCTCAAAACCAATGTGCAACTCCCCGTGGCCAAATTCGTCTCTTCGTGAAAACGCTGACGATATGCTAAACAATGTACATAATAGGCCAATAATGCCATTTTAATGTAACTTAATGGCAAAACACAAAACTAAGAAAAACAGAGACTAAGCTACTTATTTGGAGATGCTATCACATGTTTTTGTACTTTGGTCGATCCTACAAAGCATTTGACACCTTTAATGTTTTGCCACCTCGGATGGTACCGATATTTGGTCTGGCCCATGGACTATTTGTTCTGGTCATTTCTACAACTCTGTAGTTTACCTGTCGTCATTCTTCGCTTTATTGTTTTACGTGAACGTCAAAGTTAGTTAGTCGTCGTCTTCAACTCTTCGGCACAAATAAGCATGAATCGCGGGGATTTACTTCGCACCCGTCGGCGACCAGCTCGCTTTTCGGACACCGTCGTGCGGGCGTCAGCGAAGCATCCCAGGCGCCAAAAGGCCACGCCTGCTGAGACTGCGGCGAGTCGCGGAAAACATCCCGGCAGGCCTCGGGGTAGGAGAGCCCGCCCCTCATATCCGTTGACGGACGGAGTTCCGCCTTCAAGTCCAGCCGAAGGTCTGGTTGTGCCGCCGATGGCTGGTCCGGCTGACGGGGCGGGGCCGTCCTTCTTTGTCCCGGCGAACCCAGTATTTTCGGCCTCCGGTGCTGTACTGTCGCAGCCCCTTCGCCTGCCGCATTCAGCAAGCCCGACTTTTTCGACGAGCGGACTTTTTTCTCCGCCTCCGCCTCCCCTTGCTGCTATCGACGTTCACACCTCTGCCGCTCCCAACACTTTCAGCGTGTCCAACGGCAACGCGGGTCCACCCACCAGCAGTGCTCCGGCTCCGGCTTTTGCTCAACCTGGCTGCTGCGGTTATTGCGGGTCATCGGCGTCCGTCGTCGTTCCACCGGCTCACGGGTATAGTCCATGGGCTACCAGAACCCCCCCTCCCCCCCCCGGGGGATTTTTCCAGACAACTTTTTTCGGAAACCTTGACCATAGAGCTATTCAAATCAGGTTGTTTGCAAATTCCCTACTGGTGGGTGTGGCCGTGAGGGCGTATTTTCAAAATGGCCGCCAAAATCCCTGTTATTGGCCATGCCACGTGGGAGGACGGGTTACACTTTTGGTACCACCGCTAAAAATGCATTGTACATGTAAAATAGGTGTCCCCCTCCTAACCCGAGACCATGCTCAATAGACTGGGAAAAAAATTCTAACCCAAGAGGTCATTCAGAGGGTAGACCATCCTTTCAAGATAGTGCTTGAATTGCAGGGCAATACTGATTTCAATGTTTACATGCTTGCAATGGAACATTAAATAGCCAGAACGTTTAAATCTTTGGTATAAGTGTCCAGGGACCTTCTATCCATCTGTTCAGACCGTAAGAAAAAGATTTGTGCCCCCAAACACAGTTCATAACCCCCAACATAAAATGCCTCCCGATGGAGCCCCTTGGTGCGTCCGTATAAAAAAAAATCGGTGCCTCCCAAAGCTAAAATTAGAGAGACAATTGACCATTGCGTGTGGAATTTGAATAATATCTGGTACACTGACTTGTTCATGTAGCTTGGCACAGTTTACATTTAAATTCTCCAGACCAAAGACACTGTTGCTATATCACGTGATTCGGGGCAAGCCTTGCGCTAGCAACCCCCGGCTCTGGAATGGTCTGGTGTCTTTGTACCATTCTCAACCATTGTGAACAATGTATTGGTGCTGAGCGTCTTTAACGTAACTATGCAAGAGCTTGCCCCGAATCACGTGATATAACAACAGTGTATTGGGTCTGGATAATTTAAAGTCAAACTGCCAGTGCCAAGCTGTGTGAACAAGTCAGTGTACCAGATATTATTCAAATTCCACACGCAAATGGTCAATTGCAACTCCCTCTCCCAAGCACAAAGGGTGTTCAACGGATTGCCCAGACCTTCCGGCCAAGGGACGGGACCTGCTGACCCCTTCGGTGTAGCGCGCGTGCGGTCCCGGACATCCAATGGCATCACAGACCTGTTATTGCTCAATCTCGCGTGGCTGAACACCACTTGTCCCTCTAAGCAGTCAGCGCCCTGCGCGGTGGCCGGCGTGACTATTTAGCAAGCCAGAGTCTCATTCGTTATCAGAATTAACCAGACAAATCGTTGCACCAACTAAGAACGGCCATGCACCACCACCCACAGAATCAATAAAGAGCTCTCAATCTGTCGATCCTCACTGTGTCAGGGCCGGGTGAGTTTCCCCGTGTTGAGTCAAATTAAGCCGCAGGCTCCACTCCTGGTGGTGCCCTTCCGTCCATTCCTTTAAGTTTCAGCTTTAAGTTTCAACCATACTTCCCCCGGAACCTAAAGACTCTGGTTTCCCGCAGACTGCCCGCCGCGTCATTGGAGAAACGCCGGCGGATCGCCAGTCAGCTTCGTTTATGGTTAGAACTAGGGCGGTATCTGATCGCCTTCGAACCTCTAACTTTCGTTCTTGATTTATAATGAAAACATTCTTGGCAAATGCTTTCGCAGTCGGTTGTCTTGTGGCGACCCAAGAATTTCACCTCCCACATCGCAGTACGAATAATGCCCCCGTCAGTCCCTCTTAATCAGTACTTCGAGTTCCGAAAACCAACGCAATAGAACCGAGGTCCTATTCCATTATTCCATGCTCTGCTGTCCAGGCGGTCGGCCTGCTTTGAACACTCCAATTCTGTCAAGAGCTCAGCTCAGTCAAGAGAACCGGGCGGAGAGACCGAGAGGAAGGCCAGGCGCGCAGTGGCGCGCCTTGCGGCGGACTGCCAGCCTGCGCCCAAGATCCAACTACGAGCTTTTTAACTGCAGCAATTTTAATATACGCTATTTGAGCTGGAATTACCGCGGCTGCTGGCACCAGACTTGCCCTCCAATAGATCCTCGTTACAGGATTAAGTGTACTCATTCCAATTACAGGGCCTCGAAAGAGTACGTCCTGTATTGCTATTTTTCGTCATCACCTCCCCGTGTCGGTAACCGTTTGGTAACCGTTTCTCAAGCTCCCTTTCCGGGATCGAACCCTTATTCTCCGTTACCCGTTACGGCCATGGTAGGCTCATAACGTACCATCGAAAGTTGATAGGGCAGACATTCGAAGGATCCGTCGCCAGTGCGAGGACCGTGCGATCAAGAGTTATGGTTATCAAGCCAGGTTATCAAGAGTTCACCAACGGAGCCGGGACGAGCCCGGGTTGGTCTTGTTCCTAATAAAAGCACGCTTGCTGGCATGTATTAGCTCTAGAATTACCACAGTTAGCCATGATGGGGGATGCGCTCCCAGGAAACATAACCGATTTAATGAGCCATCCGCAGTTTCGCTTGTGAAAGCTTTTACTTAGACATGCATGGCTTAATCTTTAAGACAAGCATATGACTACTGGCAGGATCAACCAGGTAGCCCCTCGGGGCCTGGGTGGGCAGGCCCCGCGCGCTGGGGCGGGGGCCCGCCGCTCTCCGGCTAGACGCGCCGCTCTCCGGCTGGACGCGCCGCGGCGCCGGTGTCCTTCCTCAAAACTCTCTCCCCCTCTCTCTCCCTCTCTCTCGGAGGCATCGTGACCGGGCTAAGGGACCCGGGAGCCTCCTCCGCCGCCTCCTCTCATCTCAATCCGGCGGTCCGAGAGAGAGGGCCGACCCTCTAGAGAGGATGGGCCGCCTCGGTCCGCTCCGTGGCGGGTTGCTGCCCGCCGCCCGTTCCGACGTGGCTCGGCGCCCCGCCTGGGAAACTTTCTGCCGCCCGCCGCAAAACTGCGGCGGGCATGTGGAACAGGTGCCGCTCGGCCGCTCTGATTGCCATTTGTTTCCGGGAGCCCGGCGGGATGTCGGGGCGGACTCGCCCCGTGCCGCACCATAAGGCGGTGCGGAAGGGGCCGGCCCCGGCGGCTTCCATCGCACTGTGCCGGGCCTGTCCGAGTGCCTCAGAGGGCACGACAGGTCGAGTAGGGGAATCATCCCCCACTCCGCCTCACTCTCCAGGGCCCGAGCACCGCAGCCACGGGCCAGGTCCGCTCTGACCAACACAGGGGGGGGGGGGGGGTCTGGTAGGCCAGAGTATCGAGAACGACTCCGGATGCACTCCACACCGATCCCGATAGGCGGGCGACGGGGGACAGTCCGAGTGGTGGTCTGCTCCATAGGTTGTGTACAACCTTGGCCTGACCACCTGCCCCCTTATATAGCCACACCAACGCGATGGCCCCCATTCAGGCTCGTCTCATAGGGTTGTGCAAAAAAACCAGCTGAATTAGGGCCGACCAAATCAGAGCTGCGAATTTACCGATACCGGGACCCCGGCGCCCGTTCGCACTGATTGTTAATTGAAACTTTTATGTAACGGTTTATAGTACACCTTGCAGGTTTTCCAGTAATTGACAAAAATAGTTTGAACTGATACAGTTATTTTAAATAAGCCCTTTTCTGTACTGTTTGGTATTTGTAATTTTTTAAAAATGTATTAATTTTTTATTTGTTATTAATTTATTTAATTTTTTTGGGGGGTGGGGGGGGTGTGGGGGAGATGGGGGGGGGGGGGGTAAGAAAGACCTTAAATACCAATATTTTATCCCCAGACCATTTGCCAGGGACTAAAACCACACCGGGGTGACCCGTAGAACCTAAATACATGGGGGCGGGGCTGTGGTGGGGGGGGGGGGGGGGGGTGGGGGGGGGGGGGGGGGGGGGGTAAGAAAGACTTTAAATACCAATATTTTATCCCCAGACCATTTGCCAGGTACTAAAACCACAATGGGGTGACACTTAGAACCAAAATACATACATGTGATGTAAGTCTGTGCTTGCATAACAGCACAAATAGGTTTTTAGTGATTTTAAGGGGGAAAATTTGACCCCCCCCCCAAGTCCTTATTCCACCAGTATTCATTTGGCAAACAAGCAGATATTGCAATGGTACACTATCGGCTACCCAAAAAAAGTGGTCTCCGAAAATCCCCCGGGGGGGGGAGGGTTTCGGTCGGTAGCCCATGGACTAGTACGGTCAGCTGGGTTTGGGACCCATTTTGCTGGAACCACCACAGCACCAGGACTGGCGCCCTCTGTTGTCGAGGGCACTGCGACGCCATCGTTTGCCGTTTCTACATCAGGTGGTTTTCAGCATCATGCTGCCTACGGCGCCATTTGCCGCGAGTCGCCAGGACTTTAACGTTGGCCCTTCAAGTTCCGGTCCTGGCCCTGGTAACACTGGTCACCCTCACCTCTACCCGGGAACATCGGGGCATCCATTTTGTCAGGTGGCACAGCCACAACAACATGAACAAGCTCACTACTACGGGGCACCGTCGCGTCCGTGACCGGGGTGTTGTCTCCTCACCCGGTCGTCCCCTCGGCCTCCACGCTGGCGCCGGGGCTTGCGGGTCCCGCTTCTAATAACGGCACCTACATGGTGCCTGGGGGTGAGTTGATCAGGCCACGTTTGTCAGTTCCCACAACTACCCCTACTAGCGTAACTGGTTGCATCACTGGCCCTGTTAGTAGTGTAGGCATAGGCATAAATAATCATTGCTAGTGCTACCAATAATGTTGTCTGGCCTTATGCAAGCGCAACAAGTGTAGGTGGGCCCACGGAAATATCAAGCTGCCCAGCGCTTGCAACATGCACGACCTCCCCCCTAGGCATGCACGTACCACAGGCCGTGCGGGAAAAAATCTGGCAAGGGGCGTTTGTAGATTTTTCGCTTCTATACAATGATGCTGCCACTGCAGTGGTGGCGAAATCATTTAAGCAGGGCAGTGCCAATTTGTCCCTTTCTGTTGAGGGGGGTAAATTGGTGTTGAAAAAAGCAGGGTTGCAGCGCAAGAGGGTTGACACGCTCGATATGTGGCAATCTGCCTTTAACGTATTTATGGCCATTTATACGTTGAAGCATGCATCCCGGTTTTCTGAACTGCTAAAATATGCTGATATTAATTATTATCCGCACGGCCTGTATTCAATTTCCTGGTCCAGGTTGGCGAGCGTACGACGAACAATTTCGTCTCCGGCAGGAAGCGAACCCAGCGCGATCATGGGGGGAGATCGACTATGAATTATGGCTAACAGTTGCAGCGGCTGGCACCACTTCCCCAGTAGTTCGGGGCGCCCTCTATGGTTCCCCGGCTAATTCTCGGTCCAAACCAAGTACAAGTAGGTCAGGCGTATGTTTTGCTTTTAACGCTGCCACGGGTTGCTCATTTGCGCATTGCAAATTCACACACTCGTGCCAAAAATGCATGCGATTTGGTCATGGGGCTACTCGCTGTCGAGCTTGGAGCGGTCAGGTGCGTGGGGCGCAATCCAATGCCACAGGCACAGTTCCTTTCTCTCGCATGCACCAATCCCGCAGCCCCGTAGCGATTGAAGCTCCTCGCAAAGCTGATCTCTCAGCCGGACCTAAGCGTGTGTTTGACAACTTAGGCACCAGACCTAAACAGGCCTCAGGACCCGCGGGTCCGCAGCATTCTTTTCGTTCTTCCAACCCCAATTAAGATTTCGGTTTTACAAGATTGGCTTGTCAGTTTTTACCCTGTAGTTGCTGATGCACAAGTTTTGTCGAAAGGTTTTTCTGAGGGGTTTTCGTTGGGTTATTCCGGCCCCCGGTTACTACGCGATTCTCTTTGTTTGGCTTCAGCAGCAGAGCGTCCCGACATAGTACATGACAAATTGTCATCTGAAATAGCCCTACCGGTAGGTAGAATAGCTGGCCCCTATACAGTCCGCCCGTTCTGCAATTTACAGTGTTCCCCTATAGGCTTAGTGCCGAAACGTGAGCCCAATTCATTTAGGCTAATACACCATTTATCCTTTCCAACTGGTCATTCCATTAATGATTTTATTGACAAAGATCTCTGCACAGTAACTTATGCCTTATTTGACAAGGCGGTGGCCTTAGCCAATTGCGCGGGAGCAGGGGCGTGGTTAGCCAAGGCTGATATCAAGTCGGCTTTTCGCTTACTGCCTATATCTCCCATTGACTATGAGCTATTGGGTTTCACATTTCAAGGCAAGTTTTATTTTGACAGATGTTTGCCGATGGGGTGCAGCATTTCCTGTTCTCTGTTCGAGAAGTTTAGTACTTTTCTCGAGCATCAAGTTAAATGTTTCAGTCATTCATCAGGTGTAACCCATTATCTCGATGATTTTTTGTTCGTTGGGTCCTCGGCAGAAAGTTGTGCGCAATTGTTGTCATGTTTTCAATCCGTTTGTGAAGTTTTGGCGGTACCACTGGCAGCTGAAAAAACAGCTGGCCCGTCTCAAGTTTTAACGTATTTGGGTTTGGATATTAACACGGTTGATAGAAAGGTTTATGTGCCTGCAGACAAAGTTTTAGCCACCTCACAGCTAATTACACAAGCGTTGACGAAACGGAAGATTTCCTTGAAGTCCATTCAATCAATAGTTGGATTACTCAATTTTCTATGCCGGGCTATCCAACCGGGCCGGGCTTTCCTGCGCCGCTTAATTGCGTTGACTTCCGGTCTCTCCCAGCCTTACCATCGGGTGCGCATCTCCAAAGGTGCAAGGCTCGATTTGCTCACGTGGCTTGATTTTCTTACCAACTTCAATGGGTTATCAGTATTTGCAGGTGCTGAGTGGGAGTCCGATGATAGCCTGTCCCTATTCACAGATTCTGCGGGTAGTATTGGGTATGGTGCTTATTTTCATGGCAAATGGGTACAAGGCCGTTGGCCGGCGGAGTTCTTGCGTAACCCCCCCTCAATTGCATATTTGGAATTTTTTCCACTGTACGTGGCTATGCTGTGTTGGGCTCCTTTGCTTGTCGGTCGTAAAGTCATGTTTCACACTGATAACACCGCGGTAGTACAGATAATTAATAAGAAATCTTCCCATTGTGCCCGCATTATGCAGCTTGTGAGACCTTTTGTGCTGCAATGTCTGCATTTTAATGTTTCTGTGAAAGCGGTTCATGTGCCGGGAAAGTCTAATGAAATTGCGGATGCTTTGTCCCGTTTTCAGATGGACCGTTTTCGCCTAGCAGCCCCCGAGGCAGATCAGGTTATGACTCCTCTCCCTCCTTTCCCCTCGGTGTGGTAGATAACGAAGTGGAACGCTTGCTAGCTGCAGCCATTTCCACTAATTCACAAAAAACCTATGCTTCTGGCTGGAAAGCGTTCAGCCAATTTCGGCAGCATTCTTTTTCAAGCAATGTGCCGGCATCAGTTGAAGAAATGCATCATTTTATAGCGTGGCTTTCACTTAGGGGCTTATCCCCTTCCACGATTGCTACCTACATAGCAGGTGTGAGTTATGTGCATAAATTATGTGGGTGGTGGGTAGATCCCACCAAGGACTTTGTTGTCGCTAAATTACTAGAAGGTGCCCGACGGCTCTGTCCGTCTCAAGACAAGCGTTTGCCCATTTCCCTGCCTTTGCTGGGACACATTCTCAATGCTGTACCTGCCATTTGTTTTTCTAATTTTGAGGCTAGTCTTTTTCGGGCAGTATTTTTGAGTGCATTTTTCGGTTTTATGCGGGTCAGTGAATTTGCAGTCGGTTCAAAGTTACACCCTCATAACAGTGTTTTGAGTTGCCAGGATGTACAGTTTATTCCACCTTTAACCACTGCCGAGTCTGCTTCTGTTGTAATTCATTTTCGTAAATCCAAGAACAATCAGCGTGGCCTCCCCCAGAGTGTTCGCTTGGTGCAGTCCAGTGACAAATCCTTATGTCCGGTTACGGCCTTAGGGCAGTTTTTTGCCATGCGACCCAATTGCGCGGGCCCCTTTTTCTGTCACTTTGACGGGAGCCCGCTGACGCAATATCAGTTTAATGCGGTGCTACAAAAAGCTATCAAATTTTTGGGACTTGAGGGGGCCCGCATAAAGGGGCACTCGTTTCGCATTGGTGCGGCGTCCTCTGCATCACAGCTGGGTGTGGCCGGGCTGATATTCAAATTATGGGGCGCTGGCGTTCTGATGCATTTTTGTCATATATACGCCCATTGCCTGTTTGTAGCTTACCACAGAAACAGGGTGATGACCCTGCCCCCCCCCCCCCCCCCCCCCCCCCCACGTTAGCCCATACAGCACACTTTAGCTAGAGGTGTGGGTTGTCTAGTGACATAAAACTTCCTTTCATTTAATTGCTTCAGATACAGTCTGGATAGTGGGGGACTCTATCATCCGCCGGGCCGAATGTCAGTTAGAGCTACCGGTCAATGTCCACTGGAAAGGCAAAGGTGGAGCCGGCGTGGGGGACGCTTATGACCTTCGGGATGAGTTGGGTCGGGAACTATATGATTATCCGGCTTACATGATTATTCATCTAGGCACTAACGACCTCATTAGAGTTGACGAGTATGCCCCGTGCCAACAAATCGCAGTCATGCTTAGGGATTGTGTACAATGGTGTCCGACTATGACAATTGTCTGGTCTGACATTCTCCCGCGCGTTTTTTATGCTGGGGCTCACTCTCAACCTGCATTAGAGCGCAAACGCCGCACAATCAATAGGTGGGCGAGAGCACAATGTGCCAAGTTGGCTCAAGCCCTTTTTATTCAACATCCTCAATTTGTTTGGTCGAATGGTTCTCTGTTCCGGGATGATGGGGTTCATTTGTCGCCTTTAGGCAATCATCTTTTTTCCAACAACTTCCTTCAATTTATCAAGTCCCACATTTCCCCATAGATCCCCGTTGTTGTTTTTATTTTGGAGGGTTCCTGTCCGTCTTCTCCTGGTGGGCGCGCAGGCGCGTGTGGCAATTTATGTCGGATTCAGACAACCAGTAACACAAGTCCTCACATTTAGCGGGCTAATAATCAAATCCGGCAGTAAATTATATTTTTGGCAAATTGATTTGTTGTCATAGCGCTCACGAATTTCCCGAGGCTAGATTTTCCTGACCGAATTTAACATCGGTAGATGGAAGCAACTTTGTGGTTGCATGTGGTTGCCTCTTTGGCAATGGGCATTTGGTTGCCCTGTATTGGTGGGCCTGGTGTTGCCCAGGGGATTGGTGTTCCCCTTGACCGGTCGGGCCTGGTGTTGCCCATTATAATGGTCGGGCCTGGTGTTGCCCGGGGGCCTGGGTGGCCCAAATTGTGGAATTGTTTATTTGTTGAATTGTTTCCTTTTTGCTACCGGTATGCCCTTTCACTGGTATCCGGAATAAAACATACTGCCATTTTTTGAGGCTGTGGCATCACTCAATAACTTGTCTCCTTTGTGGTTTATTTGAGTCGAAGTATAACTCCTTTTATACACAGCGAAAGCTCATGCGGCCTCCCTACGCTCTCATGGCATTTCTTTGACATTCACACCCACACCTAATTTAGCACTAAGTGCAAGGTCAACAAACTGTTCATGTCACGCTATCGCCATACAAGAGTTAATTATGCAAAAGGTAAAAGGTCAGCAGTATGCAAATTTCTACAGTTAACTTTGGGCCAATGAGAGTCATGGGTTCCGCGTGGGGAAGCGGGGCTTTTGGCGGGTTCGAATTTTATAGCCACTCTGTCACAGCCGATTCCAGAGTCAACATCTCAATTTTTGTTAAGCAATTTTTATCCCACCACCACCCCAATGTCTCCACCAATTTTTAGTTTATTCTCAATATAGTAATCGCATGTGGCATGCGGTCATGTTGGTGTTGCATTATGATGTACATCTATTAATAAATTAGATTCTAGCAATTTTGTTTTTATCTTTTGTTCACAATATAGCGCTCGCATGTGTCATGAGGCTATGTTCAGGGTATTCACAGAATTCATCAATGCTAGGGTTTATGGTGACATTCCGATATACACTGTAGCGCTCGAAAGTTTCCCGAGGCTATTATAAGATGTATACTGTACTTATGGCTTTGATTGGCTTTGTATAGTTTATAATCCCGAATAGCGCTCGAACGTATCATGAGGCTATAATACGTTCACAATATGGCTGTACTCAGCATTTCACTGCTTCCAAGGTATTGTTTACTCATGGAATTCCCTATAGTGTTCGCACGTATCATGAAACTATTTCCATGGGCTGTACTAATAAATTTATCTTTGGCATTAAATATTATGTTTTTCCCCTGCCTGGCAATTTATGTCGGATTCAGACAACCAGTAACACAAGTCCTCACATTTAGCGGGCTAATAATCAAATCCGGCAGTAAATTATATTTTTGGCAAATTGATTTGTTGTCATAGCGCTCGCGAATTTCCCGAGGCTAGATTTTCCTGACCGAATTTAACATCGGTAGATGGAAGCAACTTTGTGGTTGCATGTGGTTGCCTCTTTGGCAATGGGCATTTGGTTGCCCTGTATTGGTGGGCCTGGTGTTGCCCAGGGGATTGGTGTTCCCCTTGACCGGTCGGTCGGGCCTGGTGTTGCCCATTATAATGGTCGGGCCTGGTGTTGCCCGGGGGCCTGGGTGGCCCAAATTGTGGAATTGTTTATTTGTTGAATTGTTTCCTTTTTGCTACCGGTATGCCCTTTCACTGGTATCCGGAATAAAACATACTGCCATTTTTTGAGGCTGTGGCATCACTCAATAACTTGTCTCCTTTGTGGTTTATTTGAGTCGAAGTATAATGGCCTGTTAAAGTTAATAGGGTAAATATTGTTGTCCAAATTAGATTTTCATTTTTTGTCTTAAATGACAACTTTAATCTCCAAAGTTTCAGATTTAATTAACAAAAAGCTGGAATTAAATAAATGAAGTCAAACCAAACCTTTTAAGAGTGCATGTTTCCAATGTATTGTCTAAGTTTTGTTGTGTTATAAAGCTTGTTTTCTCAGTTGTGTATTTCGAATTCCATGGAACCATTAATATGCAAAAACGCCATATCACCAGAACGGGAGGGGCTGTGGATCTGTACTACGTACCAAATGAAAGCTTATATCCTTGACTTTTCCATCATGTACATAACTCTATTTTTAGTTTTTGCGACTTATGTCACCTTTTTCTGGAGCGGGTCACATATACACGAATACAAAAACAGTTATAGAAACAAGTCCGTACATTGCAAAAATGTTTAACTTTTCTGATTTATAGACTAATGCTGAAAATTAACGCCCTCTGTTGACAATCCATAAATAGGGGAATTTCTATTCGTTTGTGCAGCCACACCTCTGCACAATGTACACGTCGATCAATTACGGAGTTGAATTGGTTGCATGAAATAACTCTAGGAAAGTTTTAGATGTCATGTTTTACAAAGTCACGTACCAAACATTAATTTTAAGTTTATTTGAAATGTCGTGTAAGAGCTAAATTTGTGTCAAGTTATAGTTGTCAAGCACCATTTGATAGAATTGTTGCTTTTTCAAATGATAAAAATGATGACAAATGGTTGCTATACTTTTCAAACATTCGTGTCAGAACTATTTTTCTTCATTTCGCTTTTCAGATGAAGAAGATCCAGTCATCACGTGCCCAGCTAATGTCAGTCAGAATACCGATCTCGGACAACCTGATGCCATTGTCACGTTACCCAACGCCACAGCAATTGACAACTCTCTGACTATGACAGTGACAACCGATCCGTCTGGGTCGCCCACCCTCGATATCGCTACTCACACGGTCACATACACAGTCACTGATGACAGCGGCAAGACGGCATCGTGTGACATTACAGTCACAATTAACGGTATGGTTTTAATATGATATTGTGTGCCTTTGTATCACTTCAAGTCATTCACAAGTCTCAATAATAATAATTAATATTAACGATTATTATAATAATAATTACCTTTGATGTGTGTTTTTTAGACTATAGACGCCTACAGAGCATTGTTCAAACTTTACTGTCAACTAAACCCGTTTTTTTCTCTAATCTTTTTTTTACGAAATTCGGTATTTACACATTTTGGACCCTATACTCTATCAATCTAGACTGTTTCGACAGTAAAAATGTTAGCACTGAGGGGACAACGAAATGTCTATGCAAATAAACCAAAGTCTGGGTAAGGTTAGTATCAGAAGAGGGATATTTCAAGAAGACTTTCTGTTGCCACTTGTTTTTTTCTGGCGCTATAATGCCATTGTCTATATGCATCTGCGAAAGGTCAGCGCCGGATACAAGATGAAGAAAAACAGCTGCAGAATTAATTACCTTCTCTTCATTGATGACCTAAAATTGTTGACAAGAACGAGAGGGAGATCATTTTTCTGGTGCAGACAGTTCGGGTACTACAGTGGGGACATAGGAATAGAGTTTGGTGTGGGGAAGTGTGCAGCTTTGACTTTTAAAAGAGGGAAGAGGGAAGAGGGAAGAGGGTGGCTGTTGATTCCGATGGCATCCTTCTCCATGAGGGATTATTACTGAAGGCGTTTGGAAAAAGATACAAGTATGCACGAAAAAGTGAAAGACAGGCTTAGTAAAGAGTACCTCAGGAGGGCAAAGAATGTGTCTCAAATCAAAGCTGAATGGCAGTAATATAGTGAAGGTGGTAAATACCTGGGCTCGTTTGCTGATGAAGTATACTACAGGATTGTTGACTGCATAGATTAAGGTGGAGTTGGAGTCTCTCGACAGAAAGACGAGGGCTAACGTCAGTAGGCTAATTTACTTGCCGAATACTGAAGGAGAACGGAGTTTGATAAGCATGACAGACTGTGTTAGCATTGATAAGAGAGTTTATGTTTCTCAGGCACAGGACGGATTGCTGAAAGGAAGAGGATCCCGTTGCGTACAAGAGGGAAAGGAAGGAGAAAAGGCTCAGAGATTGGGAAGAAAAGCCACTTCATGTGAAATTTCTGAGAGACACAGAAAATATAGCAGGGAACAAAACCTTTTTTTAAAAGAGGTGACTTGAATAAGGAGACGAAAAGGGTTTGATAAGTGCTGCACAGGACCAGGCACTACGGACGAACGTGATAAAGGTGAAGATAGGGGGGGCTAATGCAATGTGCAGGATGTGTTGGCAGAAAGATGAGATTGTATTTCATTTGATTTGTGAATGCAGCAAGAATACAAGGGGAGGCATGACAAGTTAGCCAGGGTTATCCACTAGAATTTTTGCCGGGAAAACGAGGGATCAAGGTCAAGGTCAAAGACAATTTGGTGGTATAGTAACATGTTCTGGAGAGGGTTCTGGAAACAGAGGAGGTGAAGGTTCTCTGGGACTTCAACATTCAGACCCGCCATGTTGTAGAACATCCTAGATAAGAACGCTAGATAAGAATGCTAAGATGTGCCACACGTTGAAGGCGAAGGTCATTCCAGTGGTTGTGGGGGCCCTGGGTACCATTCCCGTCTCTAGAAAAACATCTCCATGAGATCGTCATGACTGTGAAGGTGGAATCGCTACAGAAGGCGACTCTTCTTGAAACTGCAAGGATTCTACAGTAGACGCTTGAGCTCTAAGGCTGCGGGAAACAGCTTGACTCGAGTTGTTCAAACGAATCAGCATATTAAGATCTCTTATCTTGTTGTACAAAGACATACGTAGCAATGTTGTGCTATTCCAACCTGAAACTGACTTTGAGTCGGGTCGGGTCGGTTTTTCGATCATTTCAGTCGGGTCGGTTTTGGGTTTTGCATTTGTGATTTTTGGGTCTGGTCGGGTCGGTTAAACTATGTTGTGAAAAAAAAGAAATAAACCAAAAATAACCAGAAAAAAACAAACCAAAACAGGAAATTCTTGTGGTGTGTTCGTTTTTTGTACAGCTTCAGGTTTCTACGTTTTGATAGCGGCACATCAAAATGATAAAGTAGACCAAAAACGTACGCACGAAACAATACATAAGTTAAATATGCAGACATTGCTTGATCGATCAATATTTATGTGATAAGTTCAGGCACAAAGCGGACACAATTTTTTGTAAAAACTCAGGATGATTTGCCAGACATTCTGAATTTTTTCGGGTTCAGTTCTGTTTTTGTCGATTCGGGTAGGTTCTTCCCTGAATTTTTGTCGGGTCGGGTTCGGGAGTTTAGATCGGTTTTGGTTAAGATTCTGATTATATTTTTAATGTTTTGGGTCGGTTTGGCCCAGTCAAATCTATTGCACATCCTTAATACGTAGTGTTTCTAAGCACTGTACAGTAAAAGAAAAAGGAAGAAAAAACTTAATGTACATAAATACAAGTATTGTTCTAAAGTTTGAGGGGCACAGACAGAGAATGCTCGATCGTCGTAGCGAGTATTGGTACAAAGACTAAGAGCAAGTTGCAAGTAAGCTGTGGATATGAGAGCGGAGATGGATGGAAGAAGTGTGCATTCCTTTGCCCGTACTGTTTATGACGTACGTACGTCCATTGTGACTGACTATAGTGCTTTGACTTGCAATAGACTTGACAACAATTTGTGTTTTTACATTTGAGCTTTTTACATTTGATATGGTAGTCTTTGCCAAAGACTACTTTATTCGACAGTGCACCCACTAACGACACGATTTATACTTCAGCTCCTTCAAATCTTTGCCATTAGCATCTAGCAGTTATCTATTTTTTTCCTTATTTCTCAGCAGGCTTTCCTAGGAAGCCAATTATTGATTTCCAAACTGCTATTATCAACACGTTCTACGCGCACACACAAAATTGTTTTGTGAAGCAGCGCTAATTAGATATATGCAATGCAGGCCAGTGTGACCGCTGAATGGGTAGTTAACTGCGTGAAGACGCTATGTCTGTTCGAATGATCGAATTTGCAATTAAAGGTCACGCCCTTAACCCTCCGACGTGCCACCGTACTATTTCTGATAGTCGCTTCGCCGTTAAACCAAAACAGATTCGGGGTATGCACCGAAATACAAGCGACTATCGAAAATACATGTACGTACGCACGTTTGTGTATAAACAACATGGCGGCACGTCGTCGCAGCAGCTTTTTGAGGTCTGGATTTCACCTCGAGACCTTCCCAAGCAATCAATCGTGCTATTGTTGTTTTGTGCTTATTTACACCAGCTGGTTTCTGGGTCTCTGACCTACCTGTATGGATAAAGGGTTGTGTGAACATATAAAGCCGTAAAACCAAAACAGCTTGGGGGTATACACGAAATACAAGTGACTATCGAAAATAGTACGATGTGTGTGTATACAAAAAATGGCGGCGCGTCGCAGGGCTAACATTTGCAAATGCCACTGTACGATATCGAGGGAGCTGGACAATAAATGTTGTTGTTAGCAGGTGCACTGTCAAATACAGTGGTCTTTGGCAAAGACTAGCGATGCCGTGGTTTGGGGTTTGATGAGCTTCTAATGCCTAGTTTAAAGGTACATGTAGTATTCACCATTTACAAACATAACAAAAAAAATACTGAATTATTATATAAAAACCTTTCTTGACTGTAAGTGAATCTCAAGGATCCTGTGAAACCACCGCACCTGATGTGATGTGATTTTGTATCAATTTTGAACGATTGTAAAAACCTGACTATTTTCAAACACCGCCCTCAATTTATTGAATTTGTTTGATAAAAGTGCTGTTCTTGCAGAACAGCACTTTTTTCTTGGTTTTTCCAACTTCTATAAACACTATGCTTTAAACAGGTCAGCATCACAATTAATACATATAAAATATTAATCCCCTACCCCATCATTCATTTTTGAAAATTACAGCGAAAGCAAATGGTGTATACTACATGTACCTTGAATTCATAAGACAGCAGTTGTAACAATGTGTCTAAAAACTGACGGTTCGGGTCATTTTTGAAGATTACAAATGCGGGCTTTGGGAACTAATATGCCAGCAGTTTGTCACATGAAAAATACAAATTTTTGGTTGGAACAGATGGAACGTCCAAGTTTTACCCCTCCGGCAAATTTCGACGTCCTGACGGACTTGGGGGAACCGTACGCCACGGTCAGCCTTCCACCGCCAACTGACGTGATAGACAATTCTGGGGGAGAGGTTAACATCACCACGTCACCAGCCAATAACAGTCAGCTGGACATCGGAACCCACGAAGTCGCATACACCGCCACAGATCCGTCAGGAAAGTTGGCCATGTTTAGTATTAATATCACAGTCATAGGTGAGTGTAACATTTAAACATTATGCAAAACAAACTTGTGATGGCCTTGCTCTGTCTCATCGCCCATACTTGACACTAAAAGTGCTGACGTGCTTTTCGCTCTGATTGGATAACCGATAGATTCTGTTTGACCAGTTCCACGGCTTTTCTGTACTGCGTACAATTCGGAAGCTTATATACTACGCTACTCAGAATGCCATGTGTTTCCTGAACAGAAATCTGTAAAGCTGCATCAGTGCTTCCCAGTGCCCAGTAAAGGCGATGGGACTGAGCAAATAAGCCTGCCTGAAACTGCCCTGCCCCAATTCCCTGTGCCGCCCGAAACCACCCGGCCGGTTTACTCATGCCACCCTGCCTGTTACTCCCTAAACTGCCCTGCCTGTTACTTGTTGTACTGTCTAAAGCCGTCCTTCCTGTTACTCCCTGTACTGCCCCAAATGTTCATGCCTGTTACTCCCTGTCAGGGATGTAGTCGAGTCCACCACAAGTCCCTGCAAGAAGTCCCTGCAAGTCCATTACAAGTCCTTCAGTTCCAATTCAAATAACAAGCTATTCAAAACAGCTTTGACAAAAGCATTCCTTTGTCATTGTTCATCCAGTTACTTGTGACTGCCTTTATAAAGGGACTTAACTGCAGGCTTCACGAAAGGACTTGTGAACGGACTTGCAGGGACTCGACTACAACCCTGCTCCCTGTACTGCCACAAACCACCCTGTCTGTTACTTCCTGTACTGTCCAAAACCGTCCTGCCTGTTACTCCATGTCACTGCCCAAACCGCCCTGCCAGCTGTTACTTCCTGTACTGCCACAAACCACCCTAGCTGTCTGTGACTTTCTGTACTGTCCCAAACCGCCTTGCCTGTTACTCCCTTTACTTTTATAAACCACTCTGCCTTTTTTTACTGCCCCAAGCCACCCTGCCTGATACTCCCTGTACTGCACCAGCCCACCCTGCCTGTTACTCCCTGTACTGCACCAACCCACCCTGCCTGTTACTCCTCGTACTTTCATAAACCACTCTGCCTGTTATACTTTTTGTACTGCACCAAACCACCCTGCCTGTTACTTTTTGTACTGCACCAAACCACCCTAGCTGTCTGTGACTTTCTGTACTGTCCCAAACCGCCTTGCCTGTTACTCCCTTTACTTTTATAAACCACTCTGCCTTTTTTTACTGCCCCAAGCCACCCTGCCTGATACTCCCTGTACTGCACCAGCCCACCCTGCCTGTTACTCCCTGTACTGCACCAACCCACCCTGCCTGTTACTCCTCGTACTTTCATAAACCACTCTGCCTGTTATACTTTTTGTACTGCACCAAACCACCCTGCCTGTTACTTTTTGTACTGCACCAAACCACCCTAGCTGTCTGTGACTTTCTGTACTGTCCCAAACCGCCTTGCCTGATACTCCCTTTACTTTTATAAACCACTCTGCCTTTTTTTACTGCCCCAAGCCACCCTGCCTGATACTCCCTGTACTGCACCAGCCCACCCTGCCTGTTACTCCCTGTACTGCACCAACCCACCCTGCCTGTTACTCCTCGTACTTTCATAAACCACTCTGCCTGTTACTTTTTGTACTGCACCAAACCACCCTGCCTGTTACTTTTTGTACTGCACCAAACCACCCTGTCTGTTACTCTCTGTACTGCCCCAAACCGCCCTGCCTGTACTGCTCGTACTTTCAAAAACCACCCTGGCTGTTACTCCCTGTACTGCCCCAAGCCACCCTGCCTGTTACTCCTCGTACTTTCATAAACCACTCTGCCTGTTACTTCTTGTACTGCACAAAACCACCCTGCCTGTTACTCCCTGTACTTTCTGTAGACAACGAGGATCCGGTAATCACCTGCCCTGCCAACTTCAGTGTGAACACCACCACAGGAAGCGCAAATGCCACGGTCACTTTGCCCGATGCCACAATAAGTGACAACTCGCGCACGCCACTGATAAACACGACAAATCCCTCTGGGTCGCCAATCACCTTGGTCATCGGTATAGTCACATCATCATGTACACAGTCACTGATCAAAGCGGGAAATCTGCGTCATGTAACATCACCGTTATCATCAATGGTAAGTCTGCAATTTCATAAAACTGCTGTTTCTTTAACCAAAAACAATTGTTTACTATCCACGGATGACGCGTTAACCCGTCAGGCATGGCGGTTAGATTCAGTGCGTGTGTGCACTAGGCCTGGACGATATCGTAAATTTTGACTGGCGATATATCGTCAGGTAAATATCGCCGATATGTCGATATATCGCCGTAATTTTCAAATTTGAAATAAACCTATTATAATGGTTAAAATAACTCAAACGAGCTGTTAATTAAACGCGGTCACACGACATGTGTGAATCGTGGCGATTCCTGAACGTCTATAAAAGAAAACTATATAAACAGAATGGTTGCTGAAAATAGACGCGACGGTGAAAATGCTTCGTCGTCTTCCACTAAAATCCAGCCGCTGTTCAAGTCGGAGGGGGCACTTGCGGTTTTATTGCGCAAAGATAGATTATTCTGATTGGCCAATTTTCATAGAGGGCAACGAACTGGGCGCTCCTTGGAAGAAAGGTTGTGGCGCTGGTTCAACAAAACCTAACTGCCAAATCCTATTGGTCCATGACTGATCAGTTGGAGGCTTATCTGACAATAATGTAATACCTTTTTTACTTTGTGAATTCCGCCTGGTCGGGTACTGTCGGCACTCAAAGCAACATGGGCCACTTTCCCAGCTATTGAAATTCCAAAGTAATGGTCGGCCACATGTTGGTCTACTTGCTACAATGTACATGTAATACATTTTGTAGGTCAGCTGTCAATCATTGTCTGGGTTGCTTGCTCCAACTTGGAATATATTTGGAAAATACTCCCGAATAATTCTCCCGTGGTTTTATTTTATTCCTCGTGCACTATAAAGGTGTTTATTAAATATTATGTAAAACTACACCACAGAACCACTTATAAATTGAAAAATGTAACAAGCTCTTACAATTTCCACATCTTTTTGGGGACAAATTAACTATTATGGTTTTATTAAATAACACCCAGCAAATTATTTATTAAATTTGAATAACCATGCACTTCTTATTAGGACGTTTAGAAATTCACTTTAAGATTGAAGTACATGCTTCCGGGAGTAATTTGCTGGGATAAAACCTCAGCTCGTGCATTTTAAGGGACAATGCAGGACAACAAATAATATCCGTTTCAAAATCATGCCTTGATTTCTGGGTCTTAATTTAAAGTATTTCAAATATTCATGGCTCAGTTTATCCTGGGGTCCGCCATCGGGATTTTGTACCACCTGGATTTTATTCTTGCTTATTTATTCTTGGCTCGTGTATGTTTGGTAAATGTTTTTAAAAGCTAGCCTTGTAATTTATGGGCCACGAAATAGATCGTTTTTGTCAAATACAAGAAAAATGGAAAATAAATCGTATTAAATTTCCCATTTAAATCTGTTGGAAAAATGTTGAGGAGCTCAAAATATTAAGTGTTGAGGTCCCGTTTTCTTTTTTGTTCTTTTTTAAACAATAAAACTAGAAATAAATATTATTATATAAACCTGGAATTTATTTCGCTAGCCTCGTAATTCAATGGTCAGGTGTATGTCGATTTTGTTAGATACCGGAAAAACCAAGAATAAATCGTATTATTATTTACCCCTGAAATTGGTTGGAAATGTTTGGGAAATCAGACAAATAAGTCTTTAAGTACCCTTTCTCTTTTTTTCTATAAAACAAGGACAATTTCATAATTAACCTTAGAAATATATTTTGTTTACGACTAGGGTTTCGTAAATAAACAGGTTCAGGGTTTTTTAACCCCTTTTTATTTTTACATCTTAATACATTTTGCAAATGAGTAGGCAAACTTTTTTTAAAGTACTCACACCCAATTTAATGACCATCGGTTGGGCCAAGAGATAAATAAATTCGAGGAATACACCAGCCAAAGCCTTTTAAATACATTCTGTATCTGCCAGGCAAGGGTTAGTGTAAGTAAATACAATGTATCTTTGTTGGAGATAAGCGGGGCCAGGGCAACATTCTTTGAGTAGCCCTTTGTGTTGAGAGAACGTCTGTGCTGAAAGCTAGAAAAGAAAGTCAACACCAAATAGCAACGAAGAATTTTTTAACTGGACTTTAGGATTGGATAAGGATCTTGTCACTGAGGAAGTAGTGAGCGGCGCATCGGCTGCAATTGGGTTTGTTGACAAAGGGTACGTTCAGGGGAAGGCGTAAGTTACAATAACTTTTGCGGCACATATTAAGTTCTGATTTCAGTGAAGTTTTTTGTTTGTTTGCAAGCAGTTTTAATACATTTTGTTAAATATCGACTATATCTTGCGAATATCGTCTGGGTCACGATATTTCGATATTTTTAAAACCAAAGTCGATACTGTCGATATCGTCTTCAGTATCGTATCGTGACGATATTATCGTGATATCGTCCAGCGCTAGTGTGCACGCTGCTGATGTTTCCTTGATTGTTTCGGTTACATGTCAGACGTTACTAGCACACGTTGCGGTGGACGTATATGCCTGACGTTTCTAACATATATATTGTGGTATCACGCTTCAGTGATAGGTTTATTCAACACCTTAGTTTCATTGTCTCCATTTAATTCATAAAGCCAAGAATTATCAGCTGCATCCAGTAATTTCATGACATTCAAATGTCCTCACTATTGTTTCTTATTCTTCTTGGGAAGTCTTGAAATGGTGCTTTTCAGCTGGGCTTGCAAATGTTTGTATATAACGTTTGTAGTTCCAATGCTGACATCTACACATGCATCAGGGGCCAATTTCATAGAGCTGCTAAGCCCAACATTTTGCTTAGCACAAAAAAGTCTTGCTCATTAAAAACAGGTTACCAGCCAAAATTCTACGGGTTTTTCATGCTAAGACAAAAACCAGCTGATTATCAATCGAAAACAATAAAGATCACGTGAACATTCGGTCTGTAACCTTGTTTTTGCCAAATACAAATTTTCATGCTAAGCAAATTGTTGTGCTTAGTAGCTCTATGAAATCCATTGTCTCCATTTAATTCATAAAGCCGAGAATTATCAGCTGCATCCAGTAATTTCTTGACATTCAAATGTCCTCACTATTGTTTCTTATTCTTCTTGGGAAGTCTTGAAAGGGTGCTTTCCAGCTAGGCTTGCAAATGTTTGAATATAATGTTTGTAGTTCCACTGCTGACATCTACACACGCATTAAATCTTATGGCGGGAAGCGGATGACTAATTGATATCACGCCCTGACTGCAGAGAGAAAAAAATGCCCTAGGCAACAACATTTTGTCAAAAACCTGTAAATAACTGTGCTAAGAAACTAAGTGTTAATTGGCATCTTGTAGTAGTTCGATTATGAAAACAGGAATATTTTACAGAATAAAAAATACATTTTTTTTTATGAAACATAATCCCGCGCCCAGATCTGGTGAATTGCAGAAAAAAAAAAGCAGGAACTGGTTAAGTGCATCACTCAACCCTTTAATAACTTATCACCAAAATCTAACCGACAACATGTCACTGCTTTTTCTGCCAATGTGACAAAATTGAAATACAAATAATGTGATAAAATTCTTGGTTTTTGTTTTGCTTTTTGTTTTGGTTCAGATGATGAGAATCCGGTCATCACGTGCCCAGCCAACTTCAACCAGAGCACCGACACCAGCCAACCAAATGCCATAGTCCTTATCCCTGCCGCCACGGCAACTGACAATTCTGGGATGTCCATCACGGCCGTTTCCAATCCGTCAGGGTCTGCCACCCTCGGTATCGGCAATCACACTGTCGTGTATACAGCCGTAGATGACAGTGGCAACACAGTGATGTGCAATGTGACGATTGTAATCATAGGTCAGTCAGTATAGTGTAATCCGACGAGCATTTAGTGAGCATTTCCTCTTGTGGTTACTTCATTGTTAAATTATTCCGATTGCGGCTTCCCTCTATAGACCGATCCAAATTTGACCAAGGTCAAGCTAATAAATGGTGAGCACTAAAAGTTTCTCAAGTGAAAAATATAAATTTTTGGTTGGAACAGATATGGAACGTCCAAGTTTTACCCCTCCCGGCAAATTTTGACGCGCTAACGGACTCTGGGGAACCGTACGCCACGGTCAGCCTTCCGTTGCCAACTGACGTGATAGACAATTCTGGGGGAGAGGTTAACATCACCACGTCATGCACCGGCCAATAACAGTCAGCTGGACATCGGAACCCACGAAGTCGCATACACTGCCACGGATCCGTCAGGAAATTTGGCCATGTTTAGTATTAATATCACAGTCATAGGTGGGTGTAACATTTAAACATCATGTAAAACAAACTAGTGACCGCCTTTTTCTTCACTCGGTCCCACAACCCACACTTGGCGCTGGGAAGCGCTGATGTGCTTTGCGCTCTGATTGAATAGATTCTGTTTGACCAGTTCTGCGGCCTCATGCTGCACTGTGTACAATTCAAAAGCTCTTACTATTCTACCCAGAATGCTGTGCGTTTCCTTCACAGAAATATAGTAAAGCTGCATCAGCGTTTCCCAGCGCCAAGTGTGGGCAGTGGGACCGAGCGAAGCTTCCTGCCTGAAACTGCCCTGCCCCTAACTCCGTGGGCCGCCTGAAACCGCCTTGCCTGTTACTCCCTGCACTGCCCAAAACCACCCTGCCTGTTACTCCCTATACTGCCCCAAACCACCCTGCCTGTTATTCTTGTACTGCCCCAAACCACCCTGCCTGTTACTCCCTGTACTGCTCCAACCTGCCCCGTCTGTTAGTCTTTTTTAATGCACCAAACCACCCTGCCTGTTACTCCCTATACTGCCACAAACCACCCTGCCTGTTATTCACTGTACTGCCCCAAACCACCCTGCCTATACTCCCTGTACTGCCCCCAAATGCCCTGGCTGTTATTCGCTGTACTGCCCCAAACCGCCTTGCCTGTTACTCCTCGTACTTCCATAAACCACCCTGCCTGTTACTTCTTGTACTTTCTGTAGACAATGAGGATCCGGTAATCACCTGCCCTGCCAACTTCAGTGTGAACGCCACCATGGGAAGCGCAAATGCCACGGTCACTTTGCCCGATGCCACAATAAGTGACAACTCGCGCACGCCACTGATAAACACGACAAATCCCTCTGGGTCGCCAATCACCTTGGTCATCGGTAGTCACATCATCATGTACACAGTCACTGATCAAAGCGGGAAATCTGCGTCGTGTAACATCACCGTTATGATCACTGGTAAGTCTGTGATTTCACCAGTTAGAGCCATTGGATAAAATAAAATCTGAAATTCTAAACGGATGGCTGATAAACACGTCACGAGCAAGGCCATACAAAATTGATTACTATAAAGGATGACGCATCAACCCATCAGGCATGGCGGTTTAATTCATGACGTGTGTGCACGCTGCCAATTTTATTGTAGCGGTTAACATGTTTACACGTCAGACGTTACTAGCACACGTCGCGGTGGACGTCTACATACCTGACGTTACTAACATTTGCAGTGAACGTGTACGTATCTGCCGGGTAAGCCCAAACAGTTTAAAAACTGGTTTATTGGGGCCCATGCATACATCATTAAATAATATAACAGTACATATACATACAACAACATTTACACAACAATACAAACAGAATATTTACAGACATACAAGGATATTTACAGACTTACAAGGATATTTACAGGAATACAGAACATTGACACTTAGGTATGTCCGTACATTAACTTTAAGAAAAGTCCTGTTTAAGGCCAATTCTGATTTACGAAATAGGCAAAAACCCGCCCCCAAAACACTCTTTTTTGGGGGGGGGGGGGGGGGGGGGGGGGGGGGGTGGAAGGGGAAAAGGAAAAGGAGAAAAGGAAAAGGAGAAGGGGAAATTCCCATCCGACTCCACAGATCAGCGCAATTGGCATAATATCTAATATGACATGACGCAGTTTCGCTTTAAATGTGCTTATAAGGATAGAGTCCAATGTTCGCAATTGTTTGGGCAGATTATTCGAAATATTTGTACCACTAACAGGGAAACTCGTGGCGTAGCATTCTTTTTGGGCCAAAGGAACTTTCAGTGCCGTGTGGGTAGATTGCCTTGTTATGGGAATAACTGTAAGTCGTGTGAAAATTGTTTTCATGTACAAAGGAGTCATTTTGTTGAGACTTTTGAAGACAAAAATATACTTTTTGGACTGAACTCTTTTAGAAAAAGTAGCCCAATTAAGACGAGCAAGCATATCCTCTGAAGGGGTGAGGAAGGTACAATTAAGGATTACCTGCACGGCTCTTTTGAGACATTTGTTTAAATTTTCGTGAGATATATACCTTCCTCCCCAGATCGTACAACAATACTCTAATGTTGGCATAACTAAATTTACTGTTATGGCTGCCAAAATGAGTATTCCACAGCTCAGGCCGTGTCCGAATTACTTGGCTGCAGATCGGAATTAATAATGTCTATGGTAGCGGCTGCAGCCACATCTCATAGACTCGTGTGTGATATCAAGCCGCAGCCAAGTCTACATTTTTTATCGCAACGATAACATGATTTCGGAAGTCAACTTTGACTGGCAGGCCGGCTGGGTCGCATAAAATTAGCATGCTTGGACATATCAGCCATCATACGTTGGATTTACACTTTAACTCTGAAAGTTTGTAAAACCTACAAGAAAGATGATTTTGATGACATTTCTGGAATTAGGTAGCGACTTTAAATCCAGTTTGCGAATCACCAGGGTAAGGTTTCAGCCCTAGGTTCAGTGGGGTGCAGGAAAACAATAATGTGCGTTCATCTCATGTGAACACGTCAGCAAACTAACAGCGACCACTTTTCAACATGATTGCGTGCATTCACAGATATTGAACTACCCATCTTACAATGCCCATCTGAAGTCACAGTCTACTCCAGCAACCTCACCATACCGCTGGCTTTTTCAGGTAAGCTGTCATTGTTTTTCGGATTCTGAATCCTAATTACTGCTGTGTTAAAACATACAGGTGTATTGTACTCGCAATTATAACTCAATTTCCATTAAAAGAGTATAAGCTCCATTGATTGGTTTGGAGTACCGGTAGGAGCCGAGAAGCTGAATTACGAAGCTTGCAGCTACACTTTGGTCAAGCAGAAGGCATGTAAAGGTGCTTTCTGTCTGACAGAGCAACAGCCAGATAATATTTGCTTCCAAAGGGAGTAAAACTAGAGAGCCTGGAGAAAAAAACCTTATGGCACAGGAGAAAATCAATGAACAACTCTACTCACACATCAGTCATCTAACTTTTCCTCGGAGCAGCCGATTTCCTCATTTTTCACTTTACACTCAATTACGCCATTGAAAACTGACAAACGCTGTACAAATTCATGCAAAGATTAGAATTTCTAAATTTGTTGAGTCAATTCCAAGTTGCATGCCTGACAAATGGCCCGAGCCGGGAATCGAACCCAAGCCACGGTGGTGAGAGGCGGGCTGTTTACACACTAGCCACCCATGTCGCCAAAAATATTACCACATTGGTCGTGCTATTTTTTAAATGTTTGAAATTTTAAAGTCCGAGCCAAGGAATTATCACAATCCAATTTTCTTTGCAGGGGAGGCCACTTGGACTGTCAATGTAAGCGACAACTCTGGATTGCCGCTGGCGATAAATGGCGCGACTCGTGAATCGGGAACTCTCTTTGTCATGGGCATCAGCGATGCTCCTACGAATGTCACTCACACAGTGGTGGATGCGTACAATAACACCGCACAATGCTCATTCAATGTCAGAGTCACCGGTAAATACAATTTGTTATTTTGGTATATTTGAGGAGTTTTGGCAAAATGAGACGGAACTGGGCAGAGGTTAAAATGAGGATTCTGTGGCATTTGAAAAGAGGATAAAAACATCCTTACAATGCTGTTTGTTGCGCTTCAATCGAACATTCCTTTAACAAGTTATGGCTGTTTAAAGTTTGGATTTATCAACATGTCGCAAAAGTAAAATGTTCAGCAAAAGGCTTTTAAAGTTTTGTACATGTGATATGGTAAAATGCCATTTTTGTTCCTAGAAAATGATTTTATTCCACTGCTTACAAGCTATTTGTTAACAATATAGTTAGTAGGCATACCAAAGATAACAATATAAATAATTCTGAAAAGAAAAACAAATCACTCATTATTTATTATTTTGCAGTTTTCTCCACTATGCCCTTTGCCCAGTTCCGTCTCATTTTGCCAAAACGCCTGATATATTTTTTGTTAATTGTGTTATTTTTTTATTCAGGGTGAAGTAAACATTACAATGATGACAAAAGAGGGCAGGAATAATGTGCACTAATTGCGTTTGTTGAATGGATTGCAATGAATTTGTCTGCATCTTTGTTGTGGTGGTTTTCTAAAATTGCAGGATTTTATAACATCATGTGCAACTCATCCATCGCGGTGGATTTGGGAGAGCTGACAGGAACAGGGGCTGTTTACCACGTCATGTCCCCCTCCTACGACAAAGGGGGATCCTACCCACCCTTAAGTGATTGCGTCGTGCGTGCGTCGGCCCCAGCTGGCAGCCGCATTCGCATGAGCCTCTCTGCGTTTCAGACCGTAAGCGGAGTTGACTTTTTGCAGATTGGAAGTGGGCTGGACGAAACGGCGGCAAACACCACCCTGGCGTCCTTTTCTGGCGACGTGCCCCGGCTAGAAGATGGCACGATTCACGTCAAGGATCGCGTCTACGGAGATTCTATCTGGCTGCGTTTTACCTCTGCGAGCGCTGTCATGATGGAGGCAGGATTTCTGCTTCAGCTGGATTTCATCACCAATCCACGTAAGCCTGACAAAACTTGTAGCATATCATCTGTTCCTCCCCCTAACATTTTACCTTTTTTCCTTACAAAATTTAATGCTCAAATCTCCTTGTAATAATTTAACCCACACTTTTCATCAGAAAATTACTATTTCCCCCAAAAATTTGTTGATGTAAAGATATTAATGGCTCTAAACACCCAGTGGCATGCTGCCATTTTTAAGGAGTTGTTTTTAAGAAAATGATCATTAGTACTTGATTCAAAATCAAATTCTTTGAATATTTTTTCTCAGAATTTACAGCATTCACAGAGCTGTCAGTTAATAGTTGTCAAACACCATTATTTGGATTGAGAACTGTTGCCGTTTTGAACTATCAAATGGTATACTATAACTTCAAACAGAAGAAATACAGCAACAGAAAATTACGAAGTCACAATTAGTTCGGCACCGGTGGGAAAAGTGCAGACCTTCAAGTTTGAAATTAGGATCGTGGTTTGATGTTATTATTACTGTTGGTTTTGTTTTGTTTCGGTGTTTGTTTGTACACGTACTAGATGACTTGTACCCGGGCTCCTACTCATTCTGCGCGGAGTTTGGCGGCTTCCCTTGTCTGAATGGGTCGTGTATAGACATCTCTCAGCGGTGTGATGGCAACAACGATTGCTCAACCAACGAAGACGAAACTGAGTGCCCACAAGGTAGAGTTGGTGATGGGGAGTCAGGTTGGCATAGCGGTTCTTTCCTCACTTTCCATCACTTTGACCCGTGTTCAAATCCAGCTTGGGCCAATATGTGGTCGGTAGCCTATTCCATGGGTTTTTCACATGATATTTTTCTGGAGTTTTTCAAAGTGAATAAAGAAATTGGCAAGGCGGGGACTAGACCCTGCGATCTCCGGAATGCCGGACCGGTGCTCTACCAACTGAGCTATCTTGCCCCATGTTGGCGGTCTCCCAAATTGTCAGTATCTTTCTTCGAGGGTGCTAATCAGAAGTCATAAACACCAGAATTCCCTGTGGCCAGGGATCATGCCCAATTTTACAATACAACCTGGGAAGCGATACTGTGGGGGATCACTCAATGAGGATACAACTATTTATCTTATATTACACAACAAAAAAGTGAGACTGACCAAGTAAATTTAAATAAATTTGAACAAATAAATTAGCAAGGCGGGACTCGAACCTGTGACCTCCGGAATACTGGACCAACTGAGCTATCGTGCCCTATGTTGGCGGTCTCCCAGAGCATTTACAGAGCTAAAAACCTATCAGGTTGTTTGTCAAGCACCTTCTTTTATAATTTGAGCACTTTGGCTGCTTCAAACGATAAAAACTGACAAATGGTATATCCTTTTAACTACACGAATGTCCACACAGTACGTATAGAACGAAAAAATGTGTGGGCTAGCGGTACTGTATCCATGTTGTTGAGAGGACTTTCTATTTTCCCCACAGCATCTGTGGTATTTGATCCCCACAACTTCATTACAATTGCTATACCCCACCTAGGAGTACACATAGACTCCTGTGAAGGCAGGCCAGGCTGTGTTTGATCTATAAATTGATCAAACACTCTCAAAGTTAAATTTTTCTTTATTATAATTTGTTTAACCAGCATGTGACCCGATGGTAAAGAATGTCAGCTTCATGTCGAGTAATGTCGGCTATATTGACATCGTGTCTGACAACTACCCAGGGGAGTACCGGCCATGTAATGCAACCTGGATCATCGATTCTACCGATGTTGAGGTAAGTGGGGCTACCACACCCATTCAGAACATCTGCTTTCGAACGTTTTTCAGACAGTCTTTAAAAACAAGAATTATTTGAGAGGTGTGTTCTGTCTCAGGCAGAACCTTGTGAGTTACTTTGTGGTTTTCTTTTTACTCCGTCCTTATCTTATGTTTCCTTCCCTTTTGCTTGTCTCGTCAGTCCCTTCGGGTCGTTGTCATGGATATTCAAATCGGCACCGGTGACAGGCTGTACGTAAATAACCGGGATACGGGGGACCCTGCGACTCCCGACATCCACTCGCCAATCAGCTTGCACGTAACCGGGGGTACTAACTTTGCCGTGGCTTTTGTAAGCAGCGGTGAAGTGGGGCGCGGTTTTTGGCTCCGTGTTTGGCGATACACACCTTCTGCAGGTATTAGTTCGTTGACAATTTTCTCAACTAAAAAGCTGTTAATATTTGATGAGCTAATTACTCCAAGTCACCATCCCTCTTCCTCTTTTTTTGTTGGGGGGGGGGGGGGGGGGGGGTTGTGGAATTAATACTTGTGTTTCCATGATGTAAACATGAGTCCCTATAAAGCACACATGCTTTGGAAACTTCAGGTGTTGTCTGTACTATACAGTGGAAGGCCGCTACAAATATCACAGAATCCACACAGAATATTACACAGATTTTGTTCGGTATGTCCATTGTTCGGTATAGCAATTTTCTGCCGTCATTTTTGGATGACATCCGTCCTTTTAAATAGCTGTGGTTACTTAAAGGCGACTTTGTTTGTTTGTTTTTTTGTTTATTTATTCTTTACCCTGGGTCCATATTTAGAGGGAAATTTATAGTATCCCCCCCCTGTTCTCCCATATGGCCCAGCAAAAACATACAACAAACGAATAAATACTACTTAAAATACAATACAGCATACCAAATATTACCAATTATCAGCGGTTATTTCAGTTATGTAAAACTACGTATAAAACTCTGTTCTGTTAATGCATTAATAATTCGCACATCATACCAAGAATTATCACAAACTATATAGTTATCTTAAAATTACACCCAAACACATTATATTACTGACTTAGAATTGTACAGAAAGAACATTTTATACAACCTATTTAAACATTGATGAATTAAATTAAGATAAAGAACCTAAATACTTGAACAGGTGCCGACTATTTAATTATGTAATTACATGCACATGTACTTGCTTTATTCAACACACTTAATTGTAAAGGAATGGTTGGCTTTTCCCTTCTATTCATTGGGGAAATAATAGCCAACTGGCATTCTTTAACATATAAAGCACTGCCCTCACCCAATTGGGGTATATACCTCATGATTTGGTGTAGTAGTGCACATTTGGTGTACACCAATTGTGCACCTGCTTTATGCAAATGAATTTACGACACCAAACTTGCACCACAAAATCTTAGCCCTAATGGTACACCACATAGGCACCACATGAACTGGGGTCTCAGATCACTGCACCAAATAGGCACCACATGAACTTGGGTCTCAGATCATTTGACATTCAGGAATTAAAAACTGCCTAAATAGCATTTCGTGGATTTTTAACAATCTGTTGACATATTTTCAACAACAATGTTTGGTATGTTTGGACACAACAATCGGGAGCCCAGGATGGTGTTTGTATATAGCTGAATGTTCAGGATAGCGGCGTTCCACTGTACACCATTTGCAAACATACAAAAATGAAACTACTGAATTATTATGAAATACCTTACTTGACAGTATGTGACTATAGTTTCAAGCAAACAAACGCCGAGAAATAGCGCTGAAGGTTAGCAGATTTGTCTGCTATAGTTAGCACAACTTTTCCGGTAACTGTTAAGCAGCGCCGTGAAATTGGGCCCTCGTGTGCTGTGGTTTTCATGAAAAGTTAAATTTTGTACCATTTTCCAATGATTGCCGAAAAACACCACTATTTTCAGACACTAGTTTTATTAAATTTAGTTAGTCCACATTTTATTTGGAATACTGTTACCCATCCATAAATGGGTGCCAGCCATCTAGTCTGGTTTTTTTAATCTGATAATTTCCCGGACGGCTATAAATTGCTCTCGTTTAAAGGTAATCAATGAACCAGACTACAAAAATGGCAATAAATTTCCTGGTTTTAAAGTTTTGTGAACACATAACTTAAAAAATAGGCCAGCGCCACAACATTTACTATAAATATAAACCTATACCATCCATTTTAGAAAATTACAGCAAAAACAAATGGTGTGTACTACCTGGTAATTGGTGTGTACTGTGGAAGTGCCATAGCCTAGTGGTCTGGAGCGTTGGATTAGTGGCCTGCGGGTAGTTCTGCAGGTTGGGGGTTCAAGCCCGGACTGGGTTAGGACACTTCTACACATAATATGGGTAGAGGCATTATGAATGCCTTGCTGTGGACTACTTAACCCATCCCATCCCTATTCGTGCTGTAAAGAGATCAGAATGTCTTGTTTCAGTGTGAGGGGCTGGTTCTTCAACACTTTCTCTAGCCCACACCTCGAGTGGCCTTTGGCCTTGTAATGAGCAATTTACATTATATTTTTAATACCTTTAAGGGGCAATGTTTTGCTTTTGCAGCTATAGTGGATTTCCCTGCATCTTGCGAGTTGGCTCTGAACGGGGTGCAGTGTGGCGATGGCTCCTGCCTGGACGGCAGGTTAAAATGCAATTTTATTACTGACTGCGTGACAAATCTTCAAGACGAAGAGTCATGTAAAACGCCTCCAGGTAAAATGTTGCATAGACTTCACTGTCTATAGATAGAAGTTTTTTGTCTCGATTACTAAGGGAATAAATATGTGGTTGGCCGGTTTTAAACGTTTGTTTAAAGCTGGCTCGAGTTAACAATGTCCGGGCCCATGTTAAGGTATGATCAATACCGACCAACCACATAATTATTCTCAAAATACATCAAGACATTTAAATAAAGACAAAACCTTGACCCCCCCCCCCCCCCCACAAAAAGTCATCTTAATAAAGAAATATATCTAGACTGACAACCTCCATCCCAGCTTATCACATTATTTAAAATCATGGCAAAAGACGTGTAATATTAAAAACGATAACATTGGAGATGCCAATATTAAAAAATGAGCCTCCCCAAATTTACAATTAATCAGTAACATTAACCGAGCCGAGGCGCAGAATTATGTTTAACAAAGGTTCATTTTAACGAAGGTTCGGGTTCAGGCCGATGTATAGGGAAACACACCCATTACATTTCCGGCCTTGCTCGTGGTGTGTTTATGCGTCATCCGTTTTGAATCTCGAAAAAAATTACGTGTATATATACGTCCTTCGGCGCAAACTGGTTTAAAGAAAATTTCTCATTACACATCGACTCTGGCAAAGCACAAAATCGCATTTATTCAAACCTTGTTTTTGTCACATAGTCGACCATTAAATCCAATTTAATTGATTATATTTGTTGTCCATGCTAAGATTGTGGCAGCACCACTGTAGATCTTGGTGGTCAAGGCAGCACGTACCACTTGACATCATTCAACTACCCAGCTGACTACGTGTTTGACATCAACTGTCAATACGTTGCCACCACGGCCGCCAGCAAGATTCGCGTCAGTTTCCGTGACTTGGAGATCTCTACCATAGGTACTTCATCATCAGTCGATTACCTGCGCATCGGTAATGGGAATACTGTCGACGACACGACGGTGATAATACGCGTCAATGGCGTCTTTCTGCCAGAAGACGTGGAGTCATCTGGCAACCAGATATGGATCCAGTTTTTCAGTGGTAGTTTCACCAATGCTCGAGGTTTTTGGATCGTTCTCGTGGCAGAGTAGTTCCTCTGAAATAAGCAGCAGTATGTATAATACAATTTGAAAGTCCTCGCATTCAGTTACTCAACAACAACAAATGCCCACGTTACCGTATCTGCCAAATTTGTAAAGTTAAGTGAAACACCACAAATACTAATTCTCTTAGAGTAATTTATTCAATATATTGTACAATACTTCTTGCTATAACTTCATATTGCAACACTCCGAGGCCTAGCCACGAAGTGATATTTGCTACAATGACAGGCCAACTCACAAGGTGTACATAAACAATGGGCACCACTGTCATGTCCACACGTGCACATTTTCAGATCGGAGTTAACACTCCCTTGAGCATAAAACCTCTGTTAACCAGTTCGCACCGGGATTATTTTAACATCGCCGACGGGCGTGATTATTTTTAACGAAACTTGATCCGAAGCGGGTTCAGGCTGATAGTGCCGGGAAGCACACCCACGCATTTCCGGCCTTGCACGCTGCTGACATACATTTCCGAACTTGAACTTGGCGTGTTTATGCGTCATCCGTTTTGAATTTGGGGAAATGTTTGCGTTAATATACGTCATCCGGCGCGAACTGGTTAATAATCGGCGCAAATGCAAATTTTCACCGAAAATGCTTTGTGATGTCAAATTGTATTGCTTTCTCGTATAGTATGAACACAATAAATATGATAGAGTTAATGCAACAAAGGATTATTGCCAATTATTTTTAAAAGTAATGACAGATAAACAGAAACCTTGCTTAAAATGAAAACGGGACGGGTAATATATATATATATATTTATATTTACTATGTAGTAAAAAAAGAAAGTTGATCGCAATTTGTTGCCATAATTTGTTTGGTGTATTATTACTACTACATGTTTATATAAATTAAATAGAGTTCTTTGTATGTAGAAGGTAATGCATTATAAATAAATATATTCAAATAGGCCATCAGCCTCGGTTCTTAAATTGGGCCAGCGGTATCATGACAATGGGCCGTATGCATAAAAACTAGCATTTGCTTTTACTCCTAATTTCCAGCATTTGCTAGAATATTAGTATTTGCTCCATTTGGTATGAATACAAATGAGTAAATGCTTCAGATTTGCAGTAATTTTTCAAGGTTGGGTCGGGGCTACCTTGAAAAAAGAGAAGCAAATACTAATGTGAAAAATAGGAGCTTTCGTATATGTGATGGAAGATGGATTGTCTAGGATTAAAACACAAGCAGTTGTACTGATTTTGGGGAAGGAAATAAGACGTAGATGGCCGATAATTTCTGGCAATATTGCTGAGACAGAAAAGGGCATCATGACTGCGAAGCAGCAACTTGAGGTTCCGATTTCATTCAAACACCCCTGTCAGCGTATGGTCGTCTATGCATGGGTGTGTATCGTACGCACAATACAGACTTTATTGTTATAAACTATTCGGATGTGAAATCAATTGCAAGTAAAAAAACATTTACTGCTATTTCAGCCAGTAAATGCTAAACAGTAAAACTATATTTTTTATTCATACGAATTGAAGCATTTGCTCCTACTTCATGGCATTTGCTAGTTTTTATTCATACGACCCAATGATCGAGAGGAGTTCTGCTCATAGCGATTTTTGGCAAGGTATACACACCTAGAGTTTGGACATTTTTGATAGCATTGCAGCGTGAGCAGTGCAAGCTCTTTAGGTGTTATCACTTTTTTATTAGTGTTTTACAAAATGGCCACCAATGTGAATACCATATTAAATATAAGTACATGTAGTAACAAGTATTTTGGCGGCCATTAAAAAAAAGAAAAGGGGGTTACACCCTAAACTGCCACCGATGCAATGCTATTACATATTTCAACATGATCATTATTCTAATTTGATACCGACCAACCCCCAGGTTGATGATCTAAAAAGGTATATATTTGAATAACTAGATGAGCTTAATTAACAGTTTCCTTTAGCCTAAAGTTGTTATTTACTTTCAAACGTTGACAATTTGATGGGTTTATACCCTCTTTAAAATTGTATACTTGTAGGCCTATACTATGTATAACTGTTCACATGAATTGTCAACTGCAGTGTACATGTTAAATTGATTTGCAAAGCAAAGATCAATATTGCAAAGAAATCTAAAATGTTTGCAACTCTTTTTTTTTAATGACAGTAACAAATGACCTATAAAATATGATCTGTAATATATAATCTAACCTTCATTTAATTAAATTATTATTGTCTAACCTCATTATAGCTAGCATGTTACCAATATTTCTACACATATACTGTACTGTTTTTCCTTGAAAGTTGTATTTATATTTGCAATTTTACGAGCAACTCAAATGTAGGCTCCTTCCTACATACAGATCGTCAATTTATCAAAGAGGTGATGGGTTGTCAAATAAGCTCAGCAATGAAACGTATGTGAAGTGATAACTAGTGTATTATGAAATATATGGTGTCAACATAATAATGAGTACATGATGACGTTACTTGACATCGAGGTTGCTAGACATTATGACTCGCATGTTACATGCACATGGGTACATGGCAACTTGACATGACTTAAAGTTTAAGTTAATACAAAATGGTTACGTAGTTACATGGTTCGGATTGACTGTAAATGAAAATCACTAAAAAAAATATTTAACATGTACATGTACATGTATTTATAAGTAACAAAGAAAATAAAACTTGGCACTAAATTAATCCTGTAAACATTTTAAAGCTGTTTCATTGGGCAATAATACTGGCTTTATCCAAACGGTTTTGAGATATTTTTCTGAGGCAGCATGATCTAATCAAAAACAGATTAGTTTTATCATAAATGTATTTGATTTTATGCACTTGATAAAACCAAATATCACTACAAACTTTAGGCTTGATAAAGGACACTCACAGATTTGTGTTTTGAACAGTCGTTGCAAATGCTGCGGTTGATCTCGTCTTAGACATTTATACTATTAAAAAAATGTTGCGCAGCTAAACAAAGTTTCGAAAAATCCATCTTATATTATTGCACAGCTACATAGCAAATTTCTTGCGTAACGCATTGAGTAAGCTACACACTTTTTCCAAAAAAAAAGGACATTTATGCTAAAGTTTTATGTATTGTCTATAGATTGTAAATGTCTATATAGATTGCCACAGTTAAAAATGAATCACTACATTACCTTGAGTTTAAAAGTGTCCCCTTCCACTTTAGTCCAGGCAAAATACATAATTTTGTTTTGTTGACCTCAAACAAATTGCAACAAATTGTTTTTCACCACAGTGCACTTCTAAAAGGTTCCTAGAATGACATACTAAAAATCCACAAAAATCCAAGTGGTGGAAATATGTCTAATTTGCATAAATCGTTAATCCCTGCCATGTAATATTTTTTATTCCCATATTTGGGTATATATTTTTTTTTGTTTTTTTGAAAAGTTTATTTTGGTGATTCTACTTACATATCCTTACTTGAATAACATTTGCTAAAGCATATAAGTGACTGAATAATTATGAGAACACAGTAATTATCCAAAATGACAACTTTGTGACCCTATAAATGTGCGCACATTACACTGTCTCCAGATATCATCATGTAGTCAGTATTGTTGAGCTATATCATATTAAAAACTTATGGAAAATCATATGGACAATGATAACATTGTGATATTTAGCCCAGCAAACAAAAACTTGGAAAAAATGATGTGTCCCTAAATTGGGCTAACAAGTAGGTGAAGGGTTGCCTAAGGTGAGAGACTTGAACAAGTTCAAGGAAACCCCCCAAATTTAAGATTGTTGTTGCTTACAATAATCATATCTACGTTAAAATGTATTTTGGTGATTTCCTTGAACTTGTTCAAGTATTCCATGTTAGGCAACCCTTTAACTACTTTTTAGCCCAATTTATAGACACACCATTTTCCCCATTTTGTTTTCTGGGCTAAATATCACAATGTTATTATTGTTCATATGATTTTTCATAAGGTTTTAATATGATAACTGTGCCAGTAAGCAACTTGGTGAATTTGAAGCTCACCAATACTGACTACATGATGATATCTGGAGACAGTGTAATGTGCGCACATTTATAGGGTCACAAAGTTGTCATTTTGGATAATTACTGTGTTCTCATAATTATTCAGTCACTTATATGCTTTAGCAAATGTTATTCAAGTAATGATATGTAAGTAGAATCACCAAAATAAACTTTTCAAAAAATAAAAATAAAATATATACCCAAATATGGGAATAAAAAATATTACATGGCAGGGATTAACGATTTATGCAAATTAGACATATTTCCACCACTTGGATTTTTGTGGATTTTTAGTATGTCATTCTAGGAACCTTTTAGAAGTGCACTGTGGTGAAAAACAATTTGTTGCAATTTGTTTGAGGTCAAAACTTATTTTTCCTGGACTACTTGGTCATCGTAGCAACCAGGGAACCGATTATACTGATTGTAAAACCGATCGGCTGCACGTAGCAGAATGTACAGCACCACCTCACTGTCGGGGTTCTCTAGATGGGATGCTACAGGAAATAACACATAATAGCAAGTTCAATGTTATCAATAGTCTTGGTCAAGGCATTTCAACGATCCGATGATCGATGTGGTGAGCCACACTTAGACTCGTATGCGTATCCACTGTTTGAAGTGTGCAGTCAATGACCTCTCACAGCAAGGCTAATATGCAAATAAATTTGAAAGGCAGACGCCTTCTAGGTCCAATGCCCTATAATTACATTTACTTTTCCCAAAAAAATGTGCTTTCGTTATTGCCGATGCTATAACACAATATCAAACAAGTGGAGCCAGAGTACTTTTGTATTCTCAGCGCCACCTCAATCCCGTTCATCGCTTGCTTTATCGCTGCCAGTTAAATGTACTTATTTCATGTATATGAAGTTGCTGCACGGCATCGCGGCTTGAGTTTTTTCAATTTGACAAAACTGCATGTCAAACATACGGAAGTGTATTTAGGACATGACCAAAAAAAGTTTTCAGGACCACTATTTCGCCCGGGCGGATTACTATTTCGCCCGGGCGGATTACTATTTCGCCCGGGCGGATTACTAATTCGCCCGGGCGGATTACTATTTCGCCCGGGCGGATTACTATTTCGCCCGGGCGGATTACTATTTCGCCCGGGCGGATTACTATTTCGCCCGGGCGGATTACTGTCCATGGATCAGAACATATACTAACGTGTATCACCATTTCGACAGTAATCTGCCCGGGCGAAATAGTAATCCGCCCGGGCGAAATAGTAATCCGCCCGGGCGAAATAGTAATCTGCCCGGGCGAAATAGTAATCCGCCCGGGCGAAATAGTAATCCGCCCGGGCGAAATAGTAATCCGCCCGGGCGAAATAGTAATCCGCCCGGGCGAAATAGTAATCCGCCCGGGCGAAATAGTAATCCGCCCGGGCGAAATAGTAATCCGCCCGGGCGAAATAGTAATCCGCCCGGGCGAAATAGTAATCCGCCCGGTCAAAATAGTAATCCGCCCGGGCGAAATAGTAATCCGCCCGGGCGAAATAGTGGTCCTGAAAACTTTTTTTGGTCATGTCACTTCCGTACACTTCCGTACTAACACAACATCGAACAGATTATTGGAAAACAAAAAGCGAATTTGATAAATTAAAAATGCGGAAAACGCGGAAGTCTAACATGCCTGTATAAAGATCAATTAACTCCATGTGAAATTAATCCTTTCTGACATGCTGTCATTTTAAAGAAATAACTAACGAATGTCATTTCCAAAGATGCATCTCAGAGACGCACTTGTGAACATTTCTGCAACTGATGCACACACATAGCTTTACCTTACATACGTACTGTGGGCATTCCTTTGTCTTCGTGTAGTTAACAAACTTTGACTAAATACTCATTTTTCTCGCTTCCCCAAAACAAATTTACCCTCAAATTTGGATTATGGGCCTCTCAGCTGTCCCTTCTATCTTTTCTATATATAACCCTAACCCGTTTTTCCTCTAGCGCTCTTTTTTGGAAACTGAAAAACGGATTGTGGACGTGTGCAAGTCCACAAACCGTAACCTCTTCCCGCATCGTGTGGACCTATATTGTTCGGAGGTCCACGCGTATGCAAGACTAACTAGACATGTGTTTGTGGACAAACACAGAGCTGTTTCGAGTGTCTTACATTATTTTCAATATGTGTGTGTGGTGGTCTATGTGTGTGCCAAGTCTCAAGTTGATCAAATTTACGAAAGTGTCAAAGTCAATAGTCTAAAGAAAAACGTGTACAAAACCTATGGGGGACAAAATGAACCTTTAACGTGACGTCACATGACCTTGAATGACGCAATCGTGCCGAATTTCTTCCAGAACCATATATGAGTGATGTTCTAAGTGTGTGCCAAGTCTCAAGTCGATCAAATTTACGAAAGTGTCGAAGTCATAGTCTAAAGAAAAACGTGTACAAAACCTATGGGGGAAAAAATTGAAACTTTAACTTGACGTTACGTGACCTTGAATGACGCAATCGTGCCGAATTTCTTCCAAGACCATCTGTGGGTGATGTTCTAAGTATATGCCAAGTTTCAAGTCGGTCGGATGTATCAAAGTGTCAAAGTCAATAGTCTGGATGAAAACGTGTACAAAACCTATGGGGAAAAATTGCACCTTTAACGTGACGTCACGTGACCATGAATGACGTAATCGCGACGAATTTCTTCTAGGACCGTCCTTGCGTGGTTGTCTAAATGTATGCCAAGTCTAAAGTCGATCGGATCTACCAAAGTGTCAAAGTGTATTGGCTGAACGAAACGTGTACAAATCCTATGAGAAAAAGTCTGAAAGTGGAAAAAAAAAAAAAAAAAAAAAAAAAAAAAAAGAATAAAAAAAACTTTAACGAAAACAATAGCTGTTTCGGCTGAAATGCCGAAACAGCTAATTACTCACACGTTGGAACGACACACACGTAGGCGCTATTATTGGTCTGTTCAGTGCGTGACTCAGGAGTAGCTGCAATTGACTGGATTAGAATGCGCCCTGAATGCAGATCGTGGTCGCAATTAAAATTGTGACTCGGCCAATTTTGAATTGAAATAAAAATCTTAGAATATTGTTTTCTTGGAGCTAAAACTTCACAAGGTTTAATAGTAAGTTGTCAGGCACCTTTCTTTATATTTTGAGTACTTTTGCTGCTTCAAACGATAACAACTGAACTGGCAAACGGTCTACTGTTCCTTTATAAATGTGACAGACTTTCAGTTCATTTAGTGGTAACAGGTCACAAATTGTCTGCGGTTCTTAATTTAGGCAAGCAAAGTTTTACAGCCATTTTTTTATTAAATCTAGCAGAATATTACCTTTAATAAAAGAACAAATACTGAATTATCTCCAAACTTCATACATAATTTGTTTTGCTATTAAATCAATATTAGAAATAACCTATGGATGAGTCACATGAACAGGGGACTATCATTAAGTACAACATTCTCACCTATATCTGATGAACTGCATGTGTCCCTGGTGTACTCCTGGGTCAGTGACCGGCACCGGACTACTCGGAGGGATTGAGCATTCTTACAGAACAGTTTGATGGTATGCTGTCAGGGGTCTGTGAATCAAGGGTATCACAATGATGGCTGAGGTGCATCTTGGTGCTAACTGAATATCAGGGATGTAGTTGTTCAGTCCGTCACAAGTCCCTGCCAATCTAACAAAAATCCTCCAGTCCAAATCCAAATCACAATTTGATAAAAGCATTCCTTCGTCATTGTTCATCCAGTCTTGTTACTGACTTTATGGACATGTGACTTTAAGGACATGTGACTGGAATTGTGAAAGGACTTGCATGAACTCGATGACAACGCCGAGTACGTGTTATAGTGTCATTAAGAAAGTCAAAAATATAATCCCCCAGAGTACCCGTAATCTACTGTACAATGCCATCGTTTCCTCACACTTTGATTACTGTGACGTAGTGTTGGGGAAACTGTGGGGTTACACTCCCAGAAAAGCTGCAAAAGCTCCAAAACAGAAGCGCCCGCGTTGTCAGAAATGTTGACTGGAGTGTTCCAAGTAGTGTCAACCTGAAAGAACTTAATTGGAATTCTCTCAATGCAAAAAGACATCAGCACGATGCCATTATGATGTACAAAATTATCAATAATCAAGTACCACAATATTTGACTGAGAAATTTAACATCGTCCAGTCAAACTATGCGTTGAGGAGAAGTAACTTTTGTGTTTCAATCCCAAAGCCAAAAACAGAGTCACTAAAACGAAGTTTTAATTACAGAGGTGCAATTACTTGGAACTCTTTACACGCCAATACTCAAAGTGCATCCAGTCTGAAATGTTTTAAAATGAAGATTTCTCTAAGTCCAGTATATTTATGGAAAAGTGCTAAGATTATGCCACTGCACAAATCTGGCTATTCTTCATGCCTCGGTAACTACAGACCTATTTCAGTGCTACCGATTGTAAGTAAAATCCTAGAAAGGGCTGTCCATAATCAACTCTCCCAGTTCATTTCTGATTTTAACCTTTTGCATCCTAATCAGTCAGGTTTTAGACCTTTGCACTCAACTACAACAGCTTTAGCTAAATTAGTTAACCTCTGGTCAAAAAACATCGATGACAGCAAATTATCCGGTGTTGCTTTTATTGACTTGCGAAAAGCTTTTGACACAGTCAATCACGATAATTTGTTAAAGAAATTGAGTTCGCTTGGATGTTCCAGCAATTCTGTTAAATGGTTTCAGTCCTACTTATCTGATCGTACCCAAAGAGTTTTTTTTAAGGGCGCAAGTTCATCTGCCTTAAATGTATGTATGGGAGTTCCCCAGGGTTCCATTTTAGGACCGTTGCTTTTTTCTATTTATGTAAATGACATGCCTGGCTCTGTAACCGATGGTGTAATTGATATGTATGCTGATGATACTACATTAACTGTAAGTGGCATGAATGTTTATGAAATTGAAGAAAAATTGTCCATTGGTGTGAATCAAGTGATGAATTGGATTATTGCTAACCGTCTTGTTATTAATCTTGACAAGACTGCAGTTATGGTAATTGGTTCCAGGGCTAAACTGAATTGTATTGATGATTTTAATGTAACTGTTAGTGGTAATATCTTAAAACGTGTTAAGGTTACCAAGTGCCTTGGTCTGTTAATAGATGAGGAATTACGTTGGAACGAACAAGTTGAGAAGGTTACTAAATCTGTTCAGTCTAAGCTAGGTATGCTTCGAAGGGTCAAACCTTATGTTCCTACTGAATCTTTGATGCTTCTTTACAATTTTTTTGTTCAACCTCATTTTGATTATTGTGCTCAGATTTGGTCAAACAGATTCCAAATGCATACTTACAAACTTGAGAAACTTCAGAAACGGGCTGCGAGAATTATCTTGAGTAAGGATTACAGTACTCCGTCAACTGAATTATTTTGTGAACTCAAATGGATGCCCTTAAGACAACGTTTTGTTTACCACCGTGCTGTATTAATGTATAAATGCATGAATAATTTGGCACCAGTTTATTTGATGGAGGATTTAATTCAAACTAATCAGGTTCACAATTACAACACTCGGCATGCTTCGAATTCACTGGTGGTTCCTAAGTTTAGGACTGAATGTCTAAGACTAAGCCCTTTTTTCACGGGGATTTCTGTGTGGAATAACCTGGACCAGTCTGTAAAACTGGCTCCGTCACTTGACATCTTTAAATCGTCCATGAAAGTGTTCCTCCAAGGGTCTTAGTACGTTTGGAGTGCGTTGTTCTTTTCTTATGCTTTTTTTGGCATTGTCTTGTGTTTTGTATTTTGATGTCTTTTATTTTTGTTCCATTCTTGTTTTGGTATTTGTATGTTTTTCAATTTACATATTTTTAAAAATGTATTTTAAAATTCATTATTTTAGTTTCATATGTTGGTGGTGTTATTTTTCTTTAATCTTGTTTTTTCTTTTTTTTCTTTTTTCTTGTACGTCTTTACTTCTTACGTAACCTTTTAACTTATACCTTTTAAATTGTCTTTTAAATCATGTTTTTAGGTATTTGTACGTTTTTACCTTTTACTTCACCTTTTAATTATAATGTTATTGTATACTTTTCATTGTTTATAAGTCAGGGCCCTATGGGAGACCACCTTAGGGTGAGGTTATACCCTGGATAAATATGAGAAATAAATAAATAAATAAATAAATAAATTGACAAATTATTTTATACCTATAATTGCTGCTTTTGATCTGCTTTTAAATTTAAATTTACATATATATTTTGTTTTTATATATTATTTTATTAATGGTTTTTGGTTATTTAGTTTTTAACAAAATTACATATATTTTCTTTATTTAAAATTATGTTTTAAATTACTGTGATTAGTGTTTATTTGTGATTTCTGGTTTTGAGTTGTTGTTTTTATAATTGTTTTTACTGTGTTTGTTTGTTTGTTTGTTTTTATATAATTGTGTTTCTATATAAATTTGTTTTTATAAAGTAAAAACTTTTTTATTTTAATAACTTTAATTGTAAAGTTTTGATCTTATGTTTGCACACCAACTTAATGTTTTAATGCGTTTCACATATGATTTAAATTAATTTGTTTTATTTGAGTGTACTGTTCACTTTACAAAACACGGCCCCTTGAAAAACTACCTTGGTTGAATGGTTACCGTGTATAAATAAGTTTAAATAAAATAGTTGATTTTATACAAATGTGACTCACTCTAACAAAACCTTAAACAAGTCGTACAGGCTGGTTTTGTTCTACAACCAGTAAAAATAAAATGGGGGTGAACATTTAGTGAATTTTTTCGATTTTGATGAATTTGGTAGCATTAATATCTTATCGTCCGCCCTATTTCACACAAGTGGTGAAATCAAGCAATTTTGAGAGCAAATCGCAGATAAACATTTTACCATCAAGTTTTCATCATACCATCTGGAATTTTGGTAAAACAAGACACTATATTTAACATTTGTCTGCAGCAAATACTGTGATTGCTATGGAGTTTATCCTGTGATAAACTATGAATAAAACGACGAAAAAGGCTAAATTTTCAAATGCGTTTATCTAAAAAGTTGTTTTCCTTTAGCTGAATCAAACCACCCATACTAAAATGTACAAATATCTTCACAACCAAACAACACATAACAATAATGTAGGTGTCAAATTAAAGCTAAACATGTCCTCTCTCCATCTGCACCCACAACTTAATTTAATTAAAATTGACTTGTTTCTGGTTTTGTGGGAGCAGGTCACAAATACATCATATGTAAATCACGAGTTACCAGTATGTCATTGTTTATTTATAAACAAACTTACTTTTCCTAACGAGACAAGGATTTGGTGAACCCTTGATGTGACAGCTGCAAAATCCTGCTTGGCCTGTTCCATATAGACACGTGCAACAAGACACGTGTACTGGTGATTCCTTCAGAAACATCAGATATGAAAATACATTTAACCATAAATTACAATAATAATATTACACCAAAATAATAATCTACATCAAATATACACAATGAGTCTTTTCAAAACTAATGTTATTGTGACCTGCTTTCCTGAAATCAGAGTAAAGTTGACATTTTGATATTTTGAGATATTGGTATTTCCAGATTCATTGAATTCTTAGCTTTAAAATGATAAAAAATTATTTGGTAGGGTATTTTTAAAAAATATATAATTTTGACGTTACACCTCCTTCAATTTAATGTTCTTCCCATGTGACCGAGACTCGGTCTAATAATAATAATAAAAAATAAAAAAAACGGCAGGTATGATTACGCCCCTTCCCAATAAACACGTTTCTCATTGCTATTCTCTTGCAAAAGCACTTTATCTTTAACTAAAAAAACTAATAGTCTGACCAAAAAAACCCAAAACATAACCCAGCGTTACAATGTCATTACAATGTCCTTCAATTACCTTTTTTTCATATGTGACCGAGAATCGTTCTAATAATTAAAGAAAACGTAAGCTGCATGTATGATAACGCTCCTTCCCAATAAACACAATACTTGGTAGTTCGAAAGAAAAAATATGTGGAAATTGTATCATACCAAAACCTAAAAAACGGCTATTTTCAATCATAACTCAATATAGCATAGCGCGACTTTACGCCGTTTTCGTGGCAGGTCACAATTATGATTCTGAGACCACAAACGTCAAATGCACTTCTTTCATTGGTTTTAAGGTTTCAACATGTCAGTCAAGTAGAATTAGCTACCCTGTATATGGGCACATGCAGATGACTATCTACTATCACCCAACTGTTTGGTAGTACTAGTACTAACACCCACAAATTGCTTGTTGTTGAACCCTTGTAAACAAATTTAGAGTCTATACTTAGTTATTATTTAGGGAATAAAAATGTGGTTGGCCGGTTGTCTGTTGACAGACCCATGAGCCGGTTTTTAATAAACATTTGTACTTGTTTAACAATGGCCAACCACATTATTTTCATTCATACCCTTCGGTCAAAAAAGTAAAAACAAGTGATAAATGTTTAACCAGTTCGCGCCGGATGACGTATATAAACGCAAAGTTTTCCCCAAATTCAAAACGGATGACGCATAAACACGCTAAGTTCAAGTTCGGAAACGTCTGTCAGCAGCGAGGAAGGCCGGAAATGCGTGGGTGTGCTTCCCAGCACTATATCGGCCTGAACCCGCTTCGGATCGAGTTTCGTTAAAAATAATACCCCCCCCCCCCCCCCCCCACTTCGGCTTGGTGATGTTAAAATAATCCTCTTCTGGTACCACACATACAATTATTGGTAACATCACTTGTAGTATACATCTAATGGCGTATATCTCATTTTTTGCAGGTTTTGTGGAGTTCAGTATGTCGGAGAGACCAAAAATGCCCTAAAAAACGTTTCTACGGTCGACTATCAACTGTCAACACCAAGAAACTAGACACCCCCGTCGGTCACCACTTTAATCAGCCTAACCATTGCATTTCTGATATGATTCTACAGGGCATAGAATCACTTGGCCATCGGAAAGACTCAGTCCGTCTCAGCCGGGAGAAAGTTTGGATGAATCGTCTTCGGACTATTCAACCACATGGGCTCAACCTTCAACTAGGAAATGATTAACTTCTATTGTTTTCTCCCATTTGTCATCTGTTTCAGATTTAATCTTTGCCAGCAGTTTGTTCTTATTTGTTCTCACTCCTTTGGCTTTCCCCTTGTCTATTGTCCTGACCCACCCCCCCCCCCCCCCCCCTCCTTCACATTTCTCATATTAACACTTCTTTGTTAGTTATTTCTTTGATCCTATACCCACACTGGCCATGATCTGAAATTCTGTACCCTCTGGAGACCTACACACAATGTGTATAATGGAGACAAAAGGACGCCGGAGGGTAAATTTCTATAGATGAATAGGTCGCCACAGGGAATTTCACGAATTAGATTTTTGGAGTGTGTCTCTACTCAAAAACTAGGTTTAGGATGTGGGTTAGGGTTAGTGTTTGGGTTAGGGTATGATATAGGGTATATTGGGTCGAAATTTCAACCCAGGAAAATAATTGTGGTTGAAATAGGAGCATTTAGGTGCCCAACTTTTTAAGCAGTTTGTACACGAGAACAAAGAGATGTCTCTACTAGGATACAAATTTGAGAGTTAATGTTCACACAGCGTTTTAGCTAAAACGGTTTTAGTTAAAACGGTAGATCACCGCAGGTTGTCGGTCATAAAACTAAAACACCGAGCGTTCAGACACCGTTTTAAGTATAGCGAGTTTTAACTTCATAGCGTTTTATCTCTGTCCGGGGTCACGTAGAACTTCCGCTCATTTACATATTTCGCGCGCTAAATAATTCATGGGCACTGCACATCAAAACATTCAGTCATACTGATCTCACCGGTGACAACAAAACTGCCCGAGTGCAAAAAACATGCCGCGGTAGAACATTTTGCAGAAACACGCTACGTTGTATCGCTCAAGGACGAACGTTACTACCTCGAAATAAATACATTAAAACAGAAAACACAAACACAGAAAAGGGTGACCATGATCTGAGAATTAACCTGCAGGAAATGACTTTCTTTATCCACGTTTGTTTGCCGGGCATTTTTACGTCTTACGATGTCAAATTCGACCAGTTCGTTTAACGAAAAAATACATGCGTGTCGGCCATGGACTGGTTCCGGTCCTTAACTTTGTCTATTGAAGCGTGCGGCGGGAACCATTCCAAAATCGCTGCATGTATTATGCGTGCTGGCATGGGGCGAGCGAGCACTTGGCTTCTGGCACCCGTACCCATATCACCGTACCGCACCGTACCCGGCATACCATACCAGCACGCAAAGCTTTGTTGCTTCCGAAAATAGCAATTGTAAGTATTTAAACAAAATACACAGACAACAGAAATATAACAGGCGTTTTAACATAACAATTAACAAGTGCACGGCCGGCGTATTGAAGCTTGGGTCGTTGTAATTGAAAATCGGCCGCATTATTTACACCAAAAGCGCGCCACAAAAAGAGCTTACGCAAGTACCAGGTCAACTGCGGCGGCTAAAACAGGAAGTGTTTTAGCTAAAACCGTTCACACACCGTTTAAAAAAGATAAAACGGTCAGAGTTTTAGCTAGACCCTCCCTCCGAGGTGTTTTAAATCACCGTTTTAGCGGCGAGATAATTCTGTTGAAACTAAAACCGTTCACACATCGTTTTAGCTAAAACTTTTAACCAAATCGAGTTCAACTAGTGTTTTAAGCAAATTTTAAACGGTGTGTGAACGCACCCACTGACCTTTCCCTTTAACCCTTCAGCCTAATCCTCCTTTTGTTGTTCCCACAGAACTCTGTACATGACTTTTCTTTTGTGTTTCTCCTGCCAGGTATGACAAGTCAAAGGTAAAATGCTCTGAGAGCATAATAAAAGGGCCAACGGGTTTCCAGCTAAAGTAAAATGCTGTCTCAGCACTGCACTCGCGTCAAAAAGGAAGTGGACAAGAGAATGCCAACGGGTTTTACCTCTTACCCCCCAACAAGCGCAGACCGAGCGAAAGGTCAGCAGGTGTGGGCCACTAGTTCGGTGTGGGCGGGTCGAAACCGTTGCCCTCCCACCTCGCCCCCTCCTCCCATAGCAGCATGGACTCACAATCGGGTAGTCTAACACCGACTCAATGAGCCAATGAGAGAGAGACACACGCATTGGAGGGGAAAGCGCTGCACTCTCTGCGAGAGAGAGAAGGCCGCAACGCAAGAGAGTGGGAAGGTGATCACCGGCTATGTAACGCGGTCGGTGGTCACGTAGCTGAATAACTGGCACGAAATGGACGGCGCGTAAACAATAACTCGTGCTCGCGCGATAGGGCGGATGAGCACGAGCTTATAAATAAGCTTATAATGGGCTTATTAACGGATAATCTCGACGCGCGCTGTGGGCCCACGGTGAAGTTCACTTCTTACCCGCTCTGTGCGCGCTGTGTATCAAGTAGTAAGTATGCTGCTGTTGGCGCTTACATGTTTCCGTGCAAAAGTTGTTGAGTATTGAAGCAAGGTGACATCGGTTTTTTTGGAATCCGGCACACGTGTCGGATGAATTAGAGAAAGCGTGCGTTCGCTGTGTATTTGCGAGCGTTTGTGAGACAAATGCGCGCAAGGCACAGCTACGTACGGTGGTCTAAAGGCGGAGAAAGAAGGCGGTGCTAAGTAGAATTGTCATTGTCAACTGACGTGATGACCTGTTGCAGTGTATGAAGTGCAACTGTAACCTAGAAAAATGGTCAAAAGAATTTATAGTCTAAGGCCTGGTTCAAAATGATCAAATCGCAATATATTTACGAGAGCTGGGACAAAAAATACAGAATCAATTGAAATAGAGTTCTCAAAAAGATAAAAAATATTTAATTCAGGGTTATCCACAAACCAGAATTACACTTCGCCAAATCAATCACAGAGAAGGAAAAATAACTTGGAAAGTGACCAAACAACGCAAAATGAAAGCGAAACTAAAAAGTGTGAGCGAGAGAAAATCAAATTTGGATAGAACAAATGTAGACAAAAAAAGGATAAAAATTAAACAATAAAAATAAAACCAACACAGTGCCAATAGCGGATTGCTCTAGAATGCTTTCAGACAGAGCCCATAATATCTATAAGAACAAAAGAAAAACACAAGAAGAATATAAGATTAAAAACTTCGTCAAGTATTACGTAAATACAAATACGCTTTAAAGAACAGAATAAACTATAACTTTGAATGAACTTAAGAATACAGTAAATGCCACTCAACTAAAGCTAAACGGTTAAAAAAAGGAAGGTTAAACAAAGTCACAAGATTAAATAACACAAGCCAACCATTAGTGCTGCATGTAAATTGTACGTAAAGTACAGAACAAAAACCCAGTTGTCCTGTGAATATATAATAGCCTGTACATCTGGTTATACTCAAGGTCCAAAGGTGACCATGCAGTCAGACCCAGCCATCTAGGGGGGGGGGGGTCAGTCAGAGTAGCTATAAGGCACAGTCAAGGTAATCAAATCACTCATCACACCCATACACCCAGCATTTGGCAATAACAAAAACCTAAGGTCATAGGTCTACAATAGCACAAGTACTGCTGTTTAAAGAAATATAGAACTTTCTAAATCACTCCAAGTGTTTCCTAAAACTAATGTTGGACTACAGATTAGGCACATTTTGTTCAAAGCTATAACAGAATATAAGATACCGCTCTTCTAGATTAACACAATAATACGTACAAGTAAAACTTCAAACTAAATAGCTACTGAATAATTCACCGTAAAAGTTAAAAAGGAGTAATTCTACCCACTCATCAAAATTCTTAAACGTGGATGACCGACACTTATCAATAAGACTTGTTATGAATATTAAACGAGTATACCATTATACAATTATACAATTATAAGCAGGGATGTAGTCGAGTCCATCACAAGTCTCTGATTATAAAGAGTAGTCCTGGTAGTTTACCCCAAAGACAATTAAAAGTCACCATCGGAAGTGTTTAAAGTCCAGAAAACTAATATGAGAACAGCTAAAAATATCAATACGACTGATTTTGTAACAAAATGCCACAAATAATGAAAAGAAACTCACCAAAGCGGAATTTAACAGACATCCATCTAGGCATGGTAGGACTAGGGAAAAATGTGGTTGTTCCCTCTTTGCTGCCCGTCTGCTAACTGATATGTACCCCACTGTTGGATGGGGACATTCCTTGGTGTAATGTGATCTGGGGGGGGGGGGCACTCTCAAATGCAGAGAGGTCAGTCTTTGTACCTTGTAAAAGGGCAGAAGAAAATAGACCAGGGCGTCTAGCCAAAAGAAAAACTATGTACTGGGACCTACTCCTATAAAAAAATAGAATCTCGGGGGAAAGTAGCCAAGGGTAATTTGCCACCATTATACACTCACCCCGATTTAAAAACCGTTGTTGTCCACAACAACACAGACAAAAACTAGCTAACCGACCAAACATATCTACTCCCATTCTCCGTATCTCAATGGTGGCTTGATAACCCTTTTAGAGCGATGGGGAACTTGCCAGGTAGAATCCTCTGTAGCCGATGAGTCATCTGTATCAGTGTCGTCATAGCTTCCACTGTAGGGCACATACCGGTCTGTGTCCTGGCGTCGTCTGTCGCCGAACCTTTGTGGTGGTAGAATCAACTCGGTGCTTTCATCACTTGAGGATCCAAACACCTGGTCATCACTGAACTCACGTGGAGGAGGGATAATTTGTGTGGCCTCGTCATATGGCAACTCAGAGAGTTGGTTGCTACAGAACTTGCGTGGTGGTGGGATAATCTCCTCACATGAACCATCTATCGCAACAGGTAGTTGCTCTTCCGTTCCTCTTGGTGTCTCGTCGGCTCCACTGAACTCAAACGGACATTTAGTGAGCATATTTCGATGTAGCGTCCGGACCTTCTTTGTGCCAAGTTGCCTCACAACATACACAGGACATTTATCGAGCTTCCTAGTGACTATATATGGTGTCTGCTCCCAGTTGTCCTTAAGCTTGCATTTTCCTCTTGGCGTTTTGTTGAGCACCAACACCCGGTTGCCTTGTTCTAGATCGTTCACTCGAACGCTCTTGTCGTATGTTCGCTTCTGCTTGCATCTTGCCTGCTCTGCATTGGCTTCAGCTTCATCGAACGCCTCACGAACTTGTTTTCGAAGGACTTTGACGTAACCCTGATAGTCAATGTCCATCCTAGGTGCTTCCTGTTGGTTTGGGTACGGAAACATGACATCTGCTGGTAATTTTGCTTCCCTCATGAACATAAGAAAAAAGGGAGAGTAGCCTGTTGAGTCGTGACAACTACAATTGTATGCGTGAGTCAATGCTTCGACGTGTGATGCCCAGTTGGTCTTCTTCGACGGATTGAGGGTTCCCAGCATAGACAATAGAGTGCGATTAAACCGCTCTGTCATTCCGTTGCCTTGTGGGTGGTATGGCGTTGTCTTGGTTTTATCGATCCCCATGAATGCACAGAGTTGGTGAATTACTGCTGATTCAAAGCTACCCCCTCTATCTGAATGCAAACGCTCAGGAATACCATAGTTTGTGATGTATCTCTCCCACAGAACACGGGCCACCGTGGATGACTTCTCATCTCGGGTTGGGTATGCTTTGGCATGGCGTGTAAAGTGATCTGTCACCACGAGCAAGTGCTCGTACCCTCCAGTTGCCCTCTCTAGACTCAAGAAATCGATGCACACTAATTCCATTGGGCGAGAGGTAACTATACTCTGTAGACCAACGTTCCTCTTGCCACCGGGCCGTTTTCGCAGGGTGCATCGTTTGCAGGCCTCCACATACCTCTTCACGTCGGTGTGAGCTCCTGGCCAGAAAAACCGCTCCTTCACTAGCCAAAGTGTCTTGTGGAACCCGAGGTGTCCCATCTCGTCATGTAGACTGGTCAGCACCTGTTGTTTCATCGATTTAGGCAGAACTGGAACATCCCTCTGCTTGTTGTCATCCTCGATGTATACTAACAGTCCCTTCTTTACCTGAAGGTGGTCCCATGCTCTTAGTAACCGCTGGACATCTTTTGTTTCCTGCCGTGCTTTTCTTTGGCTGAGCCTGCTCCGACGAGTGGATTTCAGGTGGGTTACCCGGCTGACTACTGGGTCATCCTGTTGAGCATCTATTAGGCCCTCCATCGTCTCCATACAACTTGTACCAGGACGCTTGGGGTGAATACCGTCGGACTGAGACATCTCCTCCGCGGCCTTGTACATCTGGTCCTCCCCCTCAACTGCTTCACTGAGACTTGGTGACTCGAATGATACTCCTGGTTTGGGGGCCACAGGAATTTGTACTTGGACTTCTACCCCTGCTGGGACTGATTCCTCCTGAACCTCCCCCTTTGCCGTTGCATCTAGTATGCGGGTCACTTCCTCTCGGGGAATTCTAGAGAGTGCGTCTGCGTTGGCATTTTTCTTTCCTGGGCGATACCGGATGTCGAGGTTGAAAAGAGACAAATCGCTGACCCAGCGTTGACTGTGTGCATCCAGTTTTGCACTCTTTAGAACATACGTCATAGGATTATTATCTGTGACTGCAGTTACTCTGTAGCCATACACGTAGTCCCGCAACTTTGTTGTAAGTGCCCAGTGGAGAGCTCGGAACTCCAACTTGTGCGCAGGGTACCTCCTTTCTGATGGAGACAGAGTTCTGCTGGCATACGCTATGACACGTTCACGCCCCTCCTGCTCCTGAGTTAACACCGCTCCAAGACCAGCTGCAGAAGCATCCGTCTGTACCACAAAAGGCAACGAGTAATCGGCATAGGCCAAGATTGGCGCTGTCGTGAGCTTGGAGATCAAGGTACGAAATGCAGCTTCACACTCTGCCGACCAAACAAAAGGTGGGTCTTTCGCGCCACGCTTTCCCCCAATCAGTGCGAACAGGGGACTCGCTATCTTTGCATAGTCTTGGATGAACTTCCTGTAGTACCCCGTTATACCAAGAAAGCTTCGCACATCTTTCTTGCTTTTTGGTACCGGCCAGCTTTCTATGGCGTCAACCTTCTCTGGATTTGTTGCAATCCCTTCTGACGATACGATGTGCCCAAGGTATTTTACGCTTGTTTTCAAGAACTGACACTTCGACGCTTTCAGCTTCAGATTGTGTTGTCTTAGTCGGTCAAACACCTGTCCTAGACGTGCGAGGTGCTCTTCCATGGTGGCGCTGTAAATGATGACATCATCAAGGTATAGCAGTACGCCTTCGAAATTCATATCTCGAAATACTGTTGCCATCAGACGCTGGAAAGTAGCCGGGGCATTCACAAGGCCGAAGGGCATTCTCGTAAACTCATATAACCCCATCGGCGTTGTGAAAGCTGTCTTCGCTTGGTCCTTCTCCGCCATCCCAACTTGTAGATAGCCGGACGTAAGGTCGATGCACGAGAACAATTTTGCTTTGTTGAGGGCATCCAGAGCTTCGTCGATCCGTGGTAGCGGGTAGGCATGCATCGCGGATGGTTCGAGAGTTCAGCTTTCTATAGTCGACGCAAAGTCGAATGCTGTTGTCTTTCTTTCTAACAACCACTATCGGTGATGCGAACGGGCTCTGGCTCTCCTTGATTATGTTGGCTTTCGCTAAGTCTTCAATGTGCTCTCGGACCTCCTGGAATTCCGCTGGTGGGATTCTACGGTATGGCATACGAAAGGGAGTTGGGTCACTTAGGGGAATTTCGTGTTGAATAGTGCTAGTTGCTCCTATGTCCATTGGATCTTTCGAGAAGATATCCGTATTCTGCTTCAGCAAGTTTTCTATCGCTTCTCTTTGCGATGGTGTCAGATTGTTATCACTGATGTCAACATCTGGGATGGGACTTCCCCCGGGAACCGCTTGCTCACAGACTGTAGCCACACTGGAGCTGGAAAAGGGTCTCGGACCAACCTCTCGGACGCAGGCTAACGTTGCGATGACTGCATTCCGTCTAACGGTTACCACTTGCTTGGATAAGTTGCACAGCCGAGTGGGAACTCGCCTGTTTTTAACCTCAACAAGCATCCGCCCTACAGCAAGACATCTGTCGTAGTCGCCTTCTACTAGCGCCGTGATGGTACGCCCTTGCATTGAACGAGGTGCTTTTGCAGAGATATTAACTTCCTCTCCCGGACGAACTTTCATCGGCTTTCTCCCTGAATAGCGCAGGCTACCAATTTCGCCATTTCTCTGAGCAAGGTCAGTGCCATCAATGTTGACGCACTGGAATGCTGAGTGCCATGTATTGGACAGCTTATGGGCTTTGGACATAAATCCCCTGCCGTACTTGTCATGCATGGTGTTCCGCACTGCAAATATCACGTTGGTTCCGAGGAGAAGGGGAGTAGAGCGCCTGAAGTTGGTCACTGGCACCACCAAGCAGGGAACATCTTTCAACACTTCGCCAAGAACCTCAATATCCAGTAGGATATAGCCTTGATGTGGAACAACCTGGCCTCCAGCGCCATTTATGATGAGGTCTGTCTTCTTCAGGGCTTGACTTTGTAGCTTCGGATGGGTAGACACAAACTGGGTCGTGACGGTGGTTACCTGTGACCCAGTGTCCAACAACGCCCGACTACTCCTCCCTGAAATGACTACATCAGTGGTACTCGTAGGTCCCACTAGTTGTTCCTGATCATCTTCATGTTGTTCTTTGCTCGTTTGAACTAAAATCCCCCCTGGTGTATGGTCCATAGCTTTATCAGGGCTCCCCGTTCCAGACACACCTACTGATCGCCCGACATCAGCAGGTTTGTCTAGTTTAACGGGGGTTGACCTTGACCTGGCTCCCTGGGGTCCGTGAACCTCCGACCGGAACTGTTACACTGTCTGGCAAAATGACCAACTTGGCCACATCGATAACACCTATCCCCTTGCGAGCGTCGATCTTGGTCTCCCTTCCAGGGATTTGGCATGGGTCGCCCATAGCCGACGAAGTTTTCCAGGGATCGGACACGCTGTCCCAGGAACTGCTGACCCTCGAGGACCTGGTCAAGGGTGGTCAGTTGGCGTTGCATCATGGTTGTCAGCTCCTTCAGTTGGTCCTTATCGCTCGTCATTCCTTGTTGGGCAACCTGAGCTGCAGCTACTGTCGGGACGTTTTGCTGAATAGGGGGTTTGGGTCGAGGTGCCTCCATTGTGTGCTGGAAGGATCCATAATGTCTTCTTGCTCCACGTGCTTGGAGGAACTCCTCAGCAACGACTCGCACTTCCTGTCGTAGGGCCTTAAAACTCATCCCCCGAGGTTGCATTGGGGCGAGCCGCTGTCGCACGGCATTGTCATGGAGGCCAGTCATAAACTGTGTTGTGAGAAGGAGATCCCTATCTTCCCCCAAAGATCCATGACCTTGTCTTCTCTTAACATCCTCCACGTGTCTTAGAAGAGCCTCCAGCGCGATGGCATACGCTCCCGCTGTCTCCTCCGATCTCTGTTTCCTGGCAAAGAAAGATGCGATCGGAGCTGTTGCCCCATTGCCTTCCCCAAACTCATCTAGCAACTCCGCAATCGCCTCCTCTGCTGTAACCACCCCCCGACTCTCTAGGTTCAGGATGACGTCACGGGCCTCAGCTTTCGTGTGCCTGACCACTTCATGAAACTTTACTCTCTCAGACTGGGGACCTTTTGCTTCCAGCAGATACCGCATATCCCGAGCCCAGTCTTCCACTTTCAGTCCATGTTTCGTAGAACTCGACCCACTGAATGTTTGTACATCCTTCAACTGGTGTGCAGTATATGTACTGGGCAGGTAGCTAGTCTTCGATAACGAGGTGTTGGAATCAAGGGGGTCGAAATCTGCCATCTGAAGGGGGCTTGGGTAGACCGTAGGCCTTGATGGTCCCGGCTGACTGTGGTTCATATCTGGTGGTGCACACATCACTCCTGGCATTGGATTAGGGCGCAGGGGTACTCGAAATGGATTGTGTGGACTCCCTTCAAACTCGTGAAAGGTCAAGTTGATTGGACAAGGTGGGGTTTCTGCCATCCTGCACTTTTCAAACTCCCCAACTAAAGAACACTGTGTTGGTTTTCTTACAAAAAAATTAGCCTAGGGTAAAACGGCAAATATAATTTGGAAAAAAAAAGTTGTCCCAGCTAGCAAATAAATAAATGGCTAATTTCCAAAGAAAATAAATCAAATCCCGGGTTTCGGCACCAAAATGTAACCTAGAAAAATGGTCAAAAGAATTTATAGTCTAAGGCCTGGTTCAAAATGATCAAATCGCAATATATTTACGAGAGCTGGGACAAAAAATACAGAATCAATTGAAATAGAGTTCTCAAAAAGATAAAAAATATTTAATTCAGGGTTATCCACAAACCAGAATTACACTTCGCCAAATCAATCACAGAGAAGGAAAAATAACTTGGAAAGTGACCAAACAACGCAAAATGAAAGCGAAACTAAAAAGTGTGAGCGAGAGAAAATCAAATTTGGATAGAACAAATGTAGACAAAAAAAGGATAAAAATTAAACAATAAAAATAAAACCAACACAGTGCCAATAGCGGATTGCTCTAGAATGCTTTCAGACAGAGCCCATAATATCTATAAGAACAAAAGAAAAACACAAGAAGAATATAAGATTAAAAACTTCGTCAAGTATTACGTAAATACAAATACGCTTTAAAGAACAGAATAAACTATAACTTTGAATGAACTTAAGAATACAGTAAATGCCACTCAACTAAAGCTAAACGGTTAAAAAAAGGAAGGTTAAACAAAGTCACAAGATTAAATAACACAAGCCAACCATTAGTGCTGCATGTAAATTGTACGTAAAGTACAGAACAAAAACCCAGTTGTCCTGTGAATATATAATAGCCTGTACATCTGGTTATACTCAAGGTCCAAAGGTGACCATGCAGTCAGACCCAGCCATCTAGGGGGGGGGGTCAGTCAGAGTAGCTATAAGGCACAGTCAAGGTAATCAAATCACTCATCACACCCATACACCCAGCATTTGGCAATAACAAAAACCTAAGGTCATAGGTCTACAATAGCACAAGTACTGCTGTTTAAAGAAATATAGAACTTTCTAAATCACTCCAAGTGTTTCCTAAAACTAATGTTGGACTACAGATTAGGCACATTTTGTTCAAAGCTATAACAGAATATAAGATACCGCTCTTCTAGATTAACACAATAATACGTACAAGTAAAACTTCAAACTAAATAGCTACTGAATAATTCACCGTAAAAGTTAAAAAGGAGTAATTCTACCCACTCATCAAAATTCTTAAACGTGGATGACCGACACTTATCAATAAGACTTGTTATGAATATTAAACGAGTATACCATTATACAATTATACAATTATAAGCAGGGATGTAGTCGAGTCCATCACAAGTCTCTGATTATAAAGAGTAGTCCTGGTAGTTTACCCCAAAGACAATTAAAAGTCACCATCGGAAGTGTTTAAAGTCCAGAAAACTAATATGAGAACAGCTAAAAATATCAATACGACTGATTTTGTAACAAAATGCCACAAATAATGAAAAGAAACTCACCAAAGCGGAATTTAACAGACATCCATCTAGGCATGGTAGGACTAGGGAAAAATGTGGTTGTTCCCTCTTTGCTGCCCGTCTGCTAACTGATATGTACCCCACTGTTGGATGGGGACATTCCTTGGTGTAATGTGATCTGGGGGGGGGGGGGGCACTCTCAAATGCAGAGAGGTCAGTCTTTGTACCTTGTAAAAGGGCAGAAGAAAATAGACCAGGGCGTCTAGCCAAAAGAAAAACTATGTACTGGGACCTACTCCTATAAAAAAATAGAATCTCGGGGGAAAGTAGCCAAGGGTAATTTGCCACCATTACACAACCATATGCAGGCACAGGCGCTCATGCATTAGGTGTAGCTGACAGATGCTGAAAGTACGCCGGCGCAGATGTGCATGCAAAGCGGAGCGAAGGCTGTCAAGTGTCTTGGGCTAGCTGGAGGGTGTAGGTTAGAATTATGGGCGTAGCTAGTATGCGCCAGAGTAGAAGAGCGTGCATAGCGGCACCTAGGACCTCTCAGACAGTGTCGTCAGTGCAGGAGAGCGCGCAGCGTATATCGAACATTGGTGATAGTACTCTTTATAGCAACGCAAAACCAAAATTGAACTCCATCCCAGCCGTAATGGCTATCTTACGATGACCCACCAGCATTAGTGTATGAAAATAAATGCAGTGATTACGGTACGGTGCTAACCAGTTAACATCTACTGCTCGGTGGGAGGGCAACGGTTTCGACCCGCCCACACCGAACTAGTGGCCCACACCTGCTGACCTTTCGCTCGGTCTGCGCTTGTTGGGGGGGTAAGAGGTAAAACCCGTTGGCATTCTCTTGTCCACTTCCTTTTTGACGCGAGTGCAGTGCTGAGACAGCATTTTACTTTAGCTGGAAACCCGTTGGCCCTTTTATTATGCTCTCAGAGCATTTTACCTTTGACTTGTCCACTTCCTTTTATTTAGTAGCTTGTGTTTGAACAGTAAGAAGTTTGCATGCGCGCTTTTGGCTCGGGATCATCGGGTGCACCCAATCGCTCGACTAACTCCCCATCTGGCGTCCGGGTTTTTTTGTTTATAGTCGAGCGAGCGCCTTCCCCCGACCGATTGCCCAGATGTGGAGTTTTTTGTGTACTCGCCGGCAGCAGCGCTTTGACGCCCGTGTGCGCCCACTACTGCGCATCCTCTTTGAAGAGGCGGGTGATACGCCGCTTGTGCGTGCGCAGTCGGCGCATTTTCTCGTATGCCGCGTAGAGGCGCGCGCAAATGTACTCGGAGGGTAGACTTGACCCAAGTCGGACTTACCATGGAGTTAAGACTACCAATTTGCTTTCGTCAATCCGGCCGAATAGTTATGTGCTTTGTTGGCCTTAGAAAAAAGGCGCCGTCATCTGGTTGTCGTTCCGCTATCGGCATCAACGCGATGTCATGTCAGTGCAGTAAATCCGACTTGACGGATCGGCCAATCAAACCCCCCGCGGTGATATGTAGTTATTCATAAATTATTTGCATACGCATCACATGGTTATCGATGTATGCCAAATAAGTCCGCCAATCGGTACGGACTCGCTAGACCGCTAACGGACTATGGAGGAATGGTAGGCAGTACTGTCACTAGATGCCTTTTTCAAATTAAATAACTGCGTCCATACTTCGTTTATTTAGTTAGAGTATGGTATAGTGCAAACTTAACGGCCGGACAATGTACACGATAGCAAGACTATTAAACCGTTTGTACATTTACACATAATGTACACTATGCACATGTGTATGTACATTATACATCACAATGTCCACGTATGTCCGTCACACAACTGGGTCAAAGTTCATTACAGATATATGCTAATTTATACAATTCTGCAATTTGATTGGCCGCTACCGTTTTCGGTAGATGAGCCCATAGGTTATGTACAAACCAGGGGCGTCAATCCCATTTCAAATGTGGGGGGGGGGGGGGACATTACTGAATTATTAGAGGGGTTTAGCATGCACATTATACAAACGTCAACCCGAGTGCACAATGTTGGCACAACCAGCATATCATGCGGCCGGTGTGAAAGGTAATTATGTCCCCCTGGTAAATGTGTCCCCCCGGACAGACTTACCAGGCCGTGACCCGGTAAATCTGTCCGGGGGGACACATTTACCTAGGTATTTCTGTCCCCCTCCAGGTAATTCTGTCTCCCTGCCCAACGTTAAACGTGTCCCCCTGGTAAAATTGTCCCGTGCAACGTCACAAGTCTAGCACCCACTAGACGTAACAACCAGTGTAGTACAGGTTCACCCCTTCATGGTGCGTCATTTGTGGCAGACTGTAGGATGTGTAACGTACTACAAATTACAGGTGGTCAAAAGTGCTGCCACATTCGTGCTGGGTGCAAGAAGTCTGAAAATACTGATTACTGCTATTTTCCCTTTCGCGCAGAAACGTAGATCGGTTGATTTAATTAATACAGTTATTTATATTTTTATTTTTATTTTGATAAATCGATGAAGGGAAGAGAAGTCCAAATAATAAATACCATGTGGGCTTTTCATTGAAATAACATCAAAATAACCACTTATGTGTGGAACATTGGGGGACAAAATTACCTAGAGAGGGGACAGAATAAACTGGAGGGGGACGGAATTAACGGCTCTAGGGGGACACTTTTACCTAGGTAATTCTGTCCCCCCGGACAATTTTACCGGGGGACAGCCTAATTACCGTCCACACCGGCATAATTATGACAAGCCCAGACGGCGAGCGTCTTCCTGCGAAGACCTAAAGGGGCACTCTTGGAATCCCCCAAAATCTCATGTTTTGGATGTTTACTTATCCTATTTCAAATGTCTGGTTGAAAGGAAACCAACCTCATGTTTTACCGTTCTCGAGAAAACCCTGTGGTTTACATCGGACACGATATAAGAGAGAACTTGAAGGGAGAACCACGTGTTTCTGGGGGCCCCATACCCATACCCATACCCGGGGGCGCAGTGGTCCCAGTGACTCTAATGCTGCGTTCCAATCGCGTCGTGTTTATCGTGTTCACGTATAATGGCGTTCTAATCGCCTGGTAACTCGTGTTCACCAGTGGTGAACTCCAGGTGGAATTCTTTTCTCCATGTTCACGACTTCATAAACGAATGAAATACTCGCGCATGCGTGTTGGTTCATGTACGAGTTCTTGGGCGTCAGGTTGGCGTAGCGGTTCTTTCCTCGCCTTCCACCACTATGACCCGGGTTCGAACCCCGCCTGGGCCAATATGTGGATTGGGTTTTCAGTCCCTGCCTGACTCCGTGGGTTTTCCCCAGGATATTCTTCTGGGGTTTTCCTCCCACCTCTAAAACTGTACCTTCTTCTCATTGTCTTCTCTCTTCTGAGGGCCCCAAATGATCAGCTCCTGCTGGATGTATGATGTGCGCCGTCAGGTTGCCGCTACCATAGTCCTCTCTTGTACAGCGCTTTGATCTATCTTGTAAAAGCGCTCTATAAATACGTTATTATTATTATAAAGAATGTCCTTGCCGTACGACTAACTCGACTGTGCGCGTGCGTCTTGGTGAGTAGCGTTTGGAATGCAACCCAAAACTGGGGCCAATTTCATAGAGCTGCTAAGCAAAAAATATTGCTTAGCACAAAAAAGTCTTGCTCATTAAAAACAGGTTACCAGCCAAAATTATACGTGTTTTTCATGCTAAGCAAAAAACAGCTGATTATCAATCCAGAACAATAAAGATCAGGTGAACATTTGGTCATGCCAGTCCATTTTTGCCTGTCCATTTTTGTTTTATAACACACCTCGGTCCAAAATATGAAATAATCGTGATCCCATCCAGACGCCGCCATTTTTTATATTAAAATGAGCCTGGCAAACTTGTTCAGGGCGACGTAACTATAGTCTAAGATTTTTTTAAGTCTATTGCTATACTCGCGCATGCGTGTTGGCTTACATACGAGTTATTGCGCGATAAAGAATGTCCTTACCGTACCGCACGACTAATTCGACTGTGCGCGTGCGTCTTGGTGAGTAGCGTTTGGAATGCAACCCACTCGTGAACATGGATACATTCACGGTGAACACGATAAACACGACGCGATTGGAACGTAGCATATTACCCGCTTTGGGATCTATTCCCCGCAAATTCCCGGTGGCGCAAATCTCATGCACTAGCCTACTTAGTTAACCCCAAGTGACCGTGTTTCAGCCAACCAGAATACAGAACTAACAAGAGGTGTGTTATAATGAATACTGTTACATTACACACGACCACACGTACATACACACCTTTCGCGTATCTCACCACGTTAATGTCGTCCGTTCGATCGATTGCACAATCATCGATCAGGATGAGCCAGTCACAATACGGGCTCAGTGACATTTTAATTCAAGGTTGATTCTTTACTGCGACACTATTAGCCTGTTGTAAATGTTATTACACTTGAAACTCTTAATTCTAAATGTATTATCTTCTAATCTCATATAACCTATTTTTGTGCTAAGCAAATGTTTGTGCTTGCATGTTTTATGAAATTAGCCCCTGATGTAATGTGCGACGGAAAGAATAGATTTGTCGCCACCTGGTCAAAATGGTCATCTTGACTTGTTTCTTACCTTGGGTAGTTGGGCTGGTACTTTCTTCACCTTATTATCTTTTGGGGGGACCAAGCACAAAAATAAATAAACTGAATGATAGAATCAAATAAGTTTTTAAGAGGGCCTTTGTTTAATTCTATCTTAACAAGATCTTCCGAGGCGAAAAAACAAAGATAGAATCAGTCGTTTTCGTTCAAAAAATGAAACAGGAAGTTGTTATCTGTAACTCCTGTCACATTATAAACAGTCTGCAAATACATGTATCCTGTCGAGTGGACTTTGGAATCTAATTGTTTGAACAAGCCTTTTGTAGTGTACATTATCTGTTGGGGAAAAATGCTGGACATATGATAAATGTATTGTTTTGTTGGCTCTTATACTTTGTTGATGCGAATTACCACGTGGATTTCTGTGAATTCGGTGCTGAACAATAATTGCACAATTTTGGCTGTTTTAGAAAAAAAATACTAACTAGTTTAAATTGATTGGACTTTTAAATTAGTACTGTTTAGTGGTATGGTGAAGTCCCAACTCGTGAAATTATAAGCACATGATCAAGTCTCCAAGATCAGTTACTGTAGTTTTAATTTTATAAATATTTATGGTAAAATCTTGTCTTTATTGTTAAGTCTTATCAGTATATCATTAGACTAGGAGCACGGACCAAAAAAAAAAGGTGGGTGCTCAACTCTCACCACATCTAAGGTTCGATTGCTTTATCTGGTGGAATAGACCTAGTAGAACATCTCTAGGTAGTATGTGGACTCAAATTGTGGTATAAATTTAGCGCTGCTATCAAAAAATATTACAAAAAAAATAATTTGATAACAAATAATAATAAAAAAAAAAATTAAGATAAGTTTGACACAATGAAAGCATATAAACATCACTTTTGTTCATGCAAATGATGCTGTTTAATGAGTTCATGACTCAAATGTTCCTCATTGGCTAAACAATAATAATTATGGTCTAAGGAGACAAAGGGGCGTGGCCACGCCCCTTTAAAAGATAACCTTTAAAAAAAAATTTAAAAAAAATAAAAAATCTTGGGAAGTAGCCTCGTACAAGTTTTCTTTTTTCTTATTTCAAAATTATTTCACATTTTAGTATGTACTTTATAAAAATGAAATGTAAAAAATATTTAAATGATAGTTGTGATAATTTATATAAGATATTAAGATATATAAAAAATAAAATGCTTCATTTTTTAATTTTTGTATATGAATATATGACTAGACGTTTACTAACAATTGGTGCCAAATTAAGAACAATGCCAACTTTTTACCCTCAAAAACCAAGTTTTTCTCAAAAGTGATACCACAATTTGAAGCCACATACTACCTAGCAGTGTTCAGTAGGGTATGTTCTTCCATATTGTGAAGTCAAACCTTGGATGTAGTAGGTGTTGAGCAAAATTCTTATTTACAGGGCTTTCACAACTTTGCTCCTGGTCTACATGAAGTATTCCTACCTCCACGAAAATATCAAGTTTTAGAGGGTTCCTTTGGAAAACAGTTTGTTAACTGAAATGAACTACCCTCTTCAAAGATTACAAAAACAAATAGTTGTCCAACAGATTAAGAATAGACCTCTTGGTACAACACATCTGCAAGGTGCACTTTTTCACAAAGAAGTCGTTGAAAATTAAATATTTATTTGCTTTACTGTACAAAAAAAACTTGCAAGTGAAATTCTGATATAATTTATGTACAAATATAGTTCAACTCAATACTTAGTACAGCAACATGTAGTGCAAAATGGCCACACCTTTTGCTTGTTTGTTTACTTCTGTACATATCAATTCAAATAATATTGCATAATAAGCTTTTTTTTTTAGTTTCTTCACATCCAACATAAATATACATACATGATCAATGAAAGACGAACATTTTTCTCTTGGTATTCAACTTTATAGTTGAACCGACAATACTTTATGGAAAGCAAGTAAATTTTTTACAAAATTTGGTAATTGCAATTGAATACAGTGGGCAAATTACAAATATAAAATCAGTGATTTTAATAAATATAAGGGAAATATTGAAAGAGTCGAAACCACTGCCTGTGGTCTTGCTTTAGAAGAGAACTGGATAAAAAAAACTAATCTACCCAAAAAAGTAATACCTTTAATAAATGCTCGAGCGCCAAATATAAAGGACATCATAGTTCTTGTTACAACCAGTTTGCGTTGGATGACGTTTACATACGCAAAAAATGTCCCAAGATTCCAACGGATGACAGATAAACACGTCACGAGAAATATCTCTCAGCAACCTGTTCGCACTGATATCGGACTGAACCCGCCTCCAATCAAGTTTCGTGAAAAAGAATCCCGCGCCTGGGCTCGGTCAATGTCAATGACATGGTACGTTTTTTTTCTCCAGAATTTGATAAATATTGTTTTGAAAATAAACTATGTATATACATCCCTAAAAATGGTGTCTAATATTGATACATTACTATAATATTCGAAGCGTCAACTCCGACACCATTCCCATCTCCGATACACAATGTGCTAGAGTTAATAAGGGAGCATATAAAATATGTTTCTTGTTATCCATCGTGATAAAAATAGTTCCTCATTACATAGACTAATTGCTAGAGCTAGTAATTCCCCCCCCCCCCCAAAAAAAACCCCCACTAACCGAGTTTGCTTTTCATGATAAGTAATTACGGTGTATTTGCTAAAATGCGACTAGTTGCCAACTGTCTGCAGAATTCATTGGAGAGAATGAAGTTGTTGTGCAATGTTTTCTACATTTCTATGAGCAAAGTGTAATAATTTAATTTTAATTAATTTAATATTAAACGTCCACTGTTTGCCAAGTTTTACCATGGAGGTAGAATTCCTCCTTTGTTTTACCAAAACAGGGATTGATTACAATCTGAATACAGAGGCAGTCAATAGTCTTCTATTTGATGAAAATTCTATCCACATTAGTGTGGTTTTTAGTTTTTATCAGTAAATTCAATAAATAAATTCATGATCGCCGGATGACGATCGCGAAAAAAAAACAACCACTGCCCGACGCCGGTTGAAAACGAATGCCATTTGTCTTGCTTTTCCTAGCATCCATGATTGTAAAACTTCGGAAAGGCCAGTTAAACGACATTTACATGTACTATAAAATACAACCCCCTCAAATCCACTCATTCATGATAATTCAAGCAATTACAAATTATGTATTCTACTTTTAAATTCGTTGTCGGTCTTCAATTCCAATTTAAATTTATGAGTGGATTTTTTTTTTAAATGGATGGCTTGTTTACTTAAATCAAACACCCAATTAGACATGTTAATATAAAATGTGGTACATGAATGGAAATAAAGTTTGCATTGTAATACTGTTCTATATCAGTCCAGTGTAATTCCAAATATGGCATCTCATGACTTATTTATTCATCCAATCAGCACACTTAGAAATGACGCCATGCAGTGTGTGCACAAACAACCGCACGCGACCTCCGGTCATTTTTGCTGTCACTGATTGGTGGTGTGGTACCATGTGACAGGATCTTATGAATATATTTGGAATTACATTGGACTGTATATGGGAAGAAAAAGGATATGTGCAAAAGTTGTCAAATCGGGAAGTGATTGTGCCAATCTGCATAAGTGTTTTGTCATTTTGCATAATAGTGCATTGTGTCTGTGAATGCGCCTTATTCACAGGTCGGCCATCTTAAATTGAAAGTGAAGTGAAATCTTCATTTTTGAAACTCGCAAACAGAAGAAATGTCTTTGAAACATTTCCTGGTGGTCCAACGTGCATATATGAAGTGAGGAGCAGTAAAAACTGCTGAAATTTGATCTTTTCTTTTGTTTTAAATGGAAGATCATTTGAAAATGAGGTTCAGGTTTGTTTCAGCATGGAGCAATAAAGTTTATTGCTCCATGGTTTCAGCAAGTGTAAAAAGAAGAAAACTTTATTGAATGTTCACAATACATTATGTATTGGTCAAATAGGGAGCAGACATCCCTAAAATACCAATAGATTGGTACTAAAATCAACGAGTGGATATTTTGCATCCAAACCACAAGTGCATGTATTCCAAAATTCATCATTTTTCTCTGTTTTATGCATGATCTTACAAATCTGATTAATTTTTTGTTACTACAATCTTACGACATCACAATGTGCCATTGATATGAACTTGTGTACAATGTACACATGCCAATTTCCCTTATTTAAAAACTTGCATCCAAACAACATACTGAAGACACTCTTCAAATAAGAACAAACTTGGTTCATCACACAATAAGACCTTGCACTTCATATACATGTATACATGTACAATAAAAGACTGCAGTTTGTGCTGAAAAATTTAGAAACGTGGTACATATATTTAACACGTCTCACCTAAATCACCACTAATACACTGAATACATATACATGTATCCCACATTACAAATTATTTAGAACTCGAGACAAATTTTGCCATATTGAATACATCGTAGACATGACTTTTGTTAATTGAAATTTTCAACTTTTCTCATTTTAAGGTGGAAAGTAAAAATCTGGTGTTTTTTTGTACCAGCAATGTCTTAAAGAAAATGGCAGTGACTGCACAAAGTGTTTATTTTATAGCAAATTAATTCTTAAAAAAGGAGCAAATTCTTCAAAAGAATTTGAAGGAAAGGTTTGCTTTTAATAATATTTGTCAATTTGGAAAGTACTAATTTTCTTTCCACATATAATATCTAAAGACATTTTCAAATATAAATACCATGCAAGATAAATGTGACGAAAATATATCTTTTTGTCATAGATTGAGATACTCGGAGCCTCTATCTTTCGATCCTTACTGAATACCACAGCATCCACTTCAGCAGTGAAATTAATTCCAGTGTCTTTGCCGACGGTCTGTCCCCCGATAGCTTCATTTTGGCTGTACTGGATGCTAGAAGGAGCTGAGGATGTGCCAGTGTTTTCCTGCCGGGAGCGTGGGTTCTCCGACATGAACTGGTTTAGGCTCTCGTTGAATTCCGTGTCATCTAGGATGTCCACTTCCACAGGGCTTTCCATACGAGACCTCAGACTAGCACGCCGAGCTACATTCTCTGGGTCAATGCTGGCATAGTTGTGCTTGTGTCGCGGCCGGGATATTTCCACCTTGGCGGCACCTTCGGAGCCGCCTCGTCTGCGTAGGAAGCGCTCCATGAAGCTCATGCTGGACTTTCGGTCTCGCGGAGGGGTTGTTGAGGCTTTTGCGGGACGCTCGCGCAGACTCATGGTACGCTGACTGAGGCGCGTTGGAGAGAGCGCACTCACCTCCCCACTCACCGTCGCAGAGCGTTTTAGTTTTGACTGCAAGAATGAGGTCTTCTCCCCGGAGTGTAAGGGACTCTGAGGCATGGCCTGGATGATGGGGCTGGAATGCTGGCGAGACTGGAAGCGTTTGAGCTTCTCCTCATATACACAGGCTTCATGATGAGATAACCATCGCCGTTGGCATCCTCATCATCCTTAGGATCACGGCACCAGGTAGTGCCATCAGCAGGTGTCGTAAACACAGCAGAGGGATCCGTATTACAGCGTTTCCGTCTCTGAACATTCATGCTAGACTTTTCTTCTAATGACCTGCCCTTTGTCTCATCTGTAACAAAAACAAAATGGATATCCCAATTTAAAATGTAAACGTTTAAAATTTAAAAGTGTGCTTTATTAGGTGTACTTGAACCATCTCATGAATTTGATCTACACAATTATCTTTATAATTGCAATCATCCATATGGTACAAACCTAATAAGTTCTCAGCTCTCTGAAACGATTGCCTTCTTCTGGTGATATAGGATGTGACGGATTGGGCGCTAGATATTGGAGACTCTGGTCTACGATCTATCGATCCTTTCCTTACGTAAACAAATGTTTCAGAGTCTTCATCTTTTTGTCCAAGCATCTTCTGGAAATCAGGATCAGACTTCCGAGATGGAAATTTCACCATCGCAGCATCAACAGGTGGGGATGAGGAACGTTCGTCGTGACTGCGAGAGTGGATTTTGGCAAAAGCTTTCTGGTAAGAGGCTCCGATGGACGACTGCCGCGGCCGGCTAAATGATGCGCCTCGAGTGATCTGAGCATCAAGTAGTGATTCGCTCGCTGAGCAGACCGACTCACTACTGCTGCTTGATAAACTGTTGAGTCTAAGCATTGCGATGGGTCCGACGGGTTTTACCAAGTCACCGTGATGAAATGGAACAGGAATGTCACTTTGGGTGGCTCTACTTGTCAAGTGGTTGCGGGACTTTTTCTCTGAATTGGGCAAATTCTCCAGCATGCCATGCAAAGTGCTTGCTGCCAGAAGATCATCAAACGGTGCAGGGGGGTTATCTGAGCGTTCCATAGAAGGCTGAACTGAAAGGCTTCTGGTCTTGCCTATCTTGCTGGCCTCAGGTTTGAAGTTCTCACTCTCGTGATATTTCAGGAGTAAATAATCCTCGTTAAGTGGCAAGCTCATCGACCGCGCATGTGCGGAATTACTAGCAAATGTTAGCGTCTGCTTTTCAACCTTCCCCATTCTTTTCTCCATAGCAGGTGCGTGCACGCGACCTCTATTGAGGTTTGCCCCATCCGCTGGACCCTGTTTGTTTGACTGTTTGCCATTCTTTGGCGGGGGTAGATTAACGTATTCATGCTCTTCCCGGTCACTGTCCCCACTCTGGGATTTCCTCCCACCTTGACAGATTGCACAGGCCTCGTGAAGGTCCTCTATGTGAGGTGTGTTCCCGTTTGAGGAATCCTCAGCCTCTCGCAGGTGATTAAAAGAGGCCATAACCTCGTAGTTCTGCTCCCCAATGGGAGTTGTCCTCTTTGGGGACCGAAGGCCCTCGCAGGTGTTGAAGATGGTCTCAACGCTGCTGCCACTGCTGCTACCACCACTGTTGCCAATAATGCCCCCTCCAACCCCCCAAGACTGGTCCATCTCAATCATCTCGATAAATCGTCCTCCGAGTGCCTGGTTGTGGGAGTTCCTGCGATTAGAGCAGTGTTCAAGCATTGCAGGACTCCCGACTTGCGTTGTGTTGGTGACTGATACGTAGGGGTATGTGCCTCCAGGGTTATTACCACTACCTGACTGATGGTCATCGTTTCTGCACGATGCCAACAGGCAACGCATCTCTTCTGAGAAGTCTCTCCTGCTTGGGACCAGCTCCTCATGAATGGACACTGCCAATAGAAAAATTAATTCAAAACCTTTATTAGCAGCAATCTTTTTAACAGAGTTTATATTATTCTTATTCCCTTTTTTTTTTTTATATATTGTTTTTTTTTTTTTTTTTTTTTTAAATATTTATAATTACAATATTGTTATATCAGCCGTGCGAAGCAGGCTGATATATTGTATTCGTCGCCTTTCTTTCTTTCTTTCTTTCTTTCTTTCTTTCTTTCTTTCTTTCTTTCTTTCTTCGGGCAAACGCTCACAACAAAATCTGCCAAATTCAATATCTGCCAAATTCTTTGACCGATTTTAACCAAATTTGGACAGGATCTTCCTTGACCCCAGTTCTATCTGTAGTGATCAGCAGGTGTGGTCAAACGTCACCTAGTGGTCACTAGTGGTCATTTTCTTTAAAACTACAAAATGCTACTTCTTCCACGTCTTGGTCCAATTATTGTCAAACTTGGCCAGTTACATCTCTGGACCATGCCTCATAAAAGTTGTTCACAGAATTTGGCCAGTGGTCACCAGATGGTCAGTAGGGGTCATTTTCTTCAAAATTAGGAAATGCTGCTTCTCCCAAAGTTTTGATCCAATTCATGTCAAACTTGGTCAGTTATATCTCTGGACCAAGCTTCATATAGGGTGTACACCGATAATTTGGCCAATGGCCACATAATGGTCAGCAGGGGTCATTTTCTTTAAAATTACGAAATGCTTCTTCTCCCACAGTCTTGGTCCAATTAATTTGGCCAATGGTCACCTAATGGTCAGTAGGGTCAGAATTTGACCATTGGTCACCTAATGGTCAGTAGGGGTCATTTTCCTTTCAAAATAACGAAATGCTTCCCCCCACAGCCTTGATTTAATTAACTCGTAAAAGTTGTTCACATAATTTGGCCAGTGGTTACCTAATGGTCAGCAGGGGTCATTTTCTTCAAAAGTACGAAATGCTTCTTCTCCCACAGTCTTGGTTTAATTAATTTGGCAAATGGTCACCTAATGGTCGGTAGGGGTCAAAATTTGGCCATTGGTCACCTAATGCGGGTCAGTAGGGGTAATTTTCTTTTCAAAATAACGAAATGATTCTCCCACAGCCTTGATCTAATTAACTCGTAAAAGTTGTTCACAGAATTTGACCAGTGGTCACCTAATGGTCAGTAGGGGTCATTTTTTGTCAAAATAACGAAATGCTTCTCCCACAGCCTTGATCTAATTAATTTGGCCACTGGTCAACTAATGGTCAGTAGAGGTCATTATATTGAAGCATATCAGATGTATTTTCTTCTATATTCTTTAGCCGATTTCAGTCAAACTTGGTTAGATGCTTTTGCAATTTGGGAGTGGTAGTCATCACCAAGTGGTTTGTGCGAGGCGGTTCACACAAGCCTTACAAAAGACTATTTAGGCTGATATCCGTGCTTCCTGAAGCACATTAGCTCTAGTTATATAATTGTTTCTTGTATCCCATTCAGCTTGGAGAACCCCTCAACAGGAACAATGTTTCTTTTGGGTAATCCTTCGGGAGCTGAATGGCATTTTGTCTTTGTCTTGGTTATTATGTTTTGTACAGCATCTAAAGCTTTTAGGCCTATTTGTAATTTTGGTCTGTGCATTTGTTGATGTTTCCCGAGAAATAAAATAGAGAATAGAGAATAGAGAGTCCCATTAAATACGGACAAGTTATTAATCAAAGAAGGCAGCCTCGATCAGTTCTGCTACTTGCATTACAATGTACATGAGGCTGCGGTAAAATGTACCAGGGGGAATTGTCAATTAATAACTCAAGTTTCGCCTTTGATTCCTCTGTTTACACACAGCGGCATCATACAAGTGCTACATTTCTCTGTTAATGACTTACCTGTGCTGGATACATGAGACCACCTGTTGGAGGAAGGGCTGCAGGTGGCAGCGTCAAAGTGGGACTTGAGGGTTGCAGCCTGCTGCGTGATAATGACAAATGCACCGCCATCTGTTGACGAAACAGATAATAGATCATATTTCTACGTCAGAAAATTTCCTCGGGCTTAACATTATACATTTTTGTTACTGGGCAGAGCTAGATCCGATTCCAATACTTTAGAGAGTGTTGTGAATGTGTTAATTGATGACTTAATGAAATTTGTTCAAGGAGGAAGTTCTATTAAAGGATCACTTTTATTGAGCTATAGGTATGTCATACTACCCTTATTCAACACAGGGGCACAGGGCTATAATTAAATTCTCCTAAATTCTTCACAAGTCGGCAACAAGTCACCCAGTCGTAATCAATGACTTCCTAGAACAGAGAACTGTAACAAGGGTAGCCTTTTGTTACTGGTCATCGCCTAGCTGTTACCTGTCCTGTGATTTGACACCAAGTGGTTCAACAGATAGATTCAAGTCCTACCTTTACTGGTTGTTCTGACTTCAAAGGCGAATCCCTCCTCGATGATGCCATACCGGGAAAGGTTCGCCAGACTCCAGCCACCTATCAGCCGAGATGGGACCTCGTCTGTGATGGCAAAGTGGTTGTCGTGGAAATAGAGGAGGCCCCGGCTAGGCCTGAGACGACCGCCGTTGGGCACCTCCACCGTGCATTTGAATTTGGTGGCTGCTGCAAGAGGAAACGTTACATTTGAAACTAATAATGCTCCAAGTCTGAGGGAAAGGCGAATGCTGTGGGTGCTGCAGCACCCACAACTTTTTTAATGGGGTGCTGGAATATACTATGTTCCAGCAACCCCATTGCAAAAATATATTCCAGCAGGCTTTGCAAATTGCTCTTTGAAGTCTAGTCCTTTTTCCCGTCATGGGTCTCAACTCGATCACAGTTAAAAATTTAGAAGCGCGTTTTCTCGAGTCTGCAGACCAGTGCGCACATGCTAACTGTCTTTCATGAGCTTCGCATAGTGCAATCCATATCACTACAATGATCCTGTAAGGTCGTTTCTGTATAATGGCATTCAACAGTATGGAGCAAACATTATTATCTGTTAACATGGATGTAAGGATGAGCAATGTAGGTACCGGTATAAAATAATTGCCGAAAAAAACCCAAAAAACCCAATTATATCCGAAGTTGTACCAGAAAAACTGTCATTATCAATTACAGAACTATATAGCTAAAATACTTACAATTTCCAAGCGTCACGTACGTCTTCTCAAGCCATGTCAAGAGGTCCTTGTGGCAAGCGAATGACAGCAAGACGATCTGATCCAGGCAGATGATTGTCAGCACAAAGGGGTTCATGGGATGCCGGATGCAGGACTCCACACCGCAGAAGTTCTGCGCCGAGAGGACAATCCAGTGCTCCCGTCGGATCTCTTTGCCCGACAGGAGCTGATCCTGACCCTTGTAGAATTTCAGTACAATTTGATCTGGAGTTGGAAAATGGAGACAAATAAGAATGCTTTTTATACTCTTCAATTTAAACAATTGAGGTTAACGCTGATTCCTGACACATTTTTTGGTCCACTCAGACAAGCTCCAGTTGCTGTATGTCCAGTGCCCACAAGTGTGTATTTTTTATGTTGCTCTCAACAAAGGCGAAAGCTACCTTTGTTTCATGTGACACATACGTGTACAACTACACTGTAATTGCTAGACAATCATTCATTCTTCACAAATTCTTACGGTTACGGCCATGGTTAAACCTAAATCCTCTCAGATTTTAAAACTATTTTGCAAGAATGAGGAAGGAAGAACCCAGATTTTGCCGTTGAATTTCTACAGAGTGGTAAATTTGTGAAGATTCAGGAAAGTTTGTACGGGGACAAAATTAAGGTCAACAAGGATAAGCCCCCCGAGTAATGCCTGTCATTAAAAATCCTTCTTTAAAATGTTCATCTTTTCCTTCACATCAAATAGTTTACAACTTCATGGAATTTGCATCATGTATAAAAGTTAGCCCCAACTTTATTGATTCAATAAATACAACTTTTGTTGTCGCCACACATTTTGACAAAAAAAACAACGGTTTAATCCCAAACATTAAGGCACAGATTATAAACATGTTGGGAACATTTGTTACAGTCGGTGTTTTAATTAAACGTCAATGAGTAAACGGATCAAACCTTAATGTCTAAACCATCTGGTGTGTAACAAAATTTTAAAATGTACGTAGCATGGTCAACAAACTTCACTGTACCAGTATGTATTTGTTGGCCAATTTAACATCATGACTTTCCAGGAAGGTGGTAATGTTCTGGTAATCAATAGTGCTACAAATACAATGTACACGAGGTTAATATCTATGACACTGTCTAAATAGATTCACTTGTATGTAACTGGTAAACAAATCAATAAAACTCTAATGTTAGTTTTTGACTGACAAACAGGTTATGACAAACATATGTGACCCGCTCCATCGAATTCAGGAATAAGTCGCAAAATGACTTTTTGAGATATATGCATATGGTGAGAAAGGGAAATTTAAAAGCTTTCTAATGATACCCATCACAAGTGTGTATCTGTTTAGGTTAACGAGTTATGGTCTGATGAAGATGACAGGTGTATTTATTTGCCGAATCCACATTCCGAGAAAAACGGCTTTGAACAAAATTTACCAAAATCATACGGACAGCACACACAAATCCTCTTCATTTTTATCTTTATTGCTCGTTTTCACATACAAGACAATAATGACAATAATCTGTTAAAACTACACTTCCTAAAAATACAATGTTCAGAAAATCGACTTGGTCACGATTTTCACCCATGCGTTCACTTCAACGACCGATTGCGTAAAACGGCCTCATACTTATTCCTGATTATGATGGAGCGGGTCACATATTTCCTAGTGGATGGCACTTAATATTTGCTGTATTGAGTTGCATGAAAAAGACATGTACTGTAATGTGTAAGAAAAATAATGTCAAACCCTATTGTGAGGTTTTTGGCATTGGGGGCATGGATTCATCTTATCTAACAATTTTATTTCCGTATTCACAATTGGATATGGGTTACTGAAACTTATACTCAGTTACAACTCGCGCTGTATTTTTACAGAATCACCGTGTTCGAGCATGCATGGTTCGAGCATGGAGGAATAAGAAGGAACACAGCAATCTACCTCATCCTGTTTTGAGCAATAGTGCAAAATCCCACATTGTTTCCTCTAAAAAGATTTTCAACAAAGCTCAGGACAAGAAGCTGGCTATAAAAAAAAGGGAACAACAAATTCTATACAATGCAGGCAGAAGCTGCAAGCATAGAATAAACACTTCGACTGTTATAAACACTCTTTTGTGTTTCTACCCCAAGGCCAGAAATGTCACTGGCTGAAATGGCCAGTCAAGTAGAAAGTTCATGCGCATATTACACAAGGAATTCGAAAAAGCAGCATGGGATCGAATTAAATAAAAAAGCTTCAATTTCTCGCCCCAAACTCTGCAACGTTTTTAATTTTATGTTAATGCCGCATTAACGTTTTCTGCCTACCGGTAGGCGCAGGCCTACTGCGAGATTTACACTATTATAACTGATATTTCTTAGTACGGAGCTTTTGGAATAGATTTTAAAGCGGTATGGTATAAAATGATAATTTTGTACTGTCTTTTAAACTTGTTTAATATTTACAGGAATATCCAACAATTACAAGAAAATTGTTGTGGGTGCGGTGAGAAACAACCGCAGGTATTTTGGTGGCCAATTTGTTTCTGTAAAGTGCCTTTAGCATGTGAGTGGTGGTGGTTGTGTTGTTTGTGTTGATTAACCCTAACCCTCCCAAATCACTTGGAGTTTGATGCATCGCAGGATTTTGCAGGATTGAGGTTACTTGAGGTTTTAACCCTGCAGGAATATGGAGGATTCAGGTTATCAGGCTGAATGTGACACACAAGGATTTTGCAGGATTGAGGTCACTTGGAGTTTGATGCATCGCAGGATTTTGCAGGATTGAGGTTACTTGGGGTTTTACCCCTGCAGGAATATGGAGGATTCAGGTTATCAGGCTGAATGTGACCATGACAAGGATTTTGCAGGATTGAGGTCACTTGGAAGTTGATGCATCGATTATGCAGGATTGAGGTTACTATTTTTGTCATATCAAAAGGTTTAGGGGGTAAAAGGACCCTATATATACTATTAATCCTGAAGATGGGGCATGGTTGGCGCCATCTTGTGGACGGTTCCCCTTGTGCCGTGTACCTGTTTGCGCGCGGAGGGTGGGAGGGAGCCCGTCTATCCGGCCGCGCCATTTTGGGTCTGGGGGCCTGTCTTTTGCACGGGCCTCGATCCCGTCGGAATTGCGCGGTGGCTGCGCCGGTCCCGCGCCAGTTTGCAGTGGCGACGCAGAGTATGGAAAGGAGCCTGTCTACTGTCGTGCTGGATGATATCGCGTTAGCGTAACGTACGTGATATATGCAGTGACACTCACTGACGGCCGCAGTGCAAGCACAGAATTGAACAGTACAACCAATATTGCTCTCCCTCTGCCATCCTTTTCCAGGTATACTGCTCTAAATTCCTTGATTTTGAATAACTATATGTGTATATTAAATCTAGAAGTAGGCCAATGACCTTTTAAGTTGACATTATTGTATATCTAGGGCTAGGCTGTCGTTTAAATAAGTTTTACTTCTAGACATAGTCAATTGTCAATGTCATAGTGGGTGTATAACCACAGCACAAGCTGAATTGTTTAGTTTGAAACACGAAACGTTTTATACATTATAGATTTTTACATGTAATAGTCAAAAGATTTATTATATCCCATGATAATTTAGATCTTTAACTTGGTCAGTGGTAAGCGAAGTAATTACATTAATTTAACTTGGAATCAGAACTTGGATTGCATTAGATTCAGGCAATAGGGAATGTAAGTATATTTTCTGCTTTTGTCTTACCAATATTATATTGTAGGAGATAGTTTTGTTGACTAAGTTTACAAACCCCCAAAATAATAATTAATATACACTGTGCATGTGTGCTATGATGAGACCATGGAGGTAGGAAACCATGATGAGACTAGAGCATGGCACGACTGTTCCTTTCTCTATGGGCACAGCCGGAGCCCAGTCCTGACATTCCGGTAACAGGTGGTCAATCCATTAGCAGGATCTTGGGGTCTAGCCAGTGGCCCTTTTATGACCTATAGCCTGGGTTAATGTCTTTGAATCGACTTCTATTCCTCCATGTTTAGACTGACAAAAAGTACATTTCCTATAAACATTTTGCTAAGAAACATCTGAATCTAAGTAACCATTTCGAGGAACAATTTCGCTACAGTTTCCCCCTAAAAAACAATATTTGTAGGCCTTTCAGTTCCTATAAACATTTTGCTGTTGTTAGATTGTATTTTGCTGCCTTTCAAAAATTTTGCTGCCTTTCAGAAAGTGCAGTGACAGTATTCTCTTTAATTCCCCTCCAGCGCAATGTGTTTTTGTGTGGGTTTTTTTAAAGAAAAAAACATCTGAGTCTAACTTTCCTCCCTAAAAAAAAATATTTGTAGGCCTTTCAGAAAACGAAGAGCATTTCCTATAAACATTTTGCTGTTGTTCCAATAAACATCCTATTTCTTCTCCCTTCAGACATCTCGCACAACAATGATTCTGTTCTGGCTGCAGCTGGTCCGACCGACATCAAAGGTATCTCTACATCTCTCGAATTTTAACTGTTTTACTTTACACAGATTCTAGATCTTGCCCATCAAATAATAGAATTGATGATTCATTATGTGCAATCATGAATTTACCCCTAAACCTTTTCCAGTTCTTTACACTACCACACACATTCCACGCATACACCAAAACCCCAGCTTCTTCAGCTTTCCCTCTTGCACCTATTTTGTTTCCAACCACAAGTCCAGTGCAACCACTTTTTTCCAACCACTTTTTTCAGTGCATCTCAACCTACCTATACCGTTTCCCTATAGAATCTTTACCTACCTATCCATATTTTTCTTGACTCTTTGGACAGCACTACCAGATGCCACTTTTACCGAGGAAGACAACGCGCCAACCCCCCCCCCCTACTACCAAACCTGAGGATGACATCTCTGCTGCTTCACAACTAGCCATCGTCGAGTAATTTCCCAACCTTACATTAGGCATTTCAGTGACGTCACGAAACCTGTTGATTTTGCACACACACGGCTCAACACGCAATGTTCAGAACAAACATTTTTTTGTATTAATGATAACTCCGCGGTTCCTTACATCTGACGATCCTGTACATTAATAAGTTCACTTTAATTGTGCAAAACATTGAATGAGGTAATAATATACTTTCCTAGTAATTTGTTTTCATTATTTATGCAAATGGCTGTGAGTTGATCTTTAGAATCACTGTTCGGTGTATTTGAGAATTACATGTACCTTTTAGAGACTAACAAAAAAATAGAAGTTGCAAAATATGCAAAATCCTTACATTTTTCATTATTTTGGTAATTAATTATGAAAATTAGTAATCAAACATTCAGTTTTTGTTTGAAATTGTAGTAAATGGTAAATAAGGGCATACATAATGTATGTACACAATTTAAATGATAACAAATAAGTAATAATTTGTAGAATGTCATGGCCCAGTGGTTACGGCGTTCGACTCATGTACGATGGTGCTTGGGTTCGAACCCGACCAGGAACATGATGTTTGTGCCCTTGGGCAAGACACTTAACTACAATTGCCTCTCTCCACCCAGGAGTATAAATGGGTACCTGTGAGGGTCGAGGCCGATTGAGCGCCTATAAACGGCTGCCGCGATGGTCCAGGGCCTGATGAACGGGGGTAATAACTGTAAAGCACTTTGAGATCGTTGATACGATGTAAAGCGCTATATAAGCACAAACATTATTAACATTATTATTAATTTATGACAGAAAAATGCTCCGATGTTTGCATTTTCTTGGTGCCATTGCCTGTATAAAGAACAACATAGGAATAGGACAAAGGTCAACATCAAATTTTTCTCCTAAATTGCTTAAATTGAATTGACGTATCTTAAAGGTAGTATACACCATTGGTCATTGCTTGAATTATCATGAATGAGTAGATTTGGGGGTTGTATTTTATAGTAAATATCGTTTAACTGAGCTGTCCGAAGTTTTAGAATCATGGATGCCGAGAAAAGCACGAAAAACAGCGGGTTTTTTCAACCAGCGTCGAGCAGTTATTCTTATGTTATCTTTGTTTTTTCGCGATCGCCGTCCGGCGAGCGCGAATTTTTCATTATAAAATTCTATTTTTCGGAATAATTACAGGATATCTAGCGCAATCCTTTTGCTGGATGCTCAGAATCAACATTTACTTTCAGATGAGTAAGATATTTCTTAATAATTAATTTCGGTTCTTTTCATTACCTACCATTTTGGTTCACCTTCCTTTCCAGAACAGCCACTACCCCAGATCCTCTCAAAACAAAAATTACTTAGCACCGCCAACCGCGCGGCCGACCCACCTACACAACTTCATTTTACCCTTCACTTGCAACACCTCCCCCCCCCCTTCTTTGACAAACACAGTTCCAATCAAAACTCCTACCAGTACAGTCCACGTAGCCACATCTCCATTTTCTATTTATACTTTTCACCGTATTTGCATGCTACTCGCTCACTAGCGGGTGCCGCGCAGTTACTTCCAATCGAAAACTTTCTGATTTATGTACAACTTTTCAAAACATGAAACAGACATTTTCGTCAGATTTGAAAAGCATCATGGAATGACAATCAAGCAAGTTTATACACACATCCATTATGTTTTTAGGACGTCAACAAGGTTTATCTGTAAGTTACAATTTCACCCAGCTAGCGGGTGCCGCGCGAAGCGCGGCATCCCGCTAGTTAAAATAATGCTCAGATACCCAGCACTACACAAACGACCTTGGGAAAACGCTGCTGTGTGTAGAACATTCATTCACGTGTATGGCAAGCCAAAGGGGAAACAATTAATTATATAAAAACATATATATATATAAAATAAAAACATATATATATAAACATTATTACACATATAATGTATATATAAAACATATATAAAGAAATATATAATTTGTATGTAATATATATAATACAATGTGTATTATAAATAAAATTATATAATTATATAAAAACATATATATATATATATAAAATAAAAACATATATAAACATTATTATACATATATTTTATAAATAAAACATATATAAAGAAATATATAATTTGTATGTAATATATATATAATATAATATGTATTACATAAACATACATTAATATATATAATATCTTACAAAATATCAAAGTTCCAAAAATCTTTAAAAGTAACAAAATATAATTGTTAAAACATATATTTTAACTGTTATTGTTAACTTAGGAAAAATATTTAACATATAACAAATATATATTGTGTTTTAAAATATATAAAGTTTACAAATATAAAGTGTTGGCCAAATTACGGCACAAGATGGCGCTCTGCTGAACCCGCCGAACATGTCGAATCAGCAGATCTCATAGAGCGCGGCGGCGCGGTATACGGTGCATGCTGCGCGCGCGCGCGCGCGCGCGTGTCCATGTAGGTCTACACGTACCTATCGTACGGTCGTATCCTAGACATGGAGGTTTTTTGTTCTCCATGTCTACGGTCGTATAAACTCGTAAGAATGGCGGACCCAAACAGTCCTGTTCTTCAACAATTGCAAGACAGTGTTTCGACGCTGTCTTCTCTATGGTGTTCTAAAACGGACAGGCAGACATCGTTGTTCAACTTTTCAAATGTCGTACTTCAACTTTCAAAACGTCGTACTTCAACTTTCAATTAATTGAATCACCAAGAACATCGCGAATAAGCCCAAACGAGTGCGAGTGCACTAATTACTGTTCGGCCGCTCAAGTCTTTACCAAAATTGCGAGAGAAAAGTGTGCATAGAAGCATGATCTCGTAGATCATGAAATACAAATAGGCCTATGAGATTTTAACTTTGTTTTAAAGGGGCAGATATATTCGCAGCCGAAAAACGCATTACAATACTGCATTGAAAAGGGGATTTATTTAACGGGCTAATTAGGCACTAATTAGTGTTCGGCTTAAGCCTATACCAACATTAAGTTTTCCCAGTAGCATTATTTTGGAGATTATAAAATAAAAGTATGAGTTTTTGATAACATGTGAGGTATATTTTGTTTTAAATGTTGCATTCTCTTTTCCCAATCTATAAAAATAACTTGAAGTAGGATTACTTCCAGTAGGCAGCTAATTTAACTGTAATTTTTTCATCAAAATTACAGGAAAGGTTAAACAAAGTGTGGCTTATGTTGTATGATTTGAAATGGTTTGTAAAAGTATTGTTATTTACCGTTTATTTTGAAAATGTCTTTGAATAAAATGACATAAACCTTTGCATCACCTTTTGCAGCATGTATTATATATTTTTCGGCTTTTGGTGAATGAATTGGGCTGAATCCGCGACCAGAAATCCGGCCGAATACGCGGCTACCTTGAGCCAGGTAAAAGCGCGCGAAAGTTGAACCACAACGTTAATTGAAAGTTGAAGTACTACGACGTTTTGAAAGTTGAAGTACGACGTTTTGAAAGTTGAACCACGACGTTTTGAAAGTTGAACCACGACGTTTTGAAAGTTGAACCACGACGTTTTGAAAGTTGAACCACAACGTTTTGAAAGTTGAACCACGACGTTTTGATAGTTGAACCACGACGTTTTGATAGTTGAACCACGACGTTTGAAAGTTGAAGTACGACGATTTGAAAGTTGAACCACGACGATTTGAAAGTTGAACAACAACGTTTGAAAGTTGAAGTACGACGATTTGAAATTTGAACCATGACGTTGCCTGTGCGTTTTAGAACACCATGCTATGTGTTTGGGTCCGCCATTCTTACGAGTTTATACGACGAAAGCAGCCGGTGCACATGCAGCTAGCTAACTAACAGTACATGTACATGTACACACGCGCGCGCAGCATGCACCGTCGCGTATCGCTCTATAAGTACTCTTGCTGCGTTCCAATCGCGTCGTGTTTATCATGTTCACCGTGAATTCTCTGTGCACGAGTGGGTTTTATTCCAAACGCTACCCACCCGACGCACGCGCACAGTCGAGCCAGTCATGTGGTAAGGATATTCTTTATCGCGCAAGACTTGAACTGGTACTTGAACCAACACGCATGCGCGAGTATTTTATTCGTTTATGAAGTCGTAAACATGGAGAAACAATTCCACCTCGAGTTCACCACAAAATTCCACCTCCAGTTCACCACTGGTGAACACGAGTTACCAGGCGATTAGAACGCCATTCACTCGTGAACTCGGGAACACAATAAACACGACGCGTTTTTGGGCCCAATTTCTTGGCTCTGCTAACCACAGAATTCCGTGCTTACGGTCACCATTTTCCGCTAACCGCGCTAGCAGAAAAAAATTGAGCTAACCCTGTAAGCACAGAATCCTTAGTTACGGGATGTACGCATGCTCAGAGACCAAAATTCCTCGCTAACGCGTGAAATACGTTTACCGTAAGCACCGAATGTTCTGCTATAGTAAGCAGAGATTGTTCGCTAACGGTAAGCAGAGCCAAGAAATTGGGCCCTGGGCTCTGCTTACCGTTAGCGAAGAATCCCTGCTTACTATAGCAGAAAATTCGGTGCTTACGATAAACGTATTTCACGCGTTAGCGAGGAATTTCGGTCTCTGAGCATGCGTACACCCCGTAACTAAGGATTCTGTGCTTACAGTGTTAGCGCAAAAAAATTCTGCTAGCGCGGTTAGCGCAAAATGGTGACCGTAAGCGCGGAATTCTGTGGTTAGCAGAGCCAAGAAATTGGGCCCAGATTCGACATGTTTGGCGTGTTCAGCAGAGCGCCATCTTGTGCCGTAATTTGGCCAACACTTTATATTTGTAAACTTTATATATTTTAAAACACAATATATATTTGTGTACATGTACATACTTATGTTTATCATATATATTTGTTATATGTTAAATATTTTTCCTAAGTTAACAATAACAGTTAAAATATATTTTTTAACAATTATATTTTGTTACTTTTAAAGATTTTTGGAACTTTGATATTTTGTAAGATATTATATATATTAATGTATGTTTATGTAATACATATTATATTATATATATATATTACATACAAATTATATATTTCTTTATATATGTTTTATTTATAAAATATATGTATAATAATGTTTATATATGTTTTTATTTTATATATATATATATGTTTTTATATAATTATATAATTTTATTTATAATACACATTGTATTATATATATTACATACAAATATATATATTTCTTTATATATGTTTTATATACACATTATATGTGTAATAATGTTTATATATATATGTTTTTATTTTACGTGTTTGTAAACCGATTCAACTTCGGAGAGTGCTCTACTTTATAAAAGGAGCGATATAAAATCAATCACAAAAACTAGGATAGGTTTTTGTTCACCATTTTTTTATTCCGACAAATTTGTTTCGTGGATATACCTCCACTCGTCAGGGAATATTATTTTATTATGTTTTTATTTTATATATATATATGTTTTTATATAATTAATTGTTTCCCCTTTGGCTTGCCATACACGTGGCGTGGAAGTGCAGTCTGTGCAGCCGGTCTGGTTCCACCACGGAATTGTACTATGTACGGCGACCGTGACCAGACTACGCGACACAGTTCCCCACACCAAAATTTTTCCTCTGCGCGAAATTTCGGCGAGTGATGTTTTTAAATCTCAGATACGCGGGGGGTAACATTGACCAATCAAATTGAGTTATGGTTAGAAAGAAAAAAGAACAGAGAAAAACACTTCCTCAAACTAAGAAACTGAAGAGGGCGCTATGCCAAATTGTGCAATAGTAAAACAGCTCCGTCGCCCCGGCAACCGTTGATTTTACACAGAAAACGAGCTGAAACTAACAGTAAATTGGCTACTTTAGGCAATAAAACGCGGGGGTAAATCACAATAAAAGTGTAATTTGTTTGCTTTATTAGAAAGAACATAGTCTTAGCTGTATTATACTAGTCAAACTAGGCAAAATATGCAGTACTTTTAGCAGCATGGAGATGGATGCAAAAAAAACCGGGTTTTTCACGTCATTCTCCATAGAACATTTTTGCTACTAAAACAAGCACGGCTTTAGTGACCCAAACCTTTTGATATGGCCTGATGTGATACAGTAAATGGGGATTTAGGAGGGTTGAGTTATAAACTAGGGAGTGGGGACTTAGACTAGAATATTATTTTGGAGGATTTAGATTGTTTCATAGCTAATACGTGTATGGTACTGTTCATTTACTATACGGGGTGGGAGATGACAACCTTCACGCGGTCCACCCTGTTTCCACTATTCATCTAACCGATGCAGTACCACATTAAGCTGCTCATCATCACACAAAATAAGATTTACTATGCATATTATCAATGAAGGTCATGCAGACTATATAATATGTTCCGATGTACACATCTTATTCACATGTTCAATATAGAAGCCCTATTTGTGATACACAGTACAATGCCTGGTAGAAGCATACACTTGTCTCTTGTTACAAAGGTCTAGTGTAAGGTCAGCTGGTTATTTTTGGTTATCCATGTGTCAATCATCATGACTACACGCGAGGCTAAAAATCTTCAGCATTCCCTATCGACCCAGGAGAAGTGCATGAGAACAATATAAATGGGCAAATCTGTCGAAGAAAAGGAGCCAAAAAAAGCCAAAAGTGAAAAGAGAGATAAAGATTTTGCAGGGAGTGATGATGTTGCAGGTACATGTAGTAGCAGGGGAAAGAAGCATGGAAGAAAAACTTCAAAAAGTAAAAGTAAAGTCGGGAAAAGAGATGCAAAAAACAAGGCTGCTAAGAAAGCTGAGCTACGCCAGGCTGTGCGGAGGAGTACGGCTATCGAAGCTGGAGTGCGGATGGGACGAACCTATACAGGGCATTGGCAGATACCTCTGAAAGCTCAGAGGAGGAGTTTCTAGACAACGCCTGTGCGTCCTTGTCATCAGAAGATGGCCATTGCGCAGACAGCAGCTATGAGGAGGATGAATATGACGAGCAGGGAGATGATGAGGAGCAGGATGAAGAGGAGGATGGGGATGAAGATGAGACAGGGAGTGACATTCCTGAGCCGACACCAACAAGAAAAAAGCAGCGACCATCATCACCAAAGAAGACTGGCAGAAAAAAGAAATATGTGGATCCTGATTCAAATGACCCAGACCCGCCATCTGTTCTCCAGCCAGATGTCCCCCCTGATGAACATGGATGGACACGAACGCTAACTGATGTGTTCGTACGACCATTCAAAGGGAAAAAACCAGCAGGGCCCACATTCAGAAGACACACGTCACCCCTCAAATATTTTTTTCAGTTCTTTCCCCTAGCTTTGATGATGTCTATTGTCAAATGGACCAACTTGAAACTAAGGGAGGCAGGAAAGAAAGTAACCAATATTCAAGAGATTCGAGCCTGGTTCGGCCTTCACATCCTCATGGGCCTTAGCAAGCTGGCTAACTACCGTGGATATTGGTCCAGACACCTTGCCCTAAGAAATCCATTGATAGCGTCGACAATGTCTCGCAATCGGTTTGATGACATCAACACATACTTGGCATGCAATGATCCAGACAGAGATCCAGCCCTCATCGCCGACAAAGCAAGACAGCACTGCTTCAAAAGAAAACATCCTCTTTACCCCCTCCAGCCCCTCTGGGACAAGGTTCGAAGACACTGCATTCGCCGCTACAACGCCCTCCGAGAGTTAGCCATAGATGAAGCGATGATCAAATACAGGGGCTACAAAGCCAGCATTAGGAAGGTATTCATGCCCCTTAAACCCATCAGAGTAGGCTTTAAAATCTACGTCATAGCAGAATCAGCTACGGGAGCTATCTTAAATTTCATGGAACAACCCTTGCGTCCAAATGTCAAGATGACATTTATCGCAACTAAAGTAGCAAAGCACCACCTGGGTAGATTTCATCATGTTTATACCGACCGCCTGTACACATCCATCCCATTGGCTAGAACACTGCTCTCCCGCAATACCTATCTCACTGGTGCTGTCAAGTCCAATAGTCGAGGTCTGCCCAAAGATATAAAGGGCAGGTTGAGGGGCATGAGGAAGGTTTGTAGAGGAACATTTTACTCCCGCCAGAATGGACAAATGGTTGTCACAATGTGGAAAGATAGCAAGGCTATGGCGACTCTCTCAACAGCTCATCAAGGTTGGCGAGATCCAGATCAACATACAGTTAAACGCAAGGTACCAGTTGACAGCGGTCGCAGAAAGACCCAGGTGGTACCAGCTCCGCCTCAAGTCATCGACTACATGACAAACATGGGAGGAGTTGACCGTAGTGATCAACTCCGGTCATATTACACCTGCTCCAGAAAGTCCCAATTCTGGTGGAAGAAAGTTCTGTACTTCTTGATAGATATAAGCAGAGTAAATGCCTACATCTGCTACATGAAACACCGCAATCAAGAAGTCAGTGTATCAGAGGGCGGCTCTACTAGTGATGATGTTGCCACTGGAGGTATTAAAAAGAACCCCAAGCCACTTGGCCACAGCATGTTCATCTTGGAGCTAGGCACAGAGCTGATTGACGGCTATGCAGGAGGATCCACAAACCCGCAGTGTAAAGCTGCTTCAAATGTCCCAGGCCACAACATCAAGGGGCACTACAACACAAAGATGCCCGGCCTGTACCCAAAGCGATGCAGATGGTGCTTAGAAAATGATGGGGTGACAAAATCGGGGCGAGTTAAAACAACAAGAAGTGGCTGTGCAGTATGTATGGTAAACCTGTGTCCCGGGCCCTGCTTCGTCAAGTTTCACCAAAAAGCATCTCGTCAGAGCTCTGCAACTACCACAACCACCACAACAAACACCACAACGGATGAGACAGAGTCTGAGCCTCCTAAGAAGAAGTCAAAGAAGTCAAAGAAGACAAAGACAAAGAAGACAAAGAAGTCAAAGAGGTCAAAGAAGTCAAAGTCAAAGAAGTTCATTCATAAATTTATAGCATACAATGTAGAATGAAAAGAAGCAAGAGCAAAAAAAAAAGTAGAAGAAAAAAAGAGTAGAAGAAACCTTTTAGTTCTCAATGGGGTGGGAGCTAGATGACAACCTTCACGCGGTCCACCCTGTTTCCACTAATGTCATCCAACCGATGTATGCAGCAACAAGTTAAGCTGGTCATCATACGAAAGAAAGAGTTCTCAATTATAAGTTCAAAACAAAGAAGAATAAGAAGTAAGATAAACCAGAGAAAATAATTATAAAAGTACAAATGAAAAAGACACCAAAAAAGGGAAAAAAGAGGGGCCAATGATAAGAACATAACATCCAGCAACCAAACAAAATTTAGAGCCCGTGTGAGGCTGTCTTGCCCCGGCTGATGCTGGCTGTGAAAACAGCATAGATGAAGGACCCAGTGGGCGTCTGATTTCTGAGCACTCGCTCAAGCATAATGCCTGGTGTAAGGAGTACACTTTGTTTTTTAGGCCATATCTATAGCTATCCAGCAAGCAAGCCGAAGTTGTCAATGTCAAGTTTACTGTCCCCCCACCCCCTAAACCCCCCCCCCCCCCCCCCCCCCCAAACAAAAAAAACACCAACAAATTTTTAAGAGGCCGTATGAGGCCGTCTTGCCCCAGCTGGAGTCAGCGGGCAAGGGCTGGTGATCGAATTATGGCCGTGGATAGACAGGGGGAAATTGTCCACAGTGGACGGAGCACTGGAAGTGCACATCTGTTTTGTGTCACGGATATAACAGTTGGCATACCAAGGGCATATCAAAGTACCTGGTCCCCTTGCACTTAACTGCTGTTTTTTCTATTTTGTTGCTGTTTTTTTTTATTGGGTGTACATGTGTATACATGTACCAGTACACATACTTTTATCAAACCCTTCATCCAAGAAACCCAAGAAACCGACTTGTAGACTAAATTAGAGCCTTAATGTTTCCATCATCAACTGCCGTAGTATAAAGGGAAAAGCTCCAATCTTGGAAACCTTTATCTGTGAACAAGGAACTGACATCTTGATTGCAACAGAATCTTGGTTAGACAGTAACATTGGTTCTACAGAGTTTTCCCCTGACCACATGCAAGTCTTCAGAAGGGATAGAAACGCAAGAGGTGGAGGTGTATTCATCGCAGTCAACAAAGACATCCCATGTTTTGAGAGAGAAGACCTATCCCATCCTGACATCGAGTCACTTTGGTGCCAAATAACCTTGGAAAACCAGGCTCTCTTAGTTGGTGCCTTCTACAGACCACCAGATGAGAAGCACTCACCTATCATCAAACTAAGTGAGAGCCTCATGAAGATCTAGCTCTGTCAAGTCACCCCACATCATCCTTGGTGGAGACTTTAACATCCCTGAACTTGATTGGACAACTGGTGAACCAATTGGATCTAGAGGTGCCCTGGAAAAAGCTTTGATTGATTTAATGGATGAAAACCACCTCTCCCAGATGGTAACTTTCCCAACGAGACGAGATTCAAATGGCACTGAGAACACCTTAGACCTCCTACTCACTTCCCATCCTGCTCTGACTACTGACATCAAACCATTGGCAGGCATCAGTGATCACTCCATTGTGCAAGCTACGTTTACCACCAAGACTAAACTGAAGCAAAAACCAGCTCGCAAGATCATCATTATGGAAAAATTTAGACAGTGAGAAATTTATAGCTAATGCCGCCCAACTTGGCTCAGATTATTTCAACCGTGACCCAGCATCAAAAACTGTCGAAGACAACTGGTTGTGGTTCCGAGATAGCCTCTACAAGATTGTCTCGGAAATAGTTCTGCATAAACTGATTAAAAATAATAACCGTCCCCCTTGGTTCTCCTCAAAACTTAAGAGACTGTGCAGTAAGAAAGAGAAATGCTACATCAAGGCCAGACGATCAGGCAGAGAAGAAGACTGGAAGAACTTCTGTAACGTCCGAAAGAAAGTTGACAGGAAGGTCAGAAACTCCCATCGTTCCTATGTTAATGACATCATGAACTCAGGGAACCCGAAATCTTTTTGGCGATACATACGTTCCAGAAGAAAGGACAACACCGGTGTACAACCTCTTAAAGTGAATGGCAAGCTCCTGACGGACGACCATGACAAAGCCAATGCACTCTCCGACCAATTTGAAAGTGTCTTCACTAAGGAGAACCTAGACCCTGTCTCTATGCCTTCAATGACTGGTGAAGCCTATCCTGAAATGCCACCCATCATCATTGGCCTGGAAGGTGTTAAAAAGCTGCTTAAAAACATCAATGTGTCCAAAGCCATCGGTCCAGATGGAATTCCAAACCAAGCGCTGAAGTTTGCAGCAGAAGAAGTTGCTCCAGTCTTACAACAAATCTTCCAGCAGTCGCTTGATTCAGGAGAACTTCCAGTAGACTGGAGGAAGGCCAATATTTCTCCAATCTTTAAAAAAGGTGCCACCACAGACCCCGCCAATTATAGACCTGTGTCACTAACATGTACTTGCTGTAAGCTGTTGGAACACATAGTCGATAGCAATCTGATGGAACATCTTACCAAGTGGAATATCCTATCCGACAATCAGCATGCTTTTCGCAAAGCCAGATCCTGGGAATCCCAGCTTATTTTGACCACTCATGACCTCACCAAACACCTGGACGACGGACACTCCACCGACATGGCCATATTGGACTTCTCAAAAGCTTTTGACGTCATCCCTCACAGCAGACTTCTTACCAAACTTGATTTCTACGGCATTCGTTCCGCCACCAAGAGTTGGATTTCTTCTTTTCTCACCAAGAGATCACAGAGAGTTGTTGTTAATGGTAAAGCTTCCAGCTGGGTTCCAGTACTTAGCGGCACTCCCCAAGGTACGGTCCTGGGACCTCATTTATTCCTCCTTCATATAAACGACATCCAGAATGGAGTGAGTAGTACCACCAGACTCTTTGCAGATGATTGTTTGGTTTACACACCAGTAACCAGTCCTGCCAAAGAGAATGAACTCCAAGCTGACCTCAACACCATGATCAACTGGTCCAACACATGGGGAATGAAATTCAATCCTGGGAAATGTAAGATCATGCGCATCACAAGGAAACGTAATCCATCACCGGCAATATATGATATGCTTGGAGTCACCCTTGAAGAAACAAATTGCAGCAAATACCTGGGGATCTACATCCAAAGAGACCTGAGATGGAACAAGCAAGTTGAACATGCTAAATCCAAGGCCTCCAGAGTCCTGAACTTCCTGAGAAGAAATTTCCATCATACCTCTTCCTCCGTTAAAGAGAAGTTATATACGTCGCTAGTTCGTCCTCATCTCGACTACGCGACGGCTGCTTGGGACCCGTATACTTCTAAAAACATCCAAGATCTCGAGAAAGTCCAAAATGCAGCGGCTCGTTTCATAACAAACACCTATGGGAAGGATACCAGTGTCTCAGCATTAAAATCTAAGCTAGATTGGCCGCCACTCCAAGAAAGACGCCGCAGAGGAAGGCTGACATGCTTTTACAAAATGCTCAACGACCAGCTCGACATCGACCAGGATAAGTTCATCATACCTAAACCAAACCGCAACAGAAGGGGACACAACAACCAATTTCAAATCGACCATACCAGAACGGATGCATACTCCAATTCCTTCTTATCAAAAGAACAATTATTGACTGGAACACCCTACCACAAGCAACGATCAACCAACCCTCCACTGCTACATTCAAACTAACTCTGACAAAAGACTATAACGGTTCTAGCCACATTTAGCCACTCTCTCCACACCTCCAGTCAAAACTCTTCATATAGAGTATTTTGGAGGATTAACTATCCAAGATCCAAGATCAAAGGCCAGGCTTTAGTGTTATAGAGAAAAAGGACCCATTGGGATACCACAATGTCTGGTTTGCTTTCGGGGGTGTCTGATTTCCCCCTGTCCATCCACGGCTAGCATTCACGCGCCAGCCCTCGCCCGCTGACTCGCCGCCAGGGCAAGACGGCTGGCATTCAGTTCACCAGCTCTTGCCCGCTGACTGCAGCCAGGGGAAGGCTGCAGGATTTTGCAGGATACAGGCTGTATGGTCACCAGTGACCAATATTGGAGGATTTTGCAGGATTCAGGTTACTTGGAGTTTTAACAATTTTGGAATTGGAGGATTTTGCAGGATTCAGGTTATGTGTCATACATGTACATGTACATGTAGTTAATACATTTGGTGGTGGGTGGGGGCAAAGAGGGGGTTCCATGAATAGATTTCTGGATTCAGAACCGTTAATTATAGAATGTGATTATTTAATGGTACAGTACATACAACAAATCAAAAGATGAAAAAACAATTGAAAATGGATAAGATTAAAACTGCTGCAAACTGCCTACTTGCTGGAAGTGGAATGACCTAAAATATACAATTCATAAGTTAAGAGGGCATATAATATTTCAATCTTAACAAGATCTTCAGAGACATTATGACTGTGTTGAAGTTAGACATAGTTACATTTATCATCAGGAGCACTTGTTTTTATTTTGATAATTCTTTCGAGTTTCGGAACAGAAAACGAAGAAACGCAAATGCAAAACTGATTGAAACTATACTGAATACAAACAAGTTTTGAGTTGCCTAACAACATTTGTGAAATTATTTGTGATTATTGTAACATTGACCGAGCCCAGGCGCGGGATTCTTTTTCACAAAACTCGAACCGAGGCTGTTCATGCAGATATCAGTGAGAGGCACACCCGGCCTTGGTCGCTGGGAATCAGTCACCGACAGATATTCCCCCGCCTTGCTCGTGACGTGTTTATCCGTCATCTGTTTCATCATTCTCGTAAAAACCTTTGCGTGTATAAATATAATTATACGTCATCCGACGCGAACTGGTTAGGGCAGAGATCAAACTGTTGTGCTTGTTTCTAAATTTATAACAAAAGACACACAAGAATCCCACACAAAATGGCAAACACAAAACAAAATGAGGGAAAAAACAAGAAAATTGTAAAATGGGAGATTGCAAAGGTTCATGAATAACAGAAGGAGCAAATACCCAAGAGTCTGTCTTCCTTGGGCCAAACAGAAGGAGCAAATACCCAAGAGTCTGTCTTCCTTGGGCCCGAGGCTATGAAGCCACTTCTTCTCTAATCAATGTCTCTCTTCTTTAAGGAAAAAAGAGGGAAAGAGATACTGTGGGATACTAAAGAGATACTGTGCCCAGGTGCACTATTGTCCCCTGGGTCAATTTCATGAAGCTGCCAATTGCAAGCACCCACAAATTGCTTAGCATGAACATTCTTACAGAGCAAATGTTCATCAGGTTGATTCATTGTTTGTGACTGGTAATCAGCTGGTTTTTGCTTAGCACAAAAAACACATGGGGTTTTGGTTGGTCACCTGTTTTGACTGAGCAAGACATTTTGGTGCTAAGCAGCATGAAATTGACCCATGGTCGTCAGGGCCTACATGTAGGCAGCGATTGAGTGGACAGGAATTTCATCCAGATAAGAGAAAACTTGAATACTGTAAAGTCCCTGCTCTACGTGTACTTCTTGGAACAGTCTCCTGAATGCCGGCACATAGCACTAGTAGCTCAAGTGTATCCCATGTGTAACACAGTAGCCAGTATTCAGAACATGCTTGCTTACAAACATGACTTGGTGTAACACAGTAGCAGTCTAGACCCTAGATTTTCCCCCAAGGGACAAAGTTATTGCAGCAAACTAGGTCCCTTAGGACAGTAAATAAAAAACCAATCTGGCTGACATTGCCCATAATACTGTATACTACACTCTGTACACATGTCCAAGATCCAATTATCAGATGGCCAAGTGGTCATTAAAAAAACAAAAACACTAGTCACATGGTACATTTTTTTCCCCTTCTTGAATCTTCAAACCAGCAAAAAAGAACTATTCAAATATTCAGCTGATTATCAAATATTATAATATTCCTTATACAGGACAGCCATACTCTGTGTGCTGATTTGTTTAACTGATATTCAAATAAGAACATGGTTTTAATCATTCAAACATTATATACCTGTATGGCTTAATTTGCTTTTAGTTCAGATGTGAGTGTAAATACCATAGAATTGCAGACCAGCGCGCAAAGAACATTGAGCGACACATTCAGTATCACATGAAATAAATTCTACCTTTTGCAGTTATTTTACAATCACCACTTTCTACAATTTTTTTCTAGTTTGTCGAACTAAAATATCTCCAGGTTTTAATTCCTGTTTTTTTTCCCTACACTTTAGGGGCCCTCAGGTCCGGGTTTTTGTTCCTTTTGTTGGTGCCCCAGCTATAACATTCATTCAGAATTCCCGTTTCCGGCAAAGCTCTAAAAAGCTGAACGGCAAAAACGTGCCACCACTGAAAAATGTATGCCCCGCCGACGGCGCTCAAAAATGAAAAATGATCCTAGACGCTACGGCACGTCGTCTCTTCCCTTTTGTAAACACCCGAGTGGAGAGATGATTCATTCCCGTCCCATCGAAGCCCCGCCGAAGACCGACAGCGCAGACCCACGACAACAACTCTTCCCCTCCTCTTTAAAACAAAATAAAAATGAATAAATCTCCTCCCTGACTGACTGGCTGGCTGACACGCTGCACCGTGTGCTGCCTTTGGGAAATTGAAGACTGTTGTTGATTATGTACCTGTCTTGAATGTGACTCATCCAGGGTTCTAGCTGACAAGAGTATTGACCCATCTGGGGAAGCTTGAATTGCCGATGCCTCAGAGACAGCTGTACTTCAAACTTGGAGTAAACAACAATTTCATAACATCCATCACTTAGGATTTCATGTACATGTACATGTAATCTCTGTTAAACACAGAATTGTACTAAGCAGATTTGCTGAGCTTGAGTTGATTGGTTACCGATCAAGTGTACATGGTGTGCTTTTGTTCCAACTGTCCCTGCTGAGCAGATTTTCATTGATACGTTTTGCCAAGAAGCTATGATTTATCGATCGTGTACAAGCTGATTCATGTTGACTTGTGGCACAGGATTTTGTTTCCAACTGAATCCCCAAATTTTCCTTATCCTATAATTTGTTAAATTTATCTGTGATAGTAAAATGTTGCCTGTAAAAAGGACTTTTTCTCAAAGTCGTAGCTTTTAGTGCCAAGGTGCCTGCCAAATGGTACTATTAACAATAATTACAGTAATAAATAATAATTTAGTACACAATTACATACAATTTATACCAAAAGTCTTAAAGAGCTTCACTAATTATTATTACTGTTTGTCAGGCCATGAAGCTTTTTTCTGCAACTGCTTGAGATCAGTGCAAGTGGTCTTTACCTTGTACACATTTACACTCCTGGGTGGGGAGAGGCAATTGCAGTAAAGTGTCTTGCCCAAGAACACAAGCCCTATGTTCACGTCAGGGTTTGAACCCAGGTACCACAGCACAATAATTCATGGGGGAGAACATCAAAAGAAAACAAAAGAAAAAATTTGCCATCAACCTTTTTGCCTAAAGCTACTGATTCTTTAGGTAAGTCTTGAGAGGTGCCAATTAATAGAGAAATATAAAAAGAATTAGTTTTTCTTCCATCAATTCCCGAGTTTAATATGGTTGGCATGCACAAATTAATGATGAAGTCTTTATTCGCTCTCATCAACTATGTTTTTTTCCCTCTCGTTTCTGCTAGAAAGTAATTACTTAGTCCATCCGTCAATTAAAGGTAGTATACACCATAATTGCTTGAATTATCATGAATGGGTAGATTTGGGGGGTTGTATTTCATAGTAAATATCGTTTAACTGACTTTTCCGAAGTTTTACAATCATGGATGCCGAGAAAAGCACGAAAAACAGCGTTTGTTTTCAACCGGGGTTGAGCAGTTATTCTTATGTTATCTTTGTTTTTTCGCTCTCGCCGTCCGGCGAGAGCGAATTTTTCTTTATAAAATTCAATTTTTTTGAATAATTACAGGATATCTAGCGCAATCCTTTTGCTGAATGCCTAGAATCATTATTTACTTTCAATTGAGTAAGGTATTTCTTAATAATTCAGTAGTAAATATTTTCGATTTCTGCAAATGGTGTATACATACTACCTTTAATTTATATTTTATTTGCAATTTCCTTTGTTCAAGGTCTTTTGTTTACGTGTAATTGAGCTTCATGGCAGGGTACAGCACTTTAGCAGTCAATGCTGTGGGTCTCTGAGCAGAAAACAATTCCAGATTGAAAACTATTTTCTATGGGCCAGAAAAGGCGCAATTGTTAGCAGATTTTTAACCTACACTTATCTATTGAAAATGGACATACATGTATGGGGGGAGGGGGGTTATTTTGAAATGTTTTCAGCATGATAGAAAGTATAATTCAAGGACATTTTGAAACTTGGAAAGGTAAAATCTGGACCGAGATAAAATTCAAGTTTAAGGTTGTTCCTCCACCCCAAGAGGCAAAATTTGAGTAGGAACTAAGGATATTGCCACTACTTTATATTTAACCGGTTCGCACCGGGATTATTTTCACATCAAGCCGAGGTGCAGGATTTTTTTAAACAAAACTTGATCCGAGGCGGGTTTAAGCCGATGGTACCAGGAAGCACACCCACGCATTTTTGACTTTGCTCGCTGCTGACAGACATTTCCGGCCTTGCTCGTTTATGCGACATCCGTTTTAAATATGGGGAAAACTTTGCGTGTATATCCACAGGCGCAAACTGGTTAAGTCCCATGTGTGAAAATATAAAATTGTTATTTGGGTAAAAGGATTGACTGTTTCCATTGATTTCTGTTAATTGTGTAGGTCACTTTTAAAAGGCGTATTACTCAAAAATAGCTCTGGCGAATTGGGCTCATTTCATTGGGTCACATTATTATTTGATATCAGCTCAAACCTTTCACAACAGAGTGCAATGTACATCAGAATTGAGTAGCAATAAGGGGCCAATTTCATAGAGCTGCTTATGTATACAAATTACTTAAGCACAAAACATTCTTGCTTTAAAGGTAGTATACACCATTTGCAGATATCAAAAATATTTACTACCGAATTATTAAGAAATATCTAACTCATTTGAAAGTAAATGTTGATTCTAGGCATCCAGCAAAATGATTGCTCTAGATATCCTGTAATTATTCGGACGGCGATCGCGAAAAAGCAAAGATAACAAGAATAACTGCTCGACTCCGGTTGAAAAAAACATGTTGTTTTTCGTGCTTTTCTCGGCATCCATGATTGTAAAACTTCGGACAGCTCAGTTAAAGGCGATATTTACTATAAAATACAACCCCAATCTACTCATTCATGATATTTCAAGCAATGACCAATGGTGTATCCTACCTTTAAAACCAGCTTACCAGCCACAACTCCATGTGATTTGTGATTGGTATTTAGCTTAGCATAACGATCACCTGAAATTTTGGCCCCTAACTTGATTTACGAAAGCAAGTTTTGTTGTGCTTAAGCAAAATTGTGTGCTTAAGCAGCTCTATGAAATTGGCCCCAGAATTTGACCAAAAAAACACTAGACAATGCTTCCGCTATACATGTATTTGGAGTGTGTGCATTGTCGGGGTTCCTGCTTTTAATGTAATTACCATAGTTCTACTGTGATTGACTGGGGCTTGCTTCCTGGTACTCCATCCCAAGCCAGCCGCAACAAGACAACACTCCGGCGCTAATAAATTAATGAATAATTTGTTCAGGAGCAATCCTTGGTTAAAGGTGGGAGACACCATTGGTAAATTGCTTGAATTATCAGGAACGAGTGGATTCGGGGGGTTGTATTTCATAATAAACATCGTTTAAAAGACCTGTTGCACGAATAATACACGAATACTAAGAAATATCCAGACTATGAATGTTTTCCAATTTAGGGTTATATTAATGGTACAATTGATCAGTATAAAATTAAATAAAAATCACAACCGGTACACATAGAGAAGAAAAATTGTGATTTGTTTTTTATAAAATTTAATTGTTCGTAACAATTACAGGATATCTAGCGCAATCATTTGGCTGGATGCCTATAATCATTATTTACTTTCAAATTTAAGTAAGCTCTTTCTTAATAATTCGGTAGTAAAATGTGTTGATATAGTATGGTGTACATGTATGTCCTACCTTTGAGTTGTCTTACATGTACCAGTACATAAGCGTCCATGACCGGCAGAAGTACTGCACATTCGACTGTTTTGGGGTTTAAAAAGAAACCGATTGTATAGCAAGCGCCAAACGGTATTCAAACGGAAAAGTCGTGCAGTAAACATTGAGTGACGTCATCAGAATATACATGTATGCAAATTGAGAATCACCAAAAATTGCGCCATACAAATGCCACAAAATTAGTTTTGCACAGTACTGTGCAACATGCAATAAAAGGTGGCATCAGGGGCCAATTTCATAGAGCTGCTAAGCACAAAAATTTGCTTAGCACAACAAAGTCTTGCTCATTAAAAACAAGTTACCAGCCAAAATTCTACGGGTTTTTCATTCTAAGCCCAAAACCAGCCGATTATCAATTGAAAACAATAAAGATTACCTACAAATTTGGTCTGTAACCTTGTTTTTGCCAATGACAAATTTTCATGCTAAGCAAATTATTGTGCTTAGCAGCTCTATGAAATTGGCCCCTGTACAGGTAATGGTTTTTGTAAGGATAAAATAAATTTGGTGAATTTCTTGGAACTACAGGGTATCACAAATTTGCATATTACGAAGACTTGCATAGCCTACATGTATAGAACGTCCTATATTGTTTAATCACTTGCACATTAATGGCATACATTTCATTAAAAAGAAAAGACCATTAATTTATTTGAAAAGTTCAATAGACTCTTTTCAATCAATTTTGTTTTGAGCTCCTGACAAACCCTCAAAACAAAACCCAAGTTGGGTTTCATTATGAATCTTTCCTTCCGAAAGCTTTTTCTTCATATTCGCATCCATTAGAGATATCAAAAAATACAGATGTCTATAAATCAATGATGAGCTTGGGGAAGTGGACGTAAAATATCACCTGTCACCATCGGCAAATTTGACATACAGAAGCTCTTTTCATTTTAGTTTTGTATTAATGTCTCCTACGTAAATGATATAATAATGACGAAAGACAAAGAAAAAACACTTTCCTCACTCTAGCTGGGAATAAGTTGAAAATAAGCAGCATAAACAGTTTTTTTCTCCCTCGGATGTACAACTGTATAAGGGAAAGTACATGTGCCACGCACCTCGTCTGAATCGTCACTCACAGGTCTCGCTGGCGGGGGTTGAATAACCATCGTGAATAGGCAATTAAGAAGAGTGCCTCAGCAAAACATCCTTCAAAACAACCATTTTAGTACCTAATCTTTTATCTGCTCATAATTGTACACGGGGCTGATTTCATCTCACCAACACAACCCCCCTCCCTCCGAATCTTAGTTGTGCAACAACAGAGTTCATTTAATTTAGCTTATCTGAAAAAACATCGACGTCTAATATTTGTTCGAGTCAAACTGTTCACAAAGACTTTTTGGTAATTTTTTCTAAAAATTCACAATTAAAGGTGCAGTCAACATTATTTCACATTTTACACCTCACTGGGTTTGTTAAAAACATGTTCACGTAAACGTCAGAATTTTGTAATATTGCTGGTATTGGTAACGTGTTTAGTAAAAACAACAGTAAAATCAGTAAGAACATAGAATCCATTGCAGATATCACCCTAAAAAATATAGGCAAGAGATGCTAAAACCACCCCCACCACAAAAAATAAAATAAATAAATAAAAATGAGAGTTAAGAGCAAACCATTTTACGAGCCACTGAACAATTGTGACCCACTCCACAAAAATAGGTATTATGTTGCAAGAACGTGAAATCAGGTAAATATCTGGTTGAAAAGTCCAAATTGTAAGCTTTCATTTGTATTGGTATAATAGAGCTCCATAATGGCCCCGTTATTCTGGAGATATCACGTTTGCATACATTGATTACCTTCTTGGAGTTCAGGCTTTGAATTAGCTGGATTTGTTGTAGAACAACAGAACCATCAAAATCAACATTTCTGTGAATGAAACTTGAAACTGTAGGTATTAAAGATGTCATTCATGACAACAAATGAAAATCACTTTTTGATGAAATTGTTCACCTTCTCAACGTTGAGTGAGCCATTACATGATAATGCACAGCGCGACATAATACCCTTGTGTGTGGAGCCGGTCACAATAATGAAGACATTTGTGAACAGCTTGGTCAGTGACACTATCCCTTTAAAGTGAGCCAGGATTTACATGTACCGGTCGTATCATTGTAGTACAAGCTCGTCATCTACCGTACCAGTAGCCGGCTTTCATCTAAATTAAATATTCAGCAGAATGAATCACTTACGAAGAACCCGGGAAACTGACCTCTGAAAACAACCTTCACTTTTTTTCATACCGCCGTGACAAACAACACCCATGCTTTTCACGGAATACTGTATGAATACTGTATGACGAGCCCACACCCATGCTTTTCACGGAATACTGTATGAATACTGTATGACGAGCCCGCGAGCAAACGTGCCGGGTCAAATCACCGATGCGTTCAGGTATGACGACAGGAATGGGTATCGAGTTGTTTACGTTCTTCTCTGCCCATTTCACAATTTACAACTGTCCTTGGGTTGTTTGTGAATGCCTCTGAAAATAACTTCTTATTTGTCCATACTGTACTGCTGGCCTGGTTTAATTTTAGCTTTTAAGGCCCCTGGACATGAACTTTATGTACTGTCAATATGTTTTCTTAATTGTAATAACCCTTTGGTTTCAGATAGGCTTAAATTTATTCCTTTAATTTATCTTCAATTTTTTAAGTGTTGTGCACGATATATGGAAAAAAAAGAAAACTTAATTTTTTATAATAATAATTTTCTGCAAAATTTTACAAATTGCTTGCATGATAAGTCAAGCATACTGAAATAACATGAATGGTAGTGAGAATATTGCTACAAACTAACTTGGTTCAATGTCTGACTGCATCATGCGCTGCATATTTGGGGTTTTTTCCCAACTTTTTTAAACTGTGGATCTATTACAGCATCAGCTTTTTGCCACAACCTCTCTTCTTCTTCAGCACTTAGCATCACATCTTCATTTTTTAAAAGCACAGCTTACGTTCAGAAAAGGAAACAAAACACATCCAGCCTGTAGACATTATATGTACATCTCTGAAATAAACATGTTTACCAAGGACTTCATGTAGAGAAGGCAATGTGGCGGCTCGCTTGAGCGAGTTCTTATTGTGCCGAATTGGCTTCGTCCCGGGGTTCAGTAACCGACTCCAGACATCAGGCCTCGGTGTTCGATTCCATGCCAGAGAGTTTTACAAGACCACAACACAGTGTCCATGGAAATAATATTTTTGAGCTCGGCACGCAGAGTGACTCGCGGATAAAGGAGAAGTTTAAGGCTCGAAGGCCCTAATCGGATTTTGATGCGAAGCAAGAAGGAGCGAGCGATCGAGCGAGCGGGCGAGCAAGCGCGCGATCGAGAGAGCCTGGAACATAAACAACTTGTTTGTGACAATTTGATGGGTGTTTGGAGGTGGTACGATGGCATGCATAATACATAATCTTCCCTTTATGGTCAGGACTTTAGGTCATAATATAATCACACACACAAACAACATAATCAGTGAGGATGGGCAAATAGTAGGCAAACAACTACTGTCTACTGGATAAAAACAAAAACATATTTTGAGCTGTCACATCCAGTGCATCGTATGTGACGCAAAATCAGGCACTTTTAAGAAGGAAGTCAATTTTGAGTTTCTGCAATATTAGTAAAATGTACCCTTGCTCTTTTAAATGCCACCTTGGTTTTTTTTTATTGGATATTCCCAAGTTTAATACAATTTGGAAATCAAATTGTCTGAAATGTTAAAAATGAGAAATAGACCTTTAAAGTTAGAGTTTTGTATTAAACAAAATGCTTTGTCAATGAAGTTTTAATTTGAAACTTTTTACAGAACAGTTGAAACATAAATAGCACCAAAAAAATGTAAAATCTCCAAATAGCTGAAAATCACCCCACATTATTTTGCAGCTGTTTCTCCATTCGTAGCTCTGCCCAATCCTGCCTGTTTTTGACATACTATGTCATATATTGATCAGTACACTCTAAAAACTGAAGTGTTAAAACCTAGCACTATCCAAGTGCTACATAAATTCAGCACTTTAAGTTTTAAGATAGTGCTATAATAACACTTGGAGGCGTTCATTTCCAACACCATAATTGGTGCTATTTATAGTGCTATAATAACACTTGGAGGCGTTCATTTCCAACACCATAATTGGTGCTATTCTAGCACTTCAAAGTGCTTTAATACACAAACATCTAAAACATCTAAAACATAGGATATTTGTTTGGTTTTACCTCGATAAACGTATTGTTTTGTCTAAACTTTTGACATGGTTGTTGCTTCGAGGGATCAAGTAAAAAATATAGGCTAATTTGAAGAGACATCCTTTTGAATTTGTCATTTCTCTGTTCAATAAAGTAAGTCTGCACAAGGACCTAACTATCTTAAATTTGTCCAAAAATTGGTCCTTGTGTCAACTAACTTCATGAAAAATCACTGCCCCCAACCACCCCGCCCTGCCCCCACTGCCCCGCCCATTTAAAAGTAACGCCTAGGAAGGACTTATATTAGCACTTCATTGGTGCTGTATCGATTAGGAAATTTACCTACAGCAACTGACCAATCAGAAGGGAGGAAATGTGTGTTCACAATAGTCGATGTTAAATTGTGGTATTTAGTACAACAATTCACTTTTTTGACCATGATATGTAATTATTCAAACGATTCCTCGATTGAATTTTGATTTTTGGGCAAATAGTGAGACAAAAATCGCATTACATTTTATTCGTATTCAAATGTTGACATTATTCATAAAAATTTGCTGTGACTTTTTCGTGGACAAAAAAGCGAACTATAAAACTAACAACGGCAATAGCTAAGTTTGTAGTAAGTGTTCAGTAGGTAATATCTAATAGGAATAGGTTATTATTGTATGTATGTATGTGTAATTGCAATGTGTAATAAGTTAATGTAGTATTACGTAATCTGTACACGCAGTGAATATGTACATGTACATAATTAGAGTGTTCAACAGTAGATTTGTGTATCTTGCCAATGTGCATTGAATGTTGTACGAATGTTATTTCACAACGTTTCTTTGTAACGTTCAAAGGACGTCAAGAGAACTTCACACATTTACGTTCCCGCAACGTTTTTTCCAAACGTTCCGGAAACATTACCGTAACGTTGTAAGAACGTTCATGGAACGTTTTTTGGTTAGCTGGGATGCTGACACTTCATCAAGTGCTGTATGGATTGCACCTTGGGGTGCTGGATGTACACCAAGATGGTGCTACAAAGGACTTAAATCAACACTATATTAGTGCTGTATTGGTAGCACTTTCACAGCACTTAGATAGCCACTTTTAAGACATCAAGCTTAAAAGAATTTATCATACCGAAGACAGATGGGTATGCGGGATCTCCTCCAATGCCTCTTTCCCACGCTACATAGAGGTCACTGGTATGGGGACGCTGTTTTATGGCCCTGCGGTTAAAACAGACAAGGCCAGGTATACAGCCATAATCTTGACGACTGGCACTTTGTCGCAGAGTAATTATCTGTTCTTGTAATTAATTTCGAAGTTTTTTTCGGAGTTTTAAAGACATTTTCATAGTAGGAACAGTCATGCTTCCCATTTTGTCGACCGTACCCAATTCTCAGTTTCCAAAGTTGGAAATTTGCTTGCCCGTGTCGAACTGGTTCAATTTCGGGAGTTGCCGACCGTCATATTCTCGCCGACAACATGCCTAAATCCGAGCATCTGGATCTGGAAACGCTTCAGAGGGAAGGAAGCCACGCGGCGGACCCCGTTCTTCTCGGTCTAGTCGAAGCCTATAGAGGCTGCGGAGGCGACACCGACTGTGTCACTGTTGCTGCCGATGGTCCTGCGGAGAGGCTGCGGAGGCGACACCGACTGTGTCACTGTTGCTGCCGATGGTCCTGCGGAGAGCCCTGCCGATGTCGTTCCCTCGGATGGACTGCCTGATGTCCCCGTGCCTGAAGGGATCTGAAGTACTCCGACACTTTTCATAACTTCGGGGCTTGGTAAGTCCGATGTTAATAATATTGTTCGGATGCCTGTAATTTTACCGCCCGCTCCCCACGTAATTTCCGTTAGCTGTCTCACTACGACCACTGCTAGCACTCGTTCCGCATTGCCTGTTTTTCCCCTTTATTTACTTCCAAGTTCTTGTCTTAATTGTGCCTCTACAACTACAAGACTGCCCAGCGATAACTAGCGTTTGTGACGATCTGGGGATAGGGGTTCTTAAACAAATTCAGGACAACAATGGAATGGGGAGTTTATCGAATTTCGTTCTCTAGTATTGCGGCCGGCCCGTGTTTATAGTCCGCTCGTATGATTGACCCGCTTGGCAATTTCGCCCCGACGCATGCGGATACTATACCTACAGGTTTGGAAATCTTTAAAAATGTTTTCATACTGTTGTTGCTCTACTTTCAAGTCAGAATTCGACGAATTTTGTATATTTAACTTGGGAAGGGTTTTGAGCCTTTGTTTTATTACTTTGGAACTGGTCACACCGACCCAAATCCCAGGGTATAGCCCATTTTTGGAATAGCGTTCATGCATGTTTTTCGTGGATTTTTCCCTTTAACCGAAGGCTATTTTGTATAATGAAGTAGATTTCCTGTAAGTTCAAATTCAGAGTAGGTTTTGTATTTGATGTTGTTTGTTTGACTTTTCTAACGCAGCGAATTTTCAGAATATCTTTTGCATTTGTGTTGAGTTTTATCCACGAATATAAATACAATGTGTAATTAGCGCATCCAGACCAGGACCTTGCTTTGTGGTCTGAGCCACACGTGGACATTCCTGAACCATATGGTTAGGTCATTAACTGCCAACCTTGGGGCTCTGGTTGTTGCTAGTAGCTAGGCTAGCCTGGGATAGTATGTCTCTGACAGAGGTCAACTCGTTCTTTTTTGTTTGTTTGATCTAGAGGCAAGTGCCAGGCTAGGCAGACACGGCATTGTTTATTGGGAAAGTTTAAGTCACTTTTCCACTGTTTTCTATTTAAGTCTTTGTTTGGATTTGTGGACCCAGTTGGGGCCAGACACAGGCCATGTTTTTATTTTTCGTGTTGGAGAGGCCCCATCTTAAATTAGACTTGCCCAGTCCTGGCTGGAGTCTTTGGATATATTGGGCCATGTTTTAATTTATTTTATATTTCGCAGGTTTAGTTTTTCATTTCTTATTTTAGGACTGTTAAAAGGAAGCTTAGGTAATTTTTGCTGATTGAGATTTTGTTGTTTTAATTTTCCTTTTTGAAGTAAACCTTTAGAGGTTAATTTTTTTATTTTTTTTTTCAATTTGTTTGTGTATTTAATTTAATTTCATGGTTTCGCTTTAGGTAATGTATAATTAGCTGTAGAAGTTAATGGCTAGTGGTTTCGTGTAATTTTCGAAGAAGGGTTTGATTTGTTCATTTGCTTCGATCATGGCAAACCTAGATAATGCGTTGCGTAGAAAGATCTAGAAACTGACTCTGCGGGAGCTTCAGTCATTGTTGGGGAGTTCGAATTTTATATGTAAGGCCGTTCGCGCCCAGGCCGCGCCTTTTTGCGTCGTTTGTTGACTTAACTGATGGCGTTCGAAAACCACGTCATCGTGTCCGTATTTCATCGGGGGCACGAGCTGACATGTTGACCTGGAAGCAGTTTTTGACACATTTTAACGGTTCAGTCATATATTCCCCGACCAAGATTGGCACGTACTCGAGCGATACTCTGCGTTCGTATATGGACGCTTTATCAGAGATAGGTTTTGGTGCATTCTTTAGTGGTACTAGAGTTCGTGCGTTTTAGACCGTAAATTACCGTTGTACGCAAGACTAGCCAATCAGCACATGCGAGTGTTCGTGAGGTCAGCGGTGCTTGCGTTCCATCCAATGAACTATCGGGACTGTACCGTAGCTTATTGTTATTCATAATAAGGTCTGGCACACGATCTGCATGATTATTATAATCATTAGTAGACACACCCTCCCCCCGCTGGTCGCGTGACCGACACGCCAGATATGTACATGGACAATGGCGTTTGCAAGGACTGATCCCTGCTTCTATTGTTACAAGGCTAGGTACAATGGGATACGTACGTGGCGGGAATTTCAATAGTATTTTCAACATGCAGGTTGTCAGGATCAAACCATTTCAATTGCAGGGAACACGAACGACTGCTCGTTGCTCACGCAGTGTCAGTGTGGTGGACATTGTACCGTAAAATGGGAAACCTTGGTCAATATTTTCAGACAATTTACAATATATTTTTGCATATTAAACAATAATGTTATATTTTCCGTGTTATGTTTTACAATAGAGTTGGGTTTGAGCCAACAAACATTTTTTGACCGTAAATAAAATCCGTTTGCACAAAAAAAAAAAAAAATATCGATTTGATTCCTCAAACACCCCAGAATTTTCTGAAAAGCTAAAATTGACGATTGCCCTCGTTACACACAATGAGTTAAATAAGTTTCCGGAAGCGTATTGTACGTTTTATACTCATTAAAGGAAATTCAGGGTTAGGGTAACTTTGGTCAGATCGTTTGGGGAAAAACATTTCTAAAATATCACATAAAATCCAGTTTGATGTTATTTTTCCACTCTTTTTTTGATCATTTACATAAATAATAAAAACCATGTCCAAAAATACAAGTAAAATCATCAACAAAAGGTTGTTTTTTGCATGTAGTGGCCAAAGTTACCCAGCATGACAAAGTTGCCCATTTTACGTTATGCTTGGGGGTGGGTCACGGTGCACGTTTATGGGTTCTGATGTGAGAGTTAATATACCCATTTTCTATCTCTGGGGTGGAAATGGAATACACCAGTTTAAGGCATCCGCGTTTTGGTACGTCTGACGGTAATGAAAAAAAAGGTTTTTTGCGTGGACGGCACTAATATTCATAAACACCCCCTCTGGAACCTGGTTTATGTACTTTGTGTAAGTGATTACCAGGCCTGTGTGTTCCCTGCATTACAACCCGCATGTTGAAAATACCCCATTGAAATTCCCGCCATGTATGGTACATACGTATCCCATCGAACCTTTTAACAATAGAAGCGGGCCGGGCGTCATTGTAAGCGCCTTTGTACACAAGTCAGTCGCCAGCAAGAGGAGGGCGTGTATATACTAATAATTAGAATAATCATGTATATCGTATGCCAGGCCTTATTACGAATAACAACAAGCTAAGGTACAGTGCCGACAGTTCATTGGATGGAACGCAAGCACGCTGACCTCATGAACACTCGCAAGTGCTGATTGGCTAGGCTTGCGTACGACGGTTATTGACGGTCTAAAACGCAAGAACCCTAGTTGGACACACGGACGATGGCCCTTGTCAGTGCGTCCACGAAGTTGTCCATTGCTTTCCTCGAGCTTTTCCCCATTGTGGAAAGGCCGGTGTTAATAAATAGATTCTGTCGCCCCTCGTATGCATTCGGTTTATCAGCGCGCTTAGCAATTCTTCCCCCTACACCATACCCCCTAGTTTGCACACTTCATTGTTTTTTCTAGTGCTTAGTAATTTGATTATTTCATATATATATTATGTGCGCATACTATTTAGTGTTTTTGTGTATTTATCTTCCTTTAACGAGCCATGGTGCAACGGGCGTACTTCAATGAAGATTGTGGGCGACGTTGTCGTCAATTGGACCTGCCGAATTGCAGTTATTACACCGGAGTGAGCAGATCTGCACGCGTTAGCGACGCTGCACCCGGGAGGACACAGCCATCGAACCCAGACTAAATAACATTTAATGTCGATTGTACCGACCTGGGAGGTTTTGCCGCACACATACAGAACTGATGAATGCTATCACTATTATTAATTTGTGCCACTTCTCTCATGCTTTTATTATTTAACAAAAATTGGGCCTCTTTGGCGGCGGTCATGAATGACCGTTTGGCGGAATTGCATTCGGGACGCCGTCATAGGCCCCAATAACTTAACTTGACACCAACGTAAGCCATGCCCAGTATACGAATTTTAAGTTCAAATGTAATGATAATTTTTGCGGCTTCCTGTTTAACCTTAATAGTAATTTACGGCTATGTTAAGGCGGCTATGTTAACGGTACGTTTTTAGTTTCGCTATAGCGTTATCCCGGTTATTGGGTTTTATGTTATTATGGTAAATAACTAAAATATAATTGATACGTTTTAATTTGCGATTGGTACAATGGCGCTATCATTGGGTTTTCGTAAAGTACGGAGACATGATAGTATTGCAACTATTATTGGGTTTTGTGTTATTTTGGTAAATAGCCAAAACATGATAGTGATACGTTTTAATTTTGCGATCGGTGCACTGGCAATCCGGCATTATTATTGGGTTTTCGTAAAGTGCGGAGACATGATAATGTTGGCATCGCTATTATCGGGTTTTGTGTTATTTTGGTAAATAACTAAAACATGATAGCGATCATGTGCACTGGCAGGCAGTCTGGCATTATTATTGGGTTTTCGTAAAATACGGAGACATGATAATGTTGGCATCGCTATTATCGGGTTTTAGGTTATTTTGGTAAATAACTAAAACATGATAGTGATACGTTTAATTTCGCGATCGGTGCGCTGGCAGTCTGGCATTATTATTGGGTTTTCGTAAGGTGCGGAGACATGATAATGTTGGCATCGTTATTATTGGGTTTTATGTTATTTGGGTAAATAACTGAAACATGATAGCGACACTCGCGCGCCGATCGGAAGCAAACTTATATACCATGTAATATAATATTGTAATATACTGATAGTTGGAAATAATAATATGTTTTGAGATCAACCTGGCAATAAACTGCTTCGGCCTTACGATACAAAAAGAAATTAAACTCTTTAGCCAATGCATGAATATTTTGTGAGGTCCTGTCGCATGGGATGATAACCACTTTTAAGACATCAAGCTTAAAAGAATTTATCATACCGAAGACAGATGGGTATGCGGGATCTCCTCCAATGCCTCTTTCCCACGCTACATAGAGGTCACTGGTATGGGGACGCTGTTTTATGGCCCTGCGGTTAAAACAGACAAGGCCAGGTATACAGCCATAATCTTGACGACTGGTCAGAATATCACTTTGTCGCAGCAGTTTAAGCCAGGAGGACGTTTGTTTGCTATTGCTATTCAGCAGAGTAATTATCTGTTCTTGTAATTAATTTCGAAGCCCGCCGCCTCCCCTGTTTACTGCCACCTGTTTCCTACATAAGTTTAATTAATTGTGGTTTATCTGCCATTGGGACCCAATTCTGGAGTTACACAATACTCGGTTGCCGTTAGGAGCCGGAGGGGAATTTCCTCCTGTTTTCCTCTTTTAAAAGTGTCGAAGCAAAGTTTAGAGGTTTTGCAGGAGTTTTTCGCCCTTCCCTGAATTGAGTTTCTTGGCGGAATTGCATTCGGGACGCCGTCATAGGCCCCAATAACTTAACTTAACACCAACGTAAGCCATGCCCAGTATACGAATTTTAAGTTCAAATGTAATGATAATTTTTGCGGCTTCCTGTTTAACCTTAATAGTAATTTACGGCTATGTTAAGGCGGCTATGTTAACGGTACGTTTTTAGTTTCGCTATAGCGTTATCCCGGTTATTGGGTTTTATGTTATTATGGTAAATAACTAAAATATAATTGATACGTTTTAATTTGCGATTGGTACAATGGCGCTATCATTGGGTTTTCGTAAAGTACGGAGACATGATAGTATTGCAACTATTATTGGGTTTTGTGTTATTTTGGTAAATAGCCAAAACATGATAGTGATACGTTTTAATTTTGCGATCGGTGCACTGGCAATCCGGCATTATTATTGGGTTTTCGTAAAGTGCGGAGACATGATAATGTTGGCATCGCTATTATCGGGTTTTGTGTTATTTTGGTAAATAACTAAAACATGATAGCGATCATGTGCACTGGCAGGCAGTCTGGCATTATTATTGGGTTTTCGTAAAATACGGAGACATGATAATGTTGGCATCGCTATTATCGGGTTTTAGGTTATTTTGGTAAATAACTAAAACATGATAGTGATACGTTTAATTTCGCGATCGGTGCGCTGGCAGTCTGGCATTATTATTGGGTTTTCGTAAGGTGCGGAGACATGATAATGTTGGCATCGTTATTATTGGGTTTTATGTTATTTGGGTAAATAACTGAAACATGATAGCGACACTCGCGCGCCGATCGGAAGCAAACTTATATACCATGTAATATAATATTGTAATATACTGATAGTTGGAAATAATAATATGTTTTGAGATCAACCTGGCAATAAACTGCTTCGGCCTTACGATACAAAAAGAAATTAAACTCTTTAGCCAATGCATGAATATTTTGTGAGGTCCTGTCGCATGGGATGATAATGCTGCAATGCTGACACTTCATCAAGTGCTGAAATGGCACTTGAGGTGCAGTCCCTCAGGAAGCACCTGGATAGTGCTAAATCTAACACTTAGGGATTTATTTATAACACTTCAGTTTTTAGAGTGTATGAACCTCAGAATCAGAGTATTCCTTCATTAGCTTAAATTTCACTAGATGGAACACATTTGTGGGCCATATGATTGGAAAGTGTCTGACATATTAAAGCAATGCATTAAACAAAATTAAATTTAGATTTAGCATTTTTTTTAAAGTGAATACAAAATGTTAGTCTGGCCTACATGTATCAGGTTTGCAAGAAATATACAAACTTCTAATATTTTTTAAGACCTACGGTATACTTGTTTACCCATGACAAAGTACAATATCCTGCAGCAGAATGAGATGTGGTACAATTTATTTGCAACAGCATCCAAAGACTATCAAAACACAAAATTCCAATGAGGCCTCTTATTTCGCCACCAGGGTTCGCGTTCAAATTCCGTACCCAGTTGGCCGGATTATCCGGGCAGCAATCACCTGCTGAAAAACAAAGATTAGGAGAGGGCTCGTCAAACGCGCTGGCCGGACAAACAACACTCTGTTAGCTGATCGCCCATTGCGCCGTCTGTCCCTCATCAGTCAAAAACCATTGGGAGATGAACAACATGATCCACCGCTGTATGAATATGTGTTATACACCGGTGCATGGATTGAGCTCTGCAAAAACAACAACCCGAAGATACAAAAGATACAAGGAGCATTTCAGCGCATATATAAAAAAAATAACAGATTTGGCCATTGGGCATACAGGGTCTCTGTTTTGTTTTAATCTGTCTTGCTAGCTACTATAAGCTATGCTATAAGCTAGTAGTCTGTCGATGTCGTGCATTTTAAATTGACTGGATTCCCTTTTTTTTTGTACCACAAATTTAAGTGCATCTGCCTACAGTTCTTGAGTGTTGAGCGTGTAATTTGGCAGATGAACACAAACCCGTGTGGATTTGAGTCAAATTATTAAATTACAATTGAGACGTGCAATGTTTTAAGCATGCAGGGCTAGGGGTGTGCATTTATCTTACAGGTAGTACGGGAACCAGGTACCCGATTGGAAGAAATACCGATACCCGGATAATCGTCAAAAGAAACCCAACCCCAAAATTCAAATCTTTGGAAGTTGATGCTTAGTTGTATTGTCACGGTATTTTTTTAAAGATCAAACAATACAGACGAACTATAAGAAGAGGAATTCAATCTTGGATTGGTGCGGGTTGGGTTATTTATTTCAAAATCTTATTTGTTCAGAGTGGAATCACTAGAACGAGAGGCGAGGACAGCGAAGTTTTTTTTGGCAGGGGCCAAAGGACATTCAACAAGCCGTTTTTTATTGTTAAGGTGATTGTTGCAGAACAATTTTTTTTTTTGGAAAGTCAACATTATGGACCTTTCACAATTTTAATAGACTGTATAGCCCCATATCCTTCAAATCCTGTGAGAGGCTTTAAAGGACTCTGTAGAAATGAGCCCGAATAAATGTTGCATTTCCTTAACGAGACAAGTACATGTACGAGTACAACTGTGCTGATGTAATTACACCGTAACCTTGCAGTTTTTCCCAATTAGAAAGAAAACTTGTGCTAATGGATCTTTTTATAGCAGAAACAAATTAATTACTCCGTGAAAGAAGAGCAATTAGACATCACAGAAACGGTACGTTCTTTAATATTTCAAACAAATTAATGGGTAGTTTTATTTAGAAATGTACTGGTACAAGTACGCATAATTATTATTTCAATTTTTATGTTGGCAGTGGAACTTCCAAGTGAACCAGTTTTGCTCAAATATTTAAAACAAATGTTTATTGCAACTTTGACTGGTCATCCTAGACATGAACAAACACAGTCCTTTCTTAAAGCCGGTCCCAAGTGACTGGATCAACAATGACAATCGAATGCTTTTTGTAAAAGCTCATTTAACTTAGACCAGAGAGCTTGGGACTCACTTGCAGGGACTTAATGAGAAGAACCCGATTATACATTCCTGAATTGTTTGCAATCACAACTACAATGCTTCTGATGCCTAATTTTAACAACATACGGCCAAATTTATAATGTGCACCACTAACGAATACCCATAATGAAAACTTACGGTCATCTGCTCAACCAAAACAATGCACGCGCGCTTCAACACGGGAAATGATCCAAAAATGCAGCATTTTTTTTTACAAAACCGAACGTATCTTTAAAACTAAATGAGCTGTAAATTTCTGGTGAACGGTTTCTAAAAATAGACACATTAAGCTGTTTTAAAATCTAACTCTCGATATCATGCTACCTTCAGGGGTCCCGCCAAATGTTAGGGAAGTGTGTGTTTCAAGCCACGTTTTCAATGGGACGCGATGACATTTCGCCCTTCTGGGTACACTTTTTTACGTTCAGCAGGTCGTATATCAATAACCGCTTGTCGTACAGACTCCTGGTGAACGGATTTGTGTAGCCGATTTCAATAGCTTTCCAGTGATATAAGACATACATTGATTGGTTGTTTAGTTCGGCCGTCCATTCATGATAAAAAATAGTGTCCAATCACGCATTTTCTACTTCGGTGCCCGGCTTGGTGACCTTTTGAATCACGCTAGGACTACTGCATTCTCCCCATAGGTTTATGAAAACATACACACGTATATGTACGTGCACACGTGCTGTTGATTTTACGATCGTTATTATTATTATTATTATTATTATTAATTTCTGGTAATGAAACCAAGGATCCTTCAAAAGCGCTCAAGGCACTGTAGCTCGTAAGCCTGAAGAAACCCGTAGACAGAGGCTGTGTCAGCCAGGAACACCGGGGCAAACCCCTTCTCTTAGCGATAAGTGTTCTGGGTTCTTTTACATGCATTATACAATTTTATAATGTTATAATGGGAAAGATATATACACACATTATAAATTATACAACACACGGGACCTACAACTTTACGTCCCATCTGAAGGACGAAGCAATAGTGGTTTAATTGCCTTGCTTAAGGACACACGTGTCCACACCGAGACTCGAACTCACGCTCTGCGGAACAGAAAACCAAGCTCTTAACCGCTCGGCCACGACACTCCACTGTATGTCAATGTTCATTTCTATCGCTTGTTGGTTTTACCACATTACAAATTAGCATGTATTTCTTTCTGTTTACTGTAGTGAATTAAACATGTTATAGCCTAATGCCTAACAAGAAGTCCAAGGGTAATTGTTCGACTCTGTACAAATGTACATGATGTACTACTTGTCGTTTAAACTCCCCTATAAATCGTAATGGAATAACCCACGTGGGGAGATTTCCATGGTCTGTGCGCTGTGGGTGTTATTATAATTAGGAAGGTCAACTCTCCCTGCTGCTGCACACACACAAACCAGTTTGAGCTTTTGATTGAAATCGAGTTAAAGTTTTCATTATGAAATTAACAATCATTTTGAGGCAGAATCCACAAAGAATCAAATTTCATATCCCTCAGTTCATTAATGAATACTCTCTTCCTGAATGCTCTCTTTTTGAACAAAATTATTGTGATGATTTCATCATCAACAACCACCTCATCCAGGATTCAAAACAATAACCGGCCTTCATCTCTCTATGGCTGATTTAACACACAGTGTGTGAGATGAGGTTATATCCGTGAGTTGTTTAGGTATTTTTTCCCCCACAGTGCGCGCACTCACACACACACGTTTTAATATATACTTGGGCCACTGCCAAGTCTGTCCCCGGCATTCCCACATAAAATGTCCTCCGAACTATTGAGACATTGTTTGGTCAAACTATACACAATAGACGTCTCATTTAACAATGCACTGCCCATCTGTCATGTAACGGTACAATCCAGGTTAAGCACTCAAAATGTCTACAAAAAACCAACTGCGTTTTCCCAAAGCGTAAACAATGTGCTGAAATTACCAGGTGTCATCTAGGATTAACCTAATATACATGGTGCATGCATTTGAAGTAAACAACTTTTGTTGATTTCTATTTCCTGTTCATTCACTTTTATTTATTTTTGAAGGAATATTTTAGTACTACCGGTAGTTTAAAAATAATCACTATTGCAGACTGCTAATTCATGTCACCCAATGATGCCACTACATCTTCATACTAAGATGGCGTCCAGTCAACAAGCCCTGTGTTGTGCTCTCATCTTGATGGTCTTTTTTGCTGTTTCTAGCTCACAATGTTGTTTACTTCATACACCATCTGATGGGGTTTTGTCTGCTGATAACTTTCATATCAGTTATCATGGATTTCCTGACAGAACTCTCCAGATCCTGAGTGTTTTTCATGCTGAAAAACATGAGTTCCAATCACCATCTGAAGCATTTTCCACCATGCTGTGTTCTACACTTGAGCGACCCCATTGTCCACCATGGTTAGTGAGTCATCCCAAGCCTGTGTGGCTGTGGCTTTTGTTTATGGCTGAATGGAATACAACCCACTACAGTGTTGTAATCAGTAAACTCAAGCGCTCCAGGAACGGAACTCCCTATTAATGCTAATACTACAGCATGCTTCAACATCTTACTAGCAGGTGACATTGAAGTCAACCCAGGCCCTGAGTCTTCAGAGACATCTGCAATGCATTCAGCAAATCCTACCAGTGATACCTGCATCCAAGTTTATCTACAGAATGTGAGAAGTATAAAAAATAAACTTGATATCTTGCACAGCTCACTAGTTGCTCACCTTCAACCAGTTGGTATGTTTAATTTCTTTGCTCTGACTGAAACTTGGCTAACTGAGGCCGTGTTGGATGCCGAGGTCAACATTCCGAACTACACCATTTTCCGCAATGACAGAAACAACAGACGAGGCGGTGGTGTACTCCTTGGATGCCACAACGCCTTTGAATGCCGTATAGAAGACCAGAACTGGAGCAGGATAACCTTGAACTGTTATGGGTGGAGGTTCGGCTTTCCAGTCGTAACAAGATGTTGCTCGGTGTCTTCTATAGACCACCTAACAGTGGTATTCAACCACTGGAGGCTCTTGCCGACACACTGACCAATGCTTCACGTCACTACAACTCCATCTGTATTGTTGGTGATTTCAATTTACCTACATTGCAGTGGCACCCAGAAAGCGGACTGCCAATGTCAAGTGGCTCCTCTATTGATGACGTGTTCGTTGATTCAGTCATGACTGCTCATAACCTGCAGCAAGTAAACTTTTCTCCAACAAGGTGACAAAATTCTCGACCTTGTCCTCTGCTCTGGCCAGCTACAAGTTTCATGTGGTAGTGGTGACAACATCTTTGCCTCCGACCATAATTCTGTGAGAGTTAACTTTCGTATTGCTGCCAAACCCAAGCCATCTCATGTAAGTCGTCCAATTTTTAACTTTCGCAAAGCTGACCTAAATGATCTCCAGAGAACAATGGAATGCATCCCGTGGTGTCTTTTAGAAGCTACTGATGATTGTGATGCCGCTACTTCACTGTTCTACGACTTTGTTGAAGCTGCAGTGATGGATGTCGTACCAGTTGTGCGTCCGCGTCGTCCATCTCCTCCGTGGTTTGATGGCCAAGTTCGTCATGCCCTCAGAGCCAAGGAACAGGCATTTCGCAGGAAGAAGGGCAATCCAACTTCAGATAACATTGAACTCTTCAAAGCAGCACGATCTACTTTCAAGAAAACTGTAAGAACAAAATACGCCAACTATTTAACTTCTGTAGCTGGTGACATCGGTAAAAATCCAAAGCGTTTTTGGAGTTTTATCAAAACTCGTTCCCGTCAACACTCCTTGCCATCAGTTCTTCGAAATGACAATTCTGGACTGGAAGCAGTAGACCCAGCTGGTAAAGCAGCTCTCCTAATGGATTGTTTCCAGTCTGTTTATCTGCCGGCCTCTTCAGAATCTGACACTATGCCTGCTCTTCAATCTGTGAACTTGGATGCTATGCCAGCTTTACGCATCTCAAAATCGACTGTGCATCGCAAGCTGTCAGACATTGATGTCTCTAAAGCCAGTGGACCAGATCATCTATCTGGCTTTGTACTCAAATCATGTGCTAATGTTCTCTGTGGTCCTTTAGCATTTCTATTCAATCGGTCTGCCCTGGAGGGTTGCTTTCCCTCTTGTTGGAAAGCTGCTAATATTGTTGCCATCCACAAGTCTGGTAAAAAAATTAATGTTGCTAATTACAGGCCCATTTCCTTGCTTCCTCAGGTATCGAAGGTTTTTGAAAAGATCTTGTGTGAGCAAATATTGTGTCACGTCCAACCAGCCATCTCTGAGCAGCAGCATGGTTTCATCTCCGGTAGAGATTGCTCCACTAACCTTACATCATTGCTGCAAGAGGCGTACCATGCTGTTGAACAGAGGGGGCAGTTGGATGTTATCTACACTGATTTCTCAAAGGCCTTTGATCGTGTCAATCATAATTTTCTCTTGCATAAGCTTTCATCCTACAATTTTCATCCTAATGTTCTTCTTTTGTTACGTAGTTATCTTACTGGTAGAAAACAGAGTTATTGTTGATGGTCATTGTTCCAACTGGAGTACAGTGCCCTCTGGTGTTCCCCAAGGCTCAATTTTAGGACCTATCCTGTTCTCATTATTCGTTAATGATATCCCTCAGTGCTTAACAAATAAATGTTCACTATTTGCCGATGACCTGAAAGTTTTTCGTAAGATTAGTGGTCCTGCTGATACATTTTCTTTACAGGAGGACTTGGACAGAATCATGTCTTGGTCTTCTACTTGGCAGCTATCTCTCAATTTCAATAAATGTAGTGTTCTTTCCCTCTCACTCAAGAAGAAACCCATCAGCGTCACTTATACTCTAGGAGATAACATGCTTAAAAGAGTCAGTGTACAGAAGGATCTTGGAATTTTTATTGACAGCAAGCTGACCTTTGTTCCCCATGTAAATTCATTGATTAGAAAGGTTAATCGTATGTGTGGTTTAGTTTGGCGTAACTTCCGCTCACTGAAGAATGAACATGTATTGCGTACTATGTATTGTTCACTTATTAGGCCCCATCTAGAGTATTGTACAGTAGTGTTTAATTCTATCTCTGCACACCAAGCTCATAGGATTGAAAGAGTCCAACATCGTTTCCTGAATTTCATGTACAAGAATCTTAACAATTTTACCGGTACGAATAATATGGATTACCTTGAGATGAGTTATGCGATCTCTACAGACTTCCTACTCTTAAGCACAGAAGAGATGTCAATGATTGTTTGTTTTTGTATAAACATTTCCATAATTGTTTTCACATTACAGATGCCAACCCTTACAGTTTACACACTCCATCACGACGTACACGGCATACACCGGAACACATCCTCCATGTCCCATGGAGTCGCATTGAGGTGACGAAGCGTGGTTTGGTCTCTAGGATTTCCTCCACCTTTAATGGGCTCCATGGGAAATGTGATGTGTTCGGTGCACCTTCCCTTATTCCGTATACAAGTATCCCGTGCCCTTTCAAGCATGTCTGTTTAGTATATGTTTAGCTTTTTTCTGTTGAATTTCACTTCTTGCCAATAACTTTCTCATAATTGATAATTTCATTCCAAGTTTGTCAGCCCCACACCCCCGACGGGTTTGTATAATTATCAATTGATTAAGTTACATGTATTTAATTTGGCCCAGTATAATTATTTTTCTGTCGTATTCCTCTATCTCTATCGTTGTATTTTTTGCCTACCACTACCCAAGTTTTTGTCTGTTATTCCCCTGACCAACCCACCACGTACATCCTCCTACCCCCTGACCCCAAACCCCTCCCCACCTTCAACCTATCAACCCCCAAACTATCCTCATCCCCTGTTTTGTCCTACTCTTTGTGTGTTTTACAAAGTAATTTAATACAGTTTGTATATTTTATATCTACAGTGTATATACTTGTTTTATATATAAAGATATATTGTTTGTATGTTTATCCCATTCCTGTCATTGGCGGTTCCTCCGCTGTTGGAAGTGGTTAATAAATAAATAAATAAATACAAAAATTTGTTGTCTTCTAGCCTCCAGATTAAGAAAAAAATCCCATCCAAAAACTAAACAGTGCTGCGCATTTACACATCATTATAACAAACATGAAAGCGTAGTGAGTTGTTAACAGCTCAAATTTTCATGTAACATATCAACATGAAATATCTGTCCACAACAAAGTTGTTGATTTGTACTAACTTGAGGAGCAGCTGCCATTGTGAATGGCAGCTGTTGTTTTCAGAATGGCATCCAATTCTACGTAACATAAATCATTGATCGTTCAATTTGCTAACCGCAGTACATATGAATATTAAACATCCATATTTGGCACACAATAAATTCAGCACCAATGTGATTGAACCGTGCATTGCTACACATGTACTTCCTGTGACCAAAGAATATTTTCCTGCAGCTCACCGACTCCTCAAAATCCAGAAGCCACTTTGAAAGAAGTTTACAGCCCAAATACTGCACACTTGCCCACCTTAAAATTGATGTGATATTTTTTACAGCATACATAATTTACCTAATAATTTACGTAATTATGAGCACCCACTTTCGATGAAATTGCATCAAATATGTGTACACACACATTCTTGCACCATTGTGTCCTTTAACGAGTTCGCGCCGGAGGACGTATACATTATACACGCAAAGTTTTTCTCAGATTCAAAACGGATGACGCATAAACACGTCACGAGCAAGGCCGGAAATGCGTGGGTGTGCTTCCCGGTACCATCGGCCAGATTTCGCCTCGGATCGAGTTTCGTTAAAAATAATCCCGCACCTCGGCCCGGTGATGTTAAAATAATCCCGGTGCAAACTGGTTAAAAACCCCAACCTCTTTTGTTGATTTGCTAGGAACCTTCCTCATCCTTGCAAGTCCCAACACGCTGTGCTAAAACTGTGCACTAAAACAGCTGAACTCCACCAAAGACTTGTATTGAAGTTTGACAGGATGGAGATTGTTAGAAATTAATTAATAGCCCAATACTTAATTTCCTTTGCTTGATAGTGACACCTGTAAATATCTTTAAAATGTGTGCTGCCTGACACTGTTTAATTTCTCTACACGAAAATTATTTCGCCCCAATACCCTCCCAGCGGGTTTTTGTTGACACTGCTGCCTCGCCACTTCCGCTTTGCTTAACAGATTTCAACAAGGCCAGCCTATTTTTGTTATTCGTTTTCCTACACAGCAAACACGCATGAAGGTTCCTGTACATGCTCCTAGTTTCTAAAATTCTTAGACCCCAACTCCCTATACCCCATTTTGTTTAAACATAACCTGAATCCTGTAAAATCCTGCAATATTTATTGTACTGGCGACCACTGCCTAAATCCTGCAAAATCCTGCAGTGGGTTTACCATTGAGCTACATGTAGTATAAGGCAGCCAAATATGGAACAAACAGTTGTTAAGTGCCTTGGTAGGCAAACGTTTCCTATCTTAGAAACATAACTTACACCTAGTACAAAGTAACCAATTTCCTCAATCCTCAAATCTTTATTTAATCATCCAGCATTAGTTTAGACCTTATGTCCTGGATCCTGCATTATTCTCCAGTGGCAACAAAATAAGTGCCCTCAATCCTGCAAAATCCTGCATTTTGCAAAGAGGATTTTGGAGAATTTGGGATGGTTAAGGTTAAAACAGAAGATTTTAAACCGTTCTACAGACATTATTCTTACATAGCCAGTGGCCGACATTGCATTCTGAGCACAACACTCTACCCAATTTGTTTTGATTTTGCAACCACTGTAAAGTAATTGATACTGACCAACTGTCTAAGTTACTAAGGATCGGTCCAACCTGTTTTTCTCACTTCCTTAGAAGAAAGCCTTTACTGGCTTATTTACTCTTGCAATTCAGAAGACATTTAATACCGGAACTCAATACTATGGAATCAGGTTCAATTCTGCATGGACCGTACAAAAAGAAAAAAGTGCATCATGTTTGCGGGAGAAACACTAAACCAATTCTGTGCTCTACAGCATACAAGAATCAATTGTTTGCGTTTTCCAGTAGTCGCCACCATTTAGGAAACAAACTGCATACTCTGGCTAAACCTTTGTTCACAAAGAAACGAATGATTAACATTTGAAGCAAACATTGCATTCTTTCAAGAAAAATTGTACTGCCAACCGCATTTCAACCTACACACACAAAGCAGGAACAATGTTGCTTTCTCTCCAACAAAAACAATCTTGACGCAAACGATATGCTAAACACCACACTGACCTAAATTTGTCTACTTTTTCTGGACTTTAAAAAAATGTTGACCAGCATGAGTCATCGTAATAAAGGCAATAACAGCACAAAAACAAGTTAAAAAGAAAACAAAATAAATTGAAATGTTCAATGTCAACAATATATCTCCGAGCCAAAATGAAACTTGTTTAACACGCAGGCCAACCTAGCAAAATAGTTTGAACTTCCCCAGCTTGGGAAAACTAATTTTGCTTCTTCCCACAATGACATTGAAGAAAAACAAACAAATAGGGCAGAGAAACTGACGGAGGAACTGAAAAACAACTCTTTTTTTTAACCTAAAGTTTTAAGGGTCCTTGAATATGACCGAGTTGCTGAGTTTGCCTTGCACCTATATTTGCATAAGTTTGCAGATATAATGTTAATTAATTAGATTTCAGATTACATTTTGTCTACCGGTACATTAAATATTAACCCTAACGATCCCCATCCAGCCAAACTTCAATACAAGGCTTTGGTGCAGTCCAGCTGTTTAGTGCACAGTTTAAAGGATCACAGAAATAGACAATAAAAAGTACTTATATGATATAAAACATAGGTTACAGTATTAATACACCCAATACAAAAAATCGTGTGTGATTTTAGGGTTATTTAAGCCATTACAAATTTCAAATTTCTCTTCGATCGCCCCGCCCAGAAAAATTCCTCCTTTGACAGAATGCCTGGATGTCGAAGTCGTGACGTCACATAAAGAATAGCTTTCTTCGCGATTGATTGCGATCGCGTGGTTACGTACATGTATGTACGCACGCGATCGCGATCAATCGCGAAGAAAGCTATTCTTTACGTGACGTCACGACTTCGACAGGAGGAATTTTTCTGGGCGGGGCGATCGAAGAGAAATTCGCAATTTGTAATGTCTCAAATAACCCTAAAATCACACACAATTTTTTTTATTGGGTGTATTGATACTGTAACCTAGGTTTTATATCATATAAGTACTTTTTATTTTCTATTTCTGTAATCCTTTAATAGCACAGGGTGTTGGGATTTGCAAGGATGAGGAAGGTGCCTAATAAATCACTGAAAGAAGTTATATGTTTATCCAGGAAAATCTAATTTGTCAAATTTCCAAAAATTTAACAGTTAAATGACTTTTAAAATTTCAATCTTGAATGCCAAATACCTTCAATATACCGTATAATGTATTCCTTTCAAAAATACCTACTACTAAATTAATTTGTTTGTGAAGTGCAGTACAGAGCCTGTACATAATAGCAAAACTGTCGTTAACTAAAAAGGCGTGGGCCGAAAACAATCATTAAACGTGTTTACCCCTACTCTGTGGGACGTAGTAAAATGTTACGACTTTGTTTGTCATCTAGAGCGGGAATTTTATCATAACTGTTGTACATACGAATGTAATCTATGCAAAATGTTTAGAATATGCCATAGTGCAATTCCAATCAGTATACTCATTTGCCAATGATGAATAAACAAGAAAATCTATAATATTGCAATGAAATTATTATCTTGATCAGTTGACAAGGAATATACAGTATTTTGGAATATTTCGCAGTAAAAAGCAAGTAAATTTGTAATTGGCCAACAGGTAAAGATTGTACAACTTATTATATTGTTTATTCATGTTCCTTGGTATTAATGTACAACTTATTCTTTTTGTTGAAAATCAAACAAATACATTTAAAGTTTAGGCGCAAAAGCCATTAAATGCCAGCAAAAAAAAAACTATAGGCACTCAGAGCTTCACTTGATATTTTTACAATTATTTTATATTAGAGATATTTTAGCGACTTTTGCGCCTGAAGTCTTTACATGAACACACTTTTCCAACCGTACAATATTAACAATCAGTAATTAATCACGTATGTGTACTGGTATGAACAAGAAAACAAATGTGAATATTCTGCAACAAAGCCTCTGAATTGTTTCCCATTTCACAACTACTCCGCAGTTTAATCTACCTGTGTGTGTGTTTTTGTCATTTGTAATTAAATCAACTGACCCAAATGCTTTACCCCAAATTCCCCTGAGCTTGCCCCATTAATCCACCAAGGAAGAAAACACTTCCTCGTCGATTAGATTATCTTGTTCCAGGATCTCGAATGGAAGGGACTCGTGCAAGTCTATGGCAAGCTTGTTGTTGTGACCAAAATGAGAAAAAAAATAAAAATGTCCCACAAACACTCCAGTCAGGGGTGTCTTTTGTCAGACAGCTCAAGTAAACGGGTTTCAATTGTTCGCTGGTTTACAGGGTTGATCAAAACAAGTCTGCCCGAGATGGCCATCAGGCGATAGGTTCCAAGGGCCACTGCGTGCGTTAACCCCAACACGCCCGGCCAATAATGCGCTCGGTCCGAGGTCCTTTACAGTGCCGTGACTTAATTTACTTTTACAATGCCGTGACACAGAGACAAACAAGACGAGTGAAAACAAGAAGAAAAAGGTTGGGCGATGAAAAATAGTTGTGTGTGTGTTGCACACTAGAGTCGTAGAGATGACAGCAAACAACACATTTTGGACTCATTATAACCCAGCAGTCTGTATTCAAATGGAGATCACAGTTTCTATTGTGCCGAGTTTCTGAGAGGATTTGGGCTTAACAGAGAGTGTGCAAAACACCAGTTTGATCACACACTATGGGGAAGTGTGTGTCTAAGCCTTTGCCCGACAGACAAACACCTTGATGAAGTTGATGAAGTCCTCATCCTTTTCTCGGAAGGTGTATTCTTCAACATGTAATTGATTCATTGCTTGGAGAATAGGGCCTACTTAAATGGGCGATGTTTAAGAATTTGACAAAACAAGTTCTTTAAATTGCACAATTACAGGTACAAATAAGTGACATATTCAGCTTAAAATTGAAATTTAAGCTGTAAATATATTTGTGAATTAGAAAAAATTAAGTAGTTTCCCCTTTTTCTTCAAATTAACTAATTAATTTACAAAAAGATCTTAAAATTTCGGTAAACTACTAGTAATAGCATGGTTAGTATATTAAATTAAATAGGTATAAACTACATGTAATAACAGGTCTACAAAACTATTTAGTTTTTGCACACATCAAAGGGCCTAGGCCTAATGTTAAATGTACCCAATGAAAATGATTATTTTTGCATGATTACTAGGCCCCAAGTAAGCATGGATGCAAAAAAACGAAATTAAAATAATTGGCACAAATGTGTACCATATTTAAAGGTAGGATACACCATTGGAAATTGCTTGAATGGGTGGATTTGGGTTGTTGTATTTTACAGTAAATATTGTTTAACTGACCTGTCTGAAGTTGTACAATCATGGACGTCCAGAAAAGCACGAAAAACAGCGTTTGTTTTCAACCGGCGTCGGGCAGTTTATATTGTTATTTTAAATTTGTGTACATAAAATTATATTTGTCGGAATAATTACATGATATCTAGCGCAATCATTTTGCTGGATAGTGGATGCCTAGGCTACAATCATTGTTTGCTTTCAAATAAGTAAGATATTTCTTAATAATTTGGTAGTAAATATTTTCGATATCTACAAATGGTGTATTCTACCTTAACTGCGACTGTTGTTAAGTTGTTAAATGTTGTTATTTTGGTTGATAGTTTAGTTTTATTTGAACAACAAAATACTTAGTCCTGCAGATTACTACAATAATATTGCATTTAGTGATACAAGCACCAAAATTGGCACACATGCTCATTTTGGGTCACTTTATACAAAAACCCCGTTAGCCAAATTAAAATCCAAGATGGCCGCCATTTTTGAAGATGGCCGCCAATGAAGGCCAAATATCACCGAAATATTGATGTACGGATGAATAGAATGGCAATACAAGCACAAAACTTGGCATTTAACATCTGTTTGGTCTCCCTGTTGTTGGCATATCCAAAACAGTATTATTAGGCACTTAAAAATTTAAGATGGCCGCCATTTTCAAAAATGGTCGCCACTGAATGGCTAGTAGTAGTGTTACCAAGGATCAAACAGTAATACAAGGACCAAAATGGGCATTTAATCTCCATTTGAATCCAATATTATGCTAAAATTGTCAACCACTTGGTAATTCAAGATGGCTATCATTTTTAAAGATGGCCGCCACAAAATTACTCAGCCTATATGTTACAAAAAGTGACACATAAATCGTAACATATCTGGTACAAAGACATACAACACACTCTAAAAACAGATTGGTTGAAAATAACCAATATATTGGTCGATTTCAACCAATCCAGTTGGTAGATATGTGGATAACCAAAATATTGGTTAAAATAACCAATCTGATATTGGTTACCTAGTCAATTCATATGCAATGTTGGTTAATTTAACCAAACCACAATGGACTCCAACCGATTTGTATTGGTAATTTGTATTGGTTATAGCACTAACCAATACATAATAGTAGGGCTGCATATTCATATTGGTTAACCAATTTGCATAACACCAACCAATACAATATTTAATTCAAAGGTTCCCACGCAACCAATTACATAACGTGGACAAATTACGTAATGAAATAATACCTTATTACTTATTACATATTGCAATCATGCATACATACAATAATAACCTATTCCTATTAGATATTAGCTACTGACCACTTACTACACACTTAGCTACTGCCGTTGTTAGTTTTATACTTCGCTTTTTTGTCCACGACGAAGTCACAGCAATTTTTTTTATGAATAATGTCAACAGTTGAATACGGATGAAATTTAATGTCAATTTTTCACTATGTTAGCACAAACATCTAAATTCAATCATGGAATCGTTTGAATAATTACATGTTATGGTCAAAAAAGTGCATTTTGGACTATTGTAAATACCACAATTTAACATCGACTATTGTCAAAACAAATGTTCTCACTTCTGATTGGTCAGTTGTTGTAGGTACATTTCCTACATTATGAATAACCAATAGATTGGTTAATACCTTGGTTTCAAGCTCAACCAATATGACTGGTTGAGGGGCAACCAACATTGGTTATGAATGACCAATATATTGTATTATAGCAATTCCAGAAAAATGTCCAAGTCCAAATATTACTGTTATTACCCTGTTGAAACCGACATTTTAGCGAGTTATAACAGGGTAATAAGAGGTAATGGGTAACATTTTACCGAGTTAATAACATGGAAATGCCGGAAATGCCAAAAATATTGTTACATTCTCCTTGGTAATATTTGGTAAGTAGGGTAATATCAGGGGGTTACTATCAGGTGGTAATATTAGTTACATTCTTCCTGGTAATATTGGGTAAATGGGGTAATATCGGGTGACCTGAATTTACATGTTGACCCCAAGTGGGCGTGATAAACTTTGGTGAAACATTTGTGTCACTTGTTCTACCTGAACGTTATGTTTTGCGTAATAGCGATACGTTTAGGGTGTTTTCGTAGAGATAATTGTGTAATATTTATTTACTCCAAGTCTCAAAGAAACAAATTTGCCAAAAAAGCCAACACACAAATAAATTAACAACAAATTAGTTGCAAACTGTGATTATAGACGGCGGTGATATTGAGCACAAATATAGCGTTTAAGTACATGCTAAGATTGTAGCAGTGGCAAGCTCAGAAGAGTCATTTATGTTTATATGTGTATGTATTGTTCCGGTAGTATCGTAATATTAGTATTAACCAATATAATTAACCAATCGGGTAGTAATAACAGTACAATGCCAGAAATATCGGTAACATTCTCCCTGGTACTATTGGGTAATATCGGGTGGTAATAACAATGCAATGCCGGAAATATCGGTAACATTCTCCCTGGTAACAGGGGGTAATATCGGGTGGTAATAACATTACCCATTAATTACTCGTTACAGCCCAGGTAATGTCGGTATGTTACCCAGTAATAACGAGTGTTATTACTCGTTACAACCCAGGTAATATCGGGTAAAATGCCCAGTGGGTTGGTTGCAAGCTCAACCAATATAACTAGTTGGAGGATAACCAATACATTGGTTATGAATAACAAATAGATTGGTTAATACCTTGGTTACAAGCTCAACCAGGACTGATGAGATTGATTTGATCTATGCATGGGATGTTAAAACACAGACTGTAAGCATCAAAGGCACGCTAAGTATGCATTCAAATGTTCAGTAACGCAAATACAAAATAAAAAGAGTTAATCTACGAAAGCAATTACAACAGTAATGGTAAGAATCTCAAGTCAGGTCGCAATTCTTGTAACCATTTTCTTCTTTACTGACACCCGCTATTGTTATAAATTGGTATTGTACGTACGTGTTGGCAGCCATTTTGAAAAATGGCGGCCATCTTTGATTTCCAGTGATTTATGATTTGTTAATTATAAATGACCAACGAGAGGTAAATTGCAGCTTTATTGTATGACCATTTGGTTTCTATTGTAAAATAACCAATGTATGTCATTCAATGAAAGCAATCTTGGAAAACATGGCCGCCATCTCGAAAAAATGGCCGCCATCTTGAATGTTTAAGTTGTTTCTATTTTTGAAAATGATAAGGGGTACATTTGGTGTATAGTTGCAACTGTTGGTGCTTGTATGACCAATTAATCCAATGTAACATTAAGTGTTACCATTAAGTGGCGGCCATCTTGAAAAAAATGGCCGCCATATTGGATTTTAATTTGGCTAACGGGGTTTTTGTGTACAGTGACCCCAAAAGAGTAGTTATGCCAATTTTGGTGCTTGTATCATCAAATGCAATATTGTGGTGAAAAAAAGTTATTAATCTGCAGGACTAACTGTCAAAATTAAAGAATGAGCCAGTAGGCCTAGTACTAGTAGTAGTAGGTCTACCGGCGTTAGTTTGTTTTAGATTCATTCATAAATTTCAGGAGGGCCGACTTACCAGATACGGGACTGAGTCTCGTCAGCTCGCACCATCGCGTTTTCCACTACCAAAACAAACCAAAAAACAATACAATTAACCGTCTAAAAAGTGAACCACCATGCCGCTAGCAGAAACTTTTAAAAAATAGCGGTAAATTCTTGGCAGTGAAATACGAGACCAGTCTAATACCTTGCGGCCGCATCGTATTTTCAGGGAACACTGGAGTAGCGGGTTGGTGTGGTCGGCCATATTTTGCCACCGTCGGCCCGTATGGCTCTAGTCTAGTGCAGCATAGCTAGCTCCCCATAGCGCTAACATGTACGTTACGTGTGTGCACTGTACGCGTGTTTTTCAGAAGACGTGCCGACTGAAAAATACCCGTCATGCACCGCTACCCGCTCTGAAAAACAACAACCATACCTCAATGAAGAAAAGGGGGGGGGGGGGGGGGGGGGGGGGGATATGACTAACTCGTAAACAACTCTGTCCCTAGCGTGACCAGCCCGACTGCATTCGGCGTCAGGTATAGGAAAAATGATACAGAGGATGTCACCGACGTAATTTTTTTATATTTTATGATGGGTATGCCTAGTTCATCATCCCTAGTGGGCAACATTGGAAACATTTGGAACGATTTTGGTTGGCGAGCCAAATTAGATGGCTTGGCGCGCGCCGTAAAGTTGCTATTTTCCTAGAACCAATTACGTTGCCAGGATAACGAAATTGAACAAGGTAAATAAATAATTAAACAAGTGGAGAAAAATGACAAACAAAACCTAGATGTTTATACGGGTATGTGGCAATTAAGACTAAACATAATTAAAGGTGGAAAGGAAACCGAGACGAATACGGAAACACTCCACGAGTGATTAAATATTGAAGTCTCAGTGTACTGTAGTTCTTATTTGTTTCTAGGAATTTCAAATTATGCTCTGTAATTTTAACATTTCAAATGAACCTCCACAAGCCAAACTAGGTGCAGAATAATACTATTTTAAAACTCACGAAATTGACTCAGAGGAAAAATGACTGGAGCGGGTTTGAACCAGCGACCTCCAGATTACCGTTCCGGTCTGAGTTATCCAGCCTTATGTCGGCCGTTTTGCAATTCAGTCAATATCTTTGTTCGGGGCGTTACCTAATCAGAAAGCACAAATAAGTACTAGAGCTAATGTGCTTCAGGAAGCACGGATATCAGCCTAAATAGTCTTTTGTAAGGCTTATGTGAACCGCGCCTCGCACTAACCACTTGGTGATGACTATCACTCCCAAATTTCAAAAGCATCTAACCAAGTTTGACTGAAATCGGCTAAAGAATATAGAAGAAAATACATTTGATATGCTTCAATATAATGACCTCTACTGACCATTAGTTGACCAGTGGCCAAATTAATTAGATCAGGGCTGTGGGAGAAGCATTTCGTTATTTTGACAAAAAATGACCCCTACTGACCATTAGGTGACCACTGGTCAAATTCTGTGAACAACTTTTACGAGTTAATTAGATCAAGGCTGTGGGAGAATCATTTCGTTATTTTGAAAAGAAAATTACCCCTACTGACCATTAGGTGACCAATGGCCAAATTTTGACCCCTACTGACCATTAGGTGACCATTGGCCAAATTAATTAAACCAAGACTGTGGGAGAAGAAGCATTTCGTAATTTTGAAGAAAATGACCCCTGCTGACCATTAGGTGACCACTGGCCAAATTCTGTGAACAACTTTTACGAGTTAATTAAATCAAGGCTGTGGGAGAAGCATTTCGTTATTTTAAAAGGAAAATGACCCCTACTGACCATTAGGTGACCAATGGTCAAATTCTGACCCTACTGACCATTAGGTGACCATTGGCCAAATTAATTGGACCAAGACTGTGGGAGAAGAAGCATTTCGTAATTTTAAAGAAAATGACCCCTGCTGACCATTAGGTGACCATTGGCCAAATTATCGGTGTACACCCTATATGAGGCTTGGTCCAGAGATATAACTGACCAAGTTTGACATGAATTGGATCAAAACTTTGGGAGAAGTAGCATTTCCTAATTTTGAAGAAAATGACCCCTACTGACCATCTGGTGACCACTGGCCAAATTCTGTGAACAACTTTTATGAGGCATGGTCCAGAGATGTAACTGGCCAAGTTTGACAATAATTGGACCAAGACTGTGGAAGAAGTAGCATTTTGTACTTTTAAAGAAAATGACCACTAGTGACCACTAGGTGACGTTTGACCACACCTGCTAATTACTACAGATAGAACTCGGGTCAAGGAAGATCCTGTCCAAATTTGGTTGAAATCGGTCAAAGAATTTGGCAGATATTGAATTTGGCAGATTTATTTTGTGAGCGTTTGCCCGAAGAAAGAAAGAAAGAAAGAAAGAAAGAAAGAACTAGAGCTAATGTGCTTCAGGAAGCACGGATATCAGCCTAAATAGTCTTTTGTAAGGCTTGTGTGAACCGCCTCGCACTAACCACTTGGTGATGACTACCACTCCCAAATTGCAAAAGCATCTAACCAAGTTTGACTGAAATCGGCTAAAGAATGTAGAAGAAAATACATTTGATATGCTTCAATATAATGACCTCTACTGACCATTAGTTCACCAGTGGCCAAATTAATTAGATCAAGGCTGTGGGAGAAGCATTTTGTTATTTTGACAAAAAATGACCCCTACTGACCATTAGGTGACCACTGGTCAAATTCTGTGAACAACTTTTACGAGTTAATTAGATCAAGGCTGTGGGAGAATCATTTCGTTATTTTGAAAAGAAAATTACCCCTACTGACCATTAGGTGACCAATGGCCAAATTTTGACCCATACTGACCATTAGGTGACCATTGGCCAAATTAATTAAACCAAGACTGTGGGAGAAGAAGCATTTCGTAATTTTGAAGAAAATGACCCCTGCTGACCATTAGGTGACCACTGGCCAAATTCTGTGAACAACTTTTACGAGTTAATTAAATCAAGGATGTGGGAGAAGCATTTCGTTATTTTGAAAGGAAAATGACCCCTACTGACCATTAGGTGACCAATGGTCAAATTCTGACCCTACTGACCATTAGGTGACCATTGGCCAAATTAATTGGACCAAGACTGTGGGAGAAGAAGCATTTCGTAATTTTAAAGAAAATGACCCCTGCTGACCATTAGGTGACCATTGGCCAAATTATCGGTGTACACCCTATATGAGGCTTGGTCCAGAGATATAACTGACCAAGTTTGACATGAATTGGATCAAAACTTTGGAAGAAGCAGCATTTCCTAATTTTGAAGACAATGACCCCTACTGACCATCTGGTGACCACTGGCCAAATTCTGTGAACAACTTTTATGAGGCATGGTCCAGAGATGTAACTGGCCAAGTTTGACAATAATTGGACCAAGACTGTGGAAGAAGTAGCATTTTGTAGTTTTAAAGAAAATGACCACTAGTGACCACTAGGTGACGTTTGACCACACCTGCTGATCACTACAGATAGAACTCGGGTCAAGGAAGATCCTGTCCAAATTTGGTTGAAATCGGTCAAAGAATTTGGCAGATATTGAATTTGGCAGATATTTTTGTGAGCGTTTGCCCGAAGAAAGAAAGAAAGAAAGAAAGAACTAGAGCTAATGTGCTTCAGGAAGCACGGATATCAGCCTATATAGTCTTTTGTAAGGCACTAACCACTTGGTGATGACTACCACTCCCAAATTTCAAAAGCATCTAACCAAGTTTGACTGAAATCGGCTAAAGAATATAGAAGAAAATACATTTGATATGCTTCAATATAATGACCTCTACTGACCATTAGTTGACCAGTGGCCAAATTAATTAGATCAAGGCTGTGGGAGAAGCATTTCGTTATTTTGACAAAAAATAACCCCTACTGACCATTAGGTGACCACTGGTCAAATTCTGTGAACAACTTTTACGAGTTAATTAGATCAAGGCTGTGGGAGAATCATTTCGTTATTTTGAAAAGAAAATTACCCCTACTGACCATTAGGTGACCAATGGCCAAATTTTGACCCCTACCGACCATTAGGTGACCATTGGCCAAATTAATTAAACCAAGACTGTGGGAGAAGAAGCATTTCGTAATTTTGAAGAAAATTACCCCTGCTGACCATTAGGTGACCACTGGCCAAATTCTGTGAACAACTTTTACGAGTTAATTAAATCAAGGCTGTGGGAGAAGCATTTCGTTATTTTGAAAGGAAAATGACCCCTACTGACCATTAGGTGACCAATGGTCAAATTCTGACCCTACTGACCATTAGGTGACCATTGGCCAAATTAATGGGACCAAGACTGTGGGAGAAGAAGCATTTCGTAATTTTAAAGAAAATGACCCCTGCTGACCATTAGGTGACCATTGGCCAAATTATCGGTGTACACCCTATATGAGGCTTGGTCCAGAGATATAACTGACCAAGTTTGACATGAATTGGATCAAAACTTTGGGAGAAGCAGCATTTCCTAATTTCGAAGAAAATTACCCCTACTGACCATCTGGTGACCACTGGCCAAATTCTGTGAACAACTTTTATGAGGCATGGTCCAGAGATGTAACTGGCCAAGTTTGACAATAATTGGACCAAGACTGTGGAAGAAGTAGCATTTTGTACTTTTAAAGAAAATGACCACTAGTGACCACTAGGTGACGTTTGACCACACCTGCTGATCACTACAGATAGAACTCGGGTCAAGGAAGATCCTGTCCAAATTTGGTTGAAATCGGTCAAAGAATTTGGCAGATATTGAATTAGTGGCAGAATTTTGTGTGAGCGTTTGCCCGAAGAAAGAAAGAAAGAAAGAAAGAAAGAAAGAAAGGCGACGAATACAATATATCAGCCTGCTTCGCACGGCTGATATAAAGAAAGGCGACGAATACAATATATCAGCCTGCTTCGCACGGCTGATATAAAGAAAGAACTAGAGCTAATGTGCTTCAGGAAGCACGGATATCAGCCTATAGTCTTTTGTAAGGCTTGTGTGAACCGCCTCGCACTAACCACTTGGTGATGACTACCACTCCCAAATTTCAAAAGCATCTAACCAAGTTTGACTGAAATCGGCTAAAGAATATAGAAGAAAATACATTTGATATGCTTCAACATAATGACCTCTACTGACCATTAGTTGACCAGTGGCCAAATTAATTAAACCAAGACTGTGGGAGAAGAAGCATTTCGTAATTTTGAAGAAAATTACCCCTGCTGACCATTAGGTGACCACTGGCCAAATTCTGTGAACAACTTTTACGAGTTAATTAAATCAAGGTTGTGGGAGAAGCATTTCGTTATTTTGAAAGGAAAATGACCCCTACTGACCATTAGGTGACCAATGGTCAAATTCTGACCCTACTGACCATTAGGTGACCATTGGCCAAATTAATGGGACCAAGACTGTGGGAGAAGAAGCATTTCGTAATTTTAAAGAAAATGACCCCTGCTGACCATTAGGTGACCATTGGCCAAATTATCGGTGTACACCCTATATGAGGCTTGGTCCAGAGATATAACTGACCAAGTTTGACATGAATTGGATCAAAACTTTGGGAGAAGCAGCATTTCCTAATTTCGAAGAAAATGACCCTACTGACCATCTGGTGACCACTGGCCAAATTCTGTGAACAACTTTTATGAGTCATGGTCCAGAGATGTAACTGGCCAAGTTTGACAATAATTGGACCAAGACTGTGGAAGAAGTAGCGTTTTGTACTTTTAAAGAAAATGACCACTAGTGACCACTAGGTGACGTTTGACCACACCTGCTGATCACTACAGATAGAACTTGGGTTAAGTAAGATCCTGTCCAAATTTGGTTGAAATCGGTCAAAGAATTTGGCAGATATTGAATTTGGCAGATTTATTTTGTGAGCGTTTGCCCGAAGAAAGAAAGAAAGAAAGAAAGAAAGAAAGAAAGAAAGAACTAGAGCTAATGTGCTTCAGGAAGCACGGATATCAGCCTAAATAGTCTTTTGTAAGGCTTGTGTGAACCGCCTCGCACTAACCACTTGGTGATGACTACCACTCCCAAATTGCAAAAGCATCTAACCAAGTTTGACTGAAATCGGCTAAAGAATGTAGAAGAAAATACATTTGATATGCTTCAATATAATGACCTCTACTGACCATTAGTTCACCAGTGGCCAAATTAATTAGATCAAGGCTGTGGGAGAAGCATTTTGTTATTTTGACAAAAAATGACCCCTACTGACCATTAGGTGACCACTGGTCAAATTCTGTGAACAACTTTTACGAGTTAATTAGATCAAGGCTGTGGGAGAATCATTTCGTTATTTTGAAAAGAAAATTACCCCTACTGACCATTAGGTGACCAATGGCCAAACTTTGACCCATACTGACCATTAGGTGACCATTGGCCAAATTAATTAAACCAAGACTGTGGGAGAAGAAGCATTTCGTAATTTTGAAGAAAATGACCCCTGCTGACCATTAGGTGACCACTGGCCAAATTCTGTGAACAACTTTTACGAGTTAATTAAATCAAGGCTGTGGGAGAAGCATTTCGTTATTTTGAAGAAAATGACCCCTACTGACCATTAGGTGACCAATGGTCAAATTCTGACCCTACTGACCATTAGGTGACCATTGGCCAAATTAATTGGACCAAGACTGTGGGAGAAGAAGCATTTCGTAATTTTAAAGAAAATGACCCCTGTTGACCATTAGGTGACCATTGGCCAAATTATCGGTACACCCTATATGAGGCTTGGTCCAGAGATATAACTGACCAAGTTTGACATGAATTGGATCAAAACTTTGGGAGAAGCAGCATTTCCTAATTTTGAAGAAAATGACCCCTACTGACCATCTGGTGACCACTGGCCAAATTCTGTGAACAACTTTTATGAGGCATGGTCCAGAGATGTAACTGGCCAAGTTTGACAATAATTGGACCAAGACTGTGGAAGAAGTAGCATTTTGTAGTTTTAAAGAAAATGACCACTAGTGACCACTAGGTGACGTTTGACCACACCTGCTGATCACTACAGATAGAACTCGGGTCAAGGAAGATCCTGTCCAAATTTGGTTGAAATCGGTCAAAGAATTTGGCAGATATTGAATTTGGCAGATTTTTTCGTGAGCGTTTGCCCGAAGAAAGAAAGAAAGAAAGAAAGAAAGGCGACGAATACAATATATCAGCCTGCTTCGCACGGCTGATATAACTAGAGCTAATGTGCTTCAGGAAGCACGGATATCAGCCTATAGTCTTTTGTAAGGCTTGTGTGAACCGCCTCGCACTAACCACTTGGTGATGACTACCACTCCCAAATTTCAAAAGCATCGAACCAAGTTTGACTGAAATCGGCTAAAGAATATAGAAGAAAATACATTTGATATGCTTCAACATAATGACCTCTACTGACCATTAGTTGACCAGTGGCCAAATTAATTAAACCAAGACTGTGGGAGAAGAAGCATTTCGTAATTTTGAAGAAAATTACCCCTGCTGACCATTAGGTGACCACTGGCCAAATTCTGTGAACAACTTTTACGAGTTAATTAAATCAAGGTTGTGGGGGAAGCATTTCGTTATTTTGAAAGGAAAATGACCCCTACTGACCATTAGGTGACCAATGGTCAAATTCTGACCCTACTGACCATTAGGTGACCATTGGCCAAATTAATGGGACCAAGACTGTGGGAGAAGAAGCATTTCGTAATTTTAAAGAAAATGACCCCTGCTGACCATTAGGTGACCATTGGCCAAATTATCGGTGTACACCCTATAAAGAACCACACCAGCAAGGGGGTTTTCATTATCACATGGTGGTAAAACTTCGACTTCCAAGACGCTGGCTACATGTACGACAATGTTTATCTACTGTGCATGGCATTAATGTAAATTTTTCGTCCAATCACACTAATTACTACAGTGCATGGCAGTATGTCGTCAAAGAAGACATTCTTTATATTCAGTCCCCCAACCATCCAGATTTGACCGGACCCCCTCAAACAGCAAGCGCTTCAGCTGCCGTCACCAAGACCCGGACCCCGTAGAAAGACCCACGAAGAAAAGGAAAACACGTTTAACTCCCTTTGATGTAAGCAAAATAGTGGAGTCAAATAAAATTCGTACACGATTGGAGTTGCTAGCCTTTGCCCGTGAACAAGAACAGCTTGGAAAAACCGATCTCACACAGTTCATCGTCAACAGGGGCGACAAAGTCGTGCAACAGGTTCTTAAGGTAGACATGCACATATTGAAATATAGTTTGACTCGTAAACATCAGTGTCCATTCAATTCAATTCAAATTTATTTTTACAACTTCCGAGACAAAAACAGGTAATAAAAACAATTAGAATCCTGTATATAAACTGTTATTAACATAATATATAATACTGATGAAAGACAAATCGAAAATAGTGTTCAAATAAATAAGTAAGAGGACTTTTCAAAAATCTTCCTTGGTTATACCCCCTGCACACCTCTTTCGAAATAACTACACCCCCCCCCCCCCCCCCCCCCCAGTTAAAAAGTATTACTATAGTTTTAATAGTATATATTCTATTTGTTTCCACCTTTTCTTAGACTGCCTGGGAACTACATGGGGCAACAGATTCACTTGAACGGTACAGAATGACTAGACTTCAAATCTTGGAGAGAGCTTTTTCTGACGATGACTGCATTTGTCAGGGTGACTGGCTACGATGCGCCAATGAGATACTTCAGAGAAATGGGTTGAGCAAAGTAGGGTTTTCTCAATGTGTGCAAACTCTTTTGGATAAAGGAAGGGGAAAATATAGAAATGTAATGCTAGTAGGGCCCGCTAATTGTGGCAAAACATTTTTATTGAATCCACTTAACCAAATATATAAAACCTTCACTAATCCGGCTACAACTACATTTGCATGGGTAGGTGCAGAGCAAGCGGAATTAATTTTTCTAAATGACTTTCGTTGGTCTCCAAAGATTTTGCCATGGCAAGATCTTCTGTTATTACTAGAAGGACAACTTGTACACTTACCAGCTCCCAAATCACACTTTGCTCAAGATCTCGTCTTGGATAAGGACACCCCGATATTTAGCACATGTAAACGCCAACTAATTTTCATTCAGGGAGGTGTAGTTGATGAGCGTGAAACTGAGATGATGGCAGTTCGTTGGAAAGTTTTCCTAATGCACTACCAGATCCCTGAGGATAAACAGCAACGTGTATCTGCATGTACACGTTGCTTCGCCTCACTAATCTTAAATAAGGACTAATTAATAACAATTTGTAACAAGTAATGTAATCCCAGAGGATGAACATTACTACTAAAAACACAATCTTAGAACTTGTAAATGAAAGAAAAACCACCTAAGTGGGCCCCACGACTAAGTTGTTACCGATGTTTAAAGGTAGGATACACCATTGGTCATTGCTTGAATTATCATGAATGAGTAGATTTGGGGGGTTGTATTTAGAGTAAATATCGTTTAACTGGGCTGTCCGAAGTTTTAAAATCATGGATGCCGAGAAAAGCACGAAAAACAGCGTGTTTTTTTTTCAACCGGCACCGAGCAGTTATTCTTATGTTATCTTTGTTTTTTCGCGCTCGCCGTCCGGCGATCGCGAATTTTTCATTATTAATTCAATTTTTTCGGAAGAATTACAGGCAATCTAGCGCAATTATTTTGCTGGATGCCCAGAATCAACATTTAATTTACATTTACACGTTGCTTTTACCTCCTAAGTTTTAAATAAGAAAATTTATATCATTGTGTCATTACTGAAACATTTAAAGGTAGTATACACCATTGGTAATTGCTTGAATTATCATTAATGGTTAGATTTGGGGGGTTGTATTTCATAGTAAATATCGTTTAACTGACCTGTCCGAAGTTTTACAATCATATATACTGAGAAAAGCACAAAAACAGCGTTTGTTTTCAACCGGCGTCGAGCAGTTATTTCTTATGTTATTTTTGGGGTTTTCACGATCACCGTCCGGCGATCGCGAATTTTTCTTTATAAAAATTTCAAGTTTTCGAAATAATTACAGGATATCCCTGGATATCCAGCGGAATTATTTGGCTGGATGCCTAGAATCACTATTTACTTTCAAATGTGTAAGATATTTCCTAATAATTCGCTAGTAAATATTTTTCGATATCTGCAAATGGTGTATTCTACCTTTAATGAACGGCAATTTTCCTGTTGGAACAGCAACGTGTACAAACCATATGTACTCGTTGCTTTGCCTCATGAAGGTTAAATGATAATTTTAAAAAATGTTCAATAATTCATCGCTTTCCATGGTGGATATGGGTCATTCAACCAGGTTGGACTACGATTTGTGACGGTATCAAGTTGTTACATTTGTAAATGTGCCATCTATTATCCTTTCTATTGAAGCAGCAGAGATTGATTTAATTTGAATTTAAAGCACAACCTTACTTATTATTAAGGGCAGTTTCACGGGAAAGGTTGCAAAATGAAAAATAGGTAATCGATGCTTTATTTCACAAGAAGACTTTGTGGGAATTTGCTGGTTTTTGTCCTACAAGGACATCTATGTTGTAGGAGTCTCCAAAAATAATTTCACAGTTTTACGTATTACGATTCTCAAATTATAAGCTCACATGAGTGCTAAAACACAAGAATTGGATTCTCATTCACATTTTCTTGGTTGCAATTGATGAGAAATAAAAAATTAAATGCCACAGGAACCACCCAGACTTGCAAGGACATAGAAGTATGTCCCCAAAATCTGTACACCAGATTTCATTAGGCTGGGCCAACTCGTTTTTTTGTTATGCTATTTTGAGTGAGACGTTGATTTGTTCGTTAAAGGTTTTTTCAAAATGTCCTTTCCTGAACATGTTATTTTTTCTAGAATGAAAAGAAAGGAAACCCAACTTATTGCCTGTCAAAATGATGCTACATACTCCAGTAATAAAATATAAAAATATTGGAATTGGGAAATAACAAGTAAATTTGATAAAGCAGCAGTCGCATATGCCACGCAAATGTTCGTTAAAAATGTCCTTTCCTGAACATGGCCTCCCCTTTTTTACATGAAGTCAGAGATAAAACTTGTTTGACATAAACATGTACCTAGGGGTAGACTTACTTGATTTAACAGACTATACAAAGATTCAGACTCGAACCCTGCTTGCTGTTGTGACATTGTCGTTAAACCGCGTTGTCCTTTCCTGAACATATAGTTTAACAGAGTACTTGCAAAAGCCATTGTTGCTTAAATTTGATGAAGTATATGCTTATATTGTCTGTAGAGTTCATGTTTTAAAATTAAAACCAACTATGGCAAGAAAGTGTTGGTGATTTGTTCTTACAGGTCATTTACTCACTCATGTTTACACACAATACGAGTAAACATGTGCATATGCATTTATCTTTACAAGTCACACTTAAATCCAATATTTGTCAGGAATTGGCTGATCTACAGTTTCATATCATCACTTTCACAAAATACATGCATTAGTTTGAGTCAATTTAATTATAATTTACTGTTTTAGTCTAGTTCTGTGTTTTAAAGTGTTCAGGAAAGACACTTTTTTTTTAACGAGTTGAGCAACATCTGTTAGACACTCTTTTAACAGTTCTTTCTGTGTGTTCAGCCATTTCATCAGTTTTACCTATATGTATCAGAGCTTTGTGACACACACGGTTAGTTTGCGAGGGTTGCTATTTTCTGTTAAAGTACATATAGGACCATCATGTTGAACATTGTTAAAATGTGTGTCCTTTCCTGAACATAAATGGAAATGATATATATTTAACCAAAAACTTCTGAAGTAATTTTATCAAAATTTTGTGTAAAACAGTAAATTTGTCAAGATTGGTATTCTTTTATTGAAATTGTCACTGAAAAACTTGTATATTGATCATTGTTAAAAATTGTGTCCTTTCCTGAACATGTTTAAAACATTTAACAAGGAACACAATTAGTACAGATACACATGAACCTTCCTCCGTGCATACAAGTGTACAAATACTTCAAACTGTTTTGGGCGTGATGTGCCTATTTCTTAGACCCCATTTTGTAGAAAGCACCATGCTGACTGAATAAAGTTCACTGGATAATAGTTTAATTATCTAAGCATTTCTTGTTGGGGCATACACTGTACGTGTATCAATGTCTCAATTTAAAGTTATTTTCACCAGCAATGATTATTAATCATTTGAAGTGATGGACATTACTTTAGTTTACTTTATTGTCATGTAGGAAATGCACGGTGCTATGCTAAAACTTGTTAAATATTGTATCCTTTCCTGAACGTAAATACACAGCAGTTAGTTGCAGCATTAACAAGGTATAAACTGATCTGCCTCACAAATGTATAACCTCCCAACTCTAAAAAAAAACAAAAAACAAAAAAAACCACCTAAATAACACTTTTACAAATAAATAAGTTACTCTAACATGCTTTACCTACATGTAGTACATTGTTTGTTGGTGTACATGTACAGTACATGTACCGGTAGTAACACATCATGCACGCTGTATATCAAACATATTTTATTAGTTTTATTTAATTTTCTTAACAAACTATGTTCATGTCATTATATTGCTACTCTATTGCCACTCTTTATTAGTTTTAAGGTTATATTTCTGGTAAAGTTCATTCTCATAAGATCAAATTTTAGACCGAATGTAGTATTTGTTAAAATTGTTGTCCTTTCCTGAACACAATGAACCCTTTTCATAGCCATGATAAAGACCATGGTAACTCTATAACGCAGCACACTATCAATTGTTCTACCATGCATACAGCCCTTGGACAAAAGTGCAAATAATCAGCAGGCTGCATGGTTTCCTGTAAAACAGAAATGAAAGTTTGTGTTTCAAGGAAAACAAGTTATAAAACTGAATTTTCCGTCGATATATGAAATTACATGTCATTTTTCGTAGCCTAGAGTGCATTAATATTCAAGACATGACTACTGTAATGACTTTCAATCATTTTAAAGCAACTCCAAGCATGTTTGAGATGTGGAATTAGCAGTTTATGATACCTACCTCCATTTCACCAATTCTATAGTCTGCAAAGTGTAAAGTGTCTTAAAATTAAAACAAAAAAATGTTTCAGCTTTGCAATTCACATTTTCTAGTACCTTTATGTATGTACTTTCAACAAATAACCATGTTTTAGCGATACAACAAGTTTCATTTTTGACCCCCCGTGAGACTTTTTTGCAACCTTTCCCGTGAAACTGCCCTTAAGGATAATAGATGGTACATTTACAGACGCAACAACTTGACGTCGTCACAAATCGTAGTGTAACCTGGTGGAATGACCCATATACCGTACCGGAAAGAAAATGACCTGCTCTGTGAGAAGTTGACATGTTCCACCATTAACATAGTAAGCGTAATTTGTCTGAACAGTTTAACGCGCTTGCTCCTTGCCCAAAGGCCCCCCCCCCCCCCCCACCCCACACACCCAAACAAAAATAAACAATCGATAAATAAATCACTAAATAAATGAAAGGGCCTATGAGATACCAGAAATGTCCACCAAAATATAAACAAGTCATTAAAAGGTTGATTGTAAGACTCATTATTGGTTGCGACTTGTCAACTTTTCACAGAGCAGGTAACAAAAATTCTCTAAGCGTGTAGACACTTAAAACAATATGTGACCTGGCCCAACAAAATGGGTATAAAGTCGCAACAATCCAAAAATGTATATATTTGTAAATCTCAATAGAGCAGGAAAATAGTTTTCAAATGGTAACACTTGAGGATAACGATTTCAGTTAATCTTGGAGAGCTAAGACCATCAATTCAAATCAAATCCGATAACCTAAAAAAACTTGATGCGACTTTCTACTCATTTTGTGGTGCCATGTCACATGTTAAAGCCCCTATAACAATTTTTTAATTAGCCGATTACAAACTGACATAATTACAAGATGAAACGTTACTTGGTATGAAGTTTATAATGGTATCAAACCTTTGTGGAAGTTTCCCTGCCTGAAATGCTCACATTGTAGAGAAAATGGCAAATCATTTACCGAAAAATTTTAGTCCTAAAAAATGCTGGCTACATTTTGTCTATTCTGATTCACTTGAAAAACCATTTCACTTTTTCATCGTTTTTTTTCCAAAAATGTAACCACTTACGGAGATGAAACTTTCACAAGGTTAGTTTCGGATGTGTATATAAACCATAGAGCTATATTAAATTACTAGAGCACTGGCTGGATGTACAAAGTGATGCGAGCTGGGCGCATCCATGTTTGTGCACAAACCTATGGAAACCTCAAACTTTTGTACGGCTATTTGCATATATGCGTTTGTATTCTATACAATGCGTTACCAAAACCAAAACGCATGATCAGCAAATGAGCGCAAACATCGCAAATGCGCGTGCGTATTCGCGCGCTGCAGTTGATTTTGCCGTGGCTTTTTTTAACTGACATGACGCGCATAAAGTTGTTTGCGTCTGTTCTACTTGCACGCGCGTTGCATTTAGAGTACACTTTCAAAATTAAATCCATCTATTTTTATTATGTTCTACAACACGCACATGAATTAAAAATGTCTGCTTACAGAATGGATTCAAAGGATCTCCGCGCGTAAGAATAAAGAGTTAGCGCTCTAGTAATTTAATATAGCTCTATGATACATATGTATAAACATAATTATGTGGGTGGTATCAGCCAAAGCAGTCCAAAACCAATAATGTATACCCGCTGTAAATAAATTAATACAATAATGAAATAATAAAATAATGAAATAATTAAAAGTCTTTTTCAAATAACTAATTCCTTGTGTATTAATGTGTCCCTCGTAGCAAATGTAGTAAAAGGCACTTTCTATTTCTAACCCCCCCCCCCCAAATACAATGTTGAACGACCGGGGTGCACAGGGGTTTGTCCAGAAAGTCCACTCTCTCAATTCTCAACATTGTATTTGGGGGGGGGGAATGATAAACTTGTAAAATTTCTACATTGTATTGGTGGCAAGGGGGCAAATGACAAAATTCATAAATTTCTACATTGTATTGGTGGCGAGGGGGAGTGGTGGCGGTATTTATAAATAGAAAGTGTGCATATTAAAACCTATTCCACAAGCGTTTCACAAGACACATTTACACGGAATGTTTAATTGGATACATGCACCCACTCATGCATACATGTGCAGACCATCACATGGAGGACCTATTGAGCAGTCTATCCAATAGGGGACATTTTTCTGGAGGTACATGATCATATCAATGTGAGGACGCCATACACATAATTCTCTATTTTGCTTATTATCAAGGTGCGTTTGCCATTTCAGCCCAAATACATTCACAAATGTTTTCTAACACGAGTGAATTATTTCCTCGGGTGCGGAAAATTGCTGCGTGTGTACACGTCCACCGGCGTGGAGTGGTTAAAGATAGCCACTTATCGTTGTTCTCGAATAAGTGTGTTGCGGCAAAAGTCTTTGATGTTCTTCCATGATCGACTCCATTACTCGGACACTCTCGATAAAAGTGACATTTAATTGATTGTACACGAACCATCGGTACCGATGGTTCGTGTACAAACCAGAATGGGCCAATAACGACACAGCGCCCATAGTTTGTGCGCTGACAGATATAGCCAATAAGAGAGCACACAATCACCCACGATCCCTGCCCATTGCAGCGCTTAACCTCGAGAATTACGCAACTTTATCTAAACAGCAGATGGCGTATACGACTGCAGAGTTTGCGAGCGCTGTGACCGCGCTGTTTAGCAATTCACCAACATGCACTGACCTTCTATCTAGCTTCTACATGTATTTAGGCTGTGGGTTGGCGTGCGTGTCCTTGTAATTTGACTCTCTGAACACCCACAGCGTTAACTTGCACTGTAAAGCGCAGTACCTATGGTACCTATAGTTTATTTACAAAATATGAATTGAACGGCAAACTAAAAAAACGATGTTGTAAACGTTATGCTGTCCTTTCCTTTCTGGCAAGAGAATGTCGGTGTTTACCACATCAATAATACAACTTTTATTATGAATTTATATATAAATATATACTAATTATAACAATGCCAGAGTCAGACATGAAGACGAAATAAGTGACGAAGATAATGAGGTTGACCATGACAAATAGGTCATAATGTACAAAATGAAGACAATGATGAGGTAGAAATAAATGAAGCTAAAGCTGGTCACTTTGAGCAAAATGGGCAAAATTACGCCGGGATCGAGTCCTACTCTATCGTCCGGCGTGACATTAAGAGCTAGAGAGCGATAATTAGCCAGCTCTCGAGAACATGGGCGGACAACAGCTCATATTACTCTTAGAAAACGGGTCTAAAATCGCTAATATTGCAACAACAGTGCACAGCGGAGATAAAGGAAGATTTTTGTTTGGCTTTGGCAATGGGCATCACATAAAATACACACAGAATAGGGGCCGTAAACCCACGATGAAACGGCAAACTTTGCACTGATGATGTCATAAATATTTTTAAAAACCATTTCAGTAAAATCGAATGGAAGTCAAATTAGCTTATACAAAGAACTGTTAAATGTTCACGTTTCTGTATGTCAGATGAAAAAAAATCTGCAGATGACAGACACTGATGAAGTTTTCTCCGAGTGCCAACAGTAAAGTCAACATTCTGCAAATTTGCGCTCGCACCCCTCTTTTGCTTTATCGCACCCCTTTTTCTCCGAGTGCCAAGAATGAAGTCAAAACATAATTCCCCTTTTGCACCCGCACCCCTCTTTTGCTTTATTATCGCACCCTTTTTTTTCGAGTGCCAAGAGTGAAGTAAAAACATACTGCACATTTGCGCTCGCACCCCTCTTTTGCCTTCTCGCACCCCTTTTTGCTCTTGCCAACAGTGAAGTCATGACATACTGCACATTTGCACCCGCACCCCTCTTTTGCTTTCGCGCACCCCTTTTTATCCGAGTGCCAACAGTGAAGTCAAAACATTCTGCAAATTTGCGCCCGCACGCCTCCTTTGCTTTCTCGCACCCCTTTTTATCCGAGTGCCAATGGTGAAGTCGAAACATACTGCACATTTGCACCCGCACCCCTCTTTTGCTTTCGCGCACCCCTTTTTATCCGAGTGCCAACAGTGAAGTCAAAACATTCTGCAAATTTGCGCTCGCACCCCTCTTTTGCTTTATCGCACCCCTTTTTCTCCGAGTGCCAAGAGTGAAGTCAAAACATAATGCACATTTGCACCCGCACCCCTCTTTTGCTTTCTCGCACCCCTTTTTCTCCGAGTGCCAACAGTGAAGTCAAAACATAATTCACATTTACGCTCGAACCCCTCTTTTGCTTTCTCGCACCCCTTTTTTCCGAGTGCCAAGAGTGAAGTCAAAACATACTGCACATTTGCGCCCGCACCCCTCTTTTGCTTTATTATTGCAACCATTTTTATCCGAGTGCCAACAGTGAAGTCAAACCATACTGCACATTTGCGCTCGCACCCCTCTTTTGTTTTCTCGCACCCCTTTTTCTCCGAGTGCCAACATTGAAGTCATAACTATTTGCGCCCGCACCCCTCTTTTTCTTTCTCTCAACCATTTTTATCCGAGTGCCAACAGTGAAGTCAAAACATACTGCAAATTTGCGCTCGCACCCCTCTTTTGCTTTCTCGCACCCCTTTTTACTCTTGCCAACAGTGAAGTCATAACATACTGCACATCTGCACCCGAACCCCTCTTTTGCTTTCTCGCACCCCTTTTTATCCGAGTGCCAAGAATGAAGTCAAAACATAATTCACATTTGCACCCGCACCCCTCTTTAGCTTTATTATCGCACCCCTTTTTTCCGAGTGCCAAGAGTGAAGTCAAAACATAATTCACATTTACGCTCGCACCCCTCTTTTGCTTTATCGCACCCCTTTTTCTCCGAGTGCCAAGAGTGAAGTCAAAACATAATGCACATTTGCACCCGCACCCCTCTTTTGCTTTATTATCGCACCCCTTTTTCTCCGAGTGCCAACAGTGAAGTCAAAACATACTGCACATTTGCGCTCGCACCCCTCTTTTGCTTTCTCGCACCCCTTTTTACTCTTGCCAACAGTGAAGTCATAACATTCTGCACATCTGCACCCGCACCCCTCTTTTGCTTTCTCGCACCCCTTTTTATCCGAGTGCCAACAGTGAAGTCAAAACATACTGCACGTTTGCGCTCGCACCCCTCTTTTGCTTTCTCGCACCCCCTTTTGCTCTTGCCAACAGTGAGGTCAAAACATACTGCAAATTTACGCTCGCACCCCTCTTTTGCTTTCTCGCACCCCTTTTTACCCGAGTGCCAATAGTAAAGTCAAAACATACTGCACATTTGCGCCCGCACCCCTCTTTTGCTTTATTATCGCAACCATTTTTATCCGAGTGCCAACAGTGAAGTCAAAACATACTGCACATTTGCGCTCGCACCCCTCTTTTGTTTTCCCGCACCCCTTTTTCTCCGAGTGTCAAGAATGAAGTCAAAACATAATTCACATTTGCACCCGCACCCCTCTTTTGCTTTATTGTCGCACCCCTTTTTTCCGAGTGCCAACAGTGAAGTCAAAACATACTGCACATTTGCGCTCGCACCCCTCTTTTGTTTTCCCGCACCCCTTTTTCTCCGAGTGTCAAGAATGAAGTCAAAACATAATTCACATTTGCACCCGCACCCCTCTTTTGCTTTATTGTCGCACCCCTTTTTTCCGAGTGCCAAGAGTGAAGTCAAAACATACTGCACATTTGCACCCGCACCCCTCTTTTGCTTTCGCGCACCCCTTTTTATCCGAGTGCCAATATAGTGAAGTCAAAACATTCTGCAAATTTGCGCTCGCACCCCTCTTTTGCTTTATCGCACCCCTTTTTCTCTGAGTGCCAAGAGTGAAGTCAAAACATACTGCATATTTGCGCTCGCACCCCTCTTTTGCTTTCTCGCACCCCTTTTTCTCCGAGTGCCAACAGTGAAGTCAAAACATACTGCAAATTTGCGCTCGCACCCCTCTTTTGCTTTCTCGCACCCCTTTTTACTCTTGCCAACAGTGAAGTCATAACATACTGCATATCTGCACCCGCACCCCTCTTTTGCTTTCTCGCACCCCTTTTTATCCGAGTGCCAACAGTGAAGTCAAAACATACTGCACGTTTGCGCTCGCACCCCTCTTTTGCTTTCTCGCACCCCTTTTTGCTCTTGCCAACAGTGAAGTCATAACATACTGCACTTTTGCACCCGCACCCCTCTTTTGCTTTCTCTCATCCCTTTTTACCCGAGTGCCAATAGTAAAGTCAAAACATACTGCACATTTGCGCCCGCACCCCTCTTTTGCTTTATTATCGCAACCATTTTTATCCGAGTGCCAACAGTGAAGTCAAAACATACTGCACATTTGCGCTCGCACCCCTCTTTTGCTTTCTCGCACCCCTTTTTGCTCTTGCCAACAGTGAAGTCATAACATACTGCAAATTTGCACCCGAACCATCTTTTGCTTATTATATGGTGTTATATTGTGAAAGACGATGAGTTTGTCTTCTGTGAAAATGGCAAGTTCGTCAAAGCAACTGTCCAAATTAATGCTTTTTAAAGCAAAATATACAAGCGACTACCCTTACCAGTGGCAAGGATGAGTGTCAATGTCAACGAGAGATCTGTGGCCTTATAACGTCGAACTGTTTGAAGTAAACGTGTACCCAAAATTATAAAAAACCGGGGAAAACATGATCGTTTTCGGAAAGGCCGTAACGCACCCGTTAAAGAACAACGCAAATCACATTTACCCAATTCGCACAATGCTAACTTTGAACTCACGGATCACAACAAATTAAATGAGGTGACACAGATATCTATGGGCGACTGCATTGTGAGCTGTGGCAATTTTCTGGAAACAGATGAAAGTGAAATATTCCATGTTATCGATACACTAACAATTCAAGAAAATTGAGAGTGTGAAGCATCTGGGCATATTATCCGGCGCATTGGTGACAGAAAAATTATTCAATCCAAAAGGATTTCCCGAATCTTAGAAACCCCTAAACAGGCAGTGTTGGCTATAAATTTCGTTTGGCGAAAACGTATTCGGAGTACTCAACTTGCCGCCAAAGAAAGCAAGGAGGAGTGAGTTAAAGAGACATCGAGCAGCGACGCTCTACATAGGAGAACCATCGGGAAACAACTGGAAAGAGGCTTGGCGGGAAAAAAAGAGACTTGTGAAAATGAGCATCCCTTATGACAATCGGGTAGATCATCTTTGGGCTAAACGCACAGAATGGTTTCCGAGACGAATACTCTCCAGAGAGCTTTGCTGCCCTAGATCATTAACTAGGGAAGCAGTGGGACTGCATGCATGCAAGACCTTACGTATACTGACAGATACGCATACATTCACCAATTAAGTTTCAGGCTAATCTCTATGACACAAGAAATTGAAATTAATGGCAAGCTTATTTCGCAGTCATTGCTAAATTGGCGTGCAGAGTACAGGAAGGATACACTACGTCAAACAATAATCGCCAGTGTATATAACCTGTTCGAAACCTAAACACAACCAAGTGTGTCTTTTTTTCACATTGTCTGTAACTGCATGTAACTAGTATAATGTACTATACTATAGGATTTCTTATCTCAAGATTTAATATCCTTGTATATTGGGAGAGTTAAATGCCAGATGAAGGACAACAGCTGGAAACAATTATTATCGCTGGACTTTAAGGCTACTGCATATATTTTCATGAAGATTTTTATAAATGTAACAACTAATGTAACATTTGTTTTTGTCAAGTATAATAACCATCATTTTTTTAATGGTTGAAAATGCTGTGTTGGTTATATTGCCTGGTTATTGTATTCCCTGGATCTCAGGATTGTTTTCTCAGTTATCCAAGGGGATATATGTTATAGGTATTAAACAAGGTCTGTTCTGCCTTAACATTTAATTTGTGCATGGCATTCTGTTGAATTAGATGCGACAAGGATTGATGTCTCATTTGTTTATTCATGGAGGAACCTTTTTTTATTTCTCCATGGTTTAATCATCGGTCGGCCAAGTGTGAAAATATCCTGACTAACTGCGTCTGCGATGAGAACATACAAGTATTTTCTAGCGAAGTTTAAAACATGGTGATATAGGCCCCGGTATAGTGTAAAATCCCTACGCATGCCGTAACATGAGGCCAGTAGGCTAATTCCTCCATGATACAACTCTCAAGTATCACACCCTATCGTATTACGTGTAGGTACATGTAGTAACACAAAGTATGCATGAACCATAGAGCTATATTAAATTATATAGCTCTATGGCATGAACACAGTTTTGGACATGCATAGCGATATCTTGTGCGTATTTGACCTCGATCGTGTTTCATCGCATCGTAATGTTATGCAAATCTCGGTAATCGTGGTCACTGTGAGGACGACGACCACTGGTTTCTTATTGGCTATATCTGTCAGCGCACAAACTATGGGCGCTGCTTCTTTATTGGCCCATTCTGATTTGTACACGAACCATCGGTACCGATGGTTTGTGTACAATCAATTAAATGTCACTTCTATCGAGAGTGTCTGAGTAATGTCTGCAGTGCTATGGTACATGATCTTTCAATATCACGCTTACCAGGAATTTTCTTCAGAACAAAGAATCTGTGCAGACTTTCCATGACGTCTCTTCTCTCCTCTTCCGTCCAACTACGACGTGTCGCCGTTATCCGCCGATGACTCACCGTGACTGATGCCTTGTTTGCTTGAACCTGTACTGTACAACACATGTACATTACAGCTTTAGACACACGAATTCATCAGTAGTTTTAACACATACAATGACCGCCTGACATTGTGACACACTGATAAAACATTTCAACTTACTGCTGCCACAGGTGTCCCTGCCATCACCGATGTTACCATCGCCGCGGGTGTCGCTGACATCACCGATGTTACCATCACCGCGGGTGTCGCTGACATCACCGATGTTACCATCACCGCGGGTGTCGCTGACATCACCGATGTTACCATCACTGCGGGTGTCGTTGACATCACCGATGTTACCATCACTGCGGGTGTCGTTGACATCACCGATGTTACCATCACTGCGGGTGTCACTGCCATCGTCACTGCCATCGCTGCTGTCACTCGTGAAGCCAGTGAAGTGATTGGGAAAAAAAACACATAGAAAACACTATTGTCTAAATGCATATGTATCCAGGTCAACTTACAAACAGTCATCGGCATGTGTACCTCATGCACAGATCCATTTCAATTGTACTTACCTCCCAATACATCCAATTTGTCCAAGGACCTGCCCTCCTGGGAAGGCAAGTTGCCCCTCTCTAAGCTGAGGAACAGTCTTGACAATTGTGTTACCCTCTGCACAGTGTCTGGTAGCTGGTAGTATTCACGGTGTATTCGCAAGTCGTGACCCATGAAGTTTGCTAATGTCTCCAGCTGATGCTCCTTCAATGATAATATTTGTGATGCAGTTGCTACATGTTTACGAAGCTTAGTAGACCGGATGCTTGTAGGATTATCTAGGCCCACAATGTCAGCATAGGATCGGAGCTGGTCACTTCCTCGTATGTGGCCCAAGCCTCCATAACAGCGCGCAAACAAGTAAGGGTTCTCTGCCGCTGCTCCAGCTTCAATTCTCTTGGCTACAAGTGCACCCAACCATGTCACTGCATCAGTACACAGCAGCACTGGTACAGTCCGGCCCTTCTTACCCACTTTTTCAACAACTGTGAACATTTTGCATAGATGCCGTTCCAAATCACTCAAGACACAGCCCCCATCAATTTGTGCTGTGGTCCGCTTGTGAAAATCGTGTAATTGCATCTTTGACACCTCCCCTTGTCGCCTGCGATTGAACATTATGAGATGGCACAGCGTCACTTCATTCAAACACTTCCATGCAAGTTTGATTCCATCACCAGACGCATCTTCCAGAATTTGCACTTGCTGGTTGGCAGCTTCTTTAAGGAAGGACGACATCTTAACAACATCTGCATTGGTTGGGAGAACTGTATTCTTGTTCCGCTTTTCTTGGTACAATGTTCGGTGTGCATGGACAGATACATGGTCTCGCCACTTCAAATTGCATAACTCCAAAAACTGTTCTGCGTCGTCAGCTTTCTGCTTGAGGCCATGCTCTAGACCAGGGCACACTTTTTTATGGAATGTCCTATCTTTAGTGCCAATGATGGAACACTATACAATTGTTTGCGTTTGTCAAAGCCAGCAATGTCATGGACAGCGTTAATTATGGTATTCACATGCCGGGGATGCACAAACAGCTCGAGCGATGCATTTGGTTGCACAGTATTCTTCCTGAGTTGTAAGATGAGGCGACCTAATTCACGCAATTTGTTTCGGATATATCCGTGTTGATCTACATCATGGCCCATATTTAGGAATTCACGTTTGGCGAACTCAATAACCAACGAGTCGGTCTTGGCTATCAAGGCAACCTGATCTTTCTTCATCGGGCAGAGAATCTTGTTCAGCTCAAAGGACACACCCGGAGGAGGCGGTTTCAATAAATCACTCTTGTGAGCAACTCGGCCACGTACACGAACACCTTTATCATGGGCAGAGAGCGCTGGATTTAGTAAGCAACGATGTCTCCAAAGATCAGTTCGCACATAATAGCCAAAGCAATACATGCACGGTCCATATGCCTGCATTTACGGGATGATTCGGTCTACTATAAGCACACCGTGACCTTGGCGAATTACTTGGCAATTGTGTCTGTGATTACCAGCATTGCGGATTTTTAACAGAAATTTATTGCGGATCAAATTGTTGTTTTCGGACGATATCTGCACTATTTCGGTTTCTTCCTTATGCAAAGACGCGAGATGACGGGGTAATTTGGCCTGTGGTTCATCACAGTAAAAGCAAAAGTTTTTTTGTCCCATTTTCTTTGTCCACTTTCATTACTAGTCCGCATAACTGTGATGTTACACTCATCTGTCAAGTCTCTGATGGGCGACGGGATGCGAGATCGTACACTCAACGGTTCATTTGCAGTATTCAATGTGTCATCCAAACGGACGTGAGAAACGCAATCAGAATAACTGGCATCCGTATGAACTGGAGCATCGTTACAACTGGACGGACAGAGGGAAGTGCTGCTGCAATCACTGTGTCCAAGGTCTGCCATAATAGGATTCAAACTGTAAAGGCCATGGAAACTGCTATTGGTGAACAAACTCTCATACTGTATGTAAACCCTCTCTGAAGAACTTGAACACAGTCACAAATGATGATATACTAAGGGGCCACCTGCAAAGAGAAATGCAACCAGGTTCAGTAAGTACATGTTGGACTCGTTAAACATTTCAAGACTGATTGCTATTCATCCTTATTGCTTAGGAAGCTGCTTTATTTAGTATTCATAAATACCTGGGACAGTTTAGGCATTCCTATTGGTCGAGAGCCTGTCACGTGGCCGGTATTAAACGGACGATAAAGACATGGCTGGAAGTGTTTAAACATAGCTGGAAACAACATTCCGTCCCCAGGGCTCACTTTATTTCCAACCTTGAACCGTACCTCGTCTACGAAAATAAGAGCGGATAGTGTTGGGCGCGTACAGCTTGACACCATGGGAACGAGGTTGCCAATGGCAGTAATTAGTCTGGTTCACAGTAAATACGCTTTATTGCATGTATTGTGTAGAGAGCGACAGAGGCGGAAACATGTCATTTGACACGGACAGAATGGCGAAACACCGAAATTTACTTGCGACAATTTTCCGGAATTTTCGGGGCTTTTTGGGCTGAATTTTACAAAAAAGGTATTTATGAATGGGAATAAATGTGTGTTCGGTCGGTATTAATCACTCTGTTTAATACCGCTTGGAGTCTGCGTGCTGATAATTACCCTCGCCTTCGGCTCGGGTAATTATCAGCACCCAGACTCCAAGCGGTATTAAACAGAGTGATTAAAACCTCTCGAACACACATTTATTCCCTTATTTAAGTCTAAGGTCCCCCCGAAAATAACAAATTTGGTTTTTGGTCAGGGGTTGGCTTAAAGTGTTGCGGAGACGCATTTAAAAACAATATTTGTGGTTCTTTTGTTACCCCCCAAAAATTCGTGTGAGCTATATAACACATGCCTTGCTACTATGAAATGCGCGAATAAGCCAATTTGTAATAATTAATAGACAATGGGGGACATATTACATGATATATCACGGTTATTAAAAGCGTTTACAGCTTTCAAATATTAAACAAACTTTTTTTGTTGTCTGTTCCCAGCAATAGATGTAAAAGTCAATAAAATTAAATGGATACTGCCCTGGTTCAATTAGCCTTAGGTGGTCTATTTTGCAACGCGATTAGCGATTCCACATCCTCCCGGCGGACGGACATGTAGTATTCGAGTGACCCCGTGAAGGGGGGGAGGGGGGGGGGGGGGGGAGGGGGGGGGGGGCATTAAATAAACTTGCATTTACAAAAAATTTAAATTGGGCATTAACTGTTCAATTTATTTAGAATTAATAAATAACTACATTTGCATAAATCCTTGATCTTCCTATTTCTGCGCACATAAGGGTTTGCAACCGAGTAGCTTAAAACTAAAAGAGCAACCACTCTTTTCATCAACAAAACTTATATTGTTGGCTTACGATCTTCCACTATGCCGATTAACAAAGACAAATTTTCTTTATTTGTAGCGACAAGCGGGGAATTCCAAAGCGTGCAGTTTTGGCGTTCAGAAACAAATCCTGCCTAAATCTGCGCAGTGGGGCGCGGCTTCATGGAAAATCTACGGTGTCCGGGTAATGCAACTCAAGAACAACATTTTTTACTCCTTGATTTTGGAAAATATATTAGCTTGAACATTTTTAAACTAATTATTTACTTCTTTTTTTTCAATGCCAGTACACTTTTCGTAATTTCAAGATTAATTCGCCATAATGGTTTAATTCTCAATAGATAATTGTTAATTTTGTTTTTACAAAAAGGCATATATTTAAAATTCACATCAAATTTATACATTTTTACCAATTTAATATATATGTAGACCCCAGTTTGTATTGTTATCATTGAAGAAATGTATTAATAAAGTTGGAAATGTACATTAATATTAAAATAATTAATTCAATTTTTGTTACTTTAAATATAGTAGGATTAGCTCTACACGAGTGTTCACGAATCATACTCTCAGTCAAACTAAACTAAAGACTGCCGTGCTCTGAATTCATACTAAAATGGCTTTTTTTTGTTATTTAGGCAATAAAAAATAGTTTTACAATATTACAAATCGTCACCTCAGACGTTCCAAGCCTCTCGTTCTAATATTAATAATCTTTGTGATAATGGTTTATACAAGGTACACCCAGGACCAAGTTGTGCGTTGTATTGTTCATTTCAAGTAGCAATTGGTTCGCTGAGTTTTTAGAAGGGTGCATCAATAAACTCAGTTGTTGATTAGGCCTGAATTAAATAAAAAAACAAATAAACCTAATAATATTTAAATGCCTTAATAAATTGACCCCTTCTTAGATTTGGTAACCTGAACTATCTTGATGAATGTATGTCATATTGATCATCCCAATCAACAGAGAACATTGTCAAGATGTCAGATTTTAATAGGTATGACAGAAGAAAATTCCAAAATAATATAAGAAACATGTCTTCTTTGTTGCACCGCAAGTCTTAAACCCCCTTAACAAAATTAATGAATTATATAGGACACGGTAGCTATAATACTGACGACAGAGGGCGAATAACAGAGTTTACCGTGCGGTCATCTTTTCGACTTCTGCAGGCCCGAAAGCCTCTACCAACAATTGTACCTAGTAAATTAGCTGTAAAAATCAGATTTTTTTTCAATTTTTGCCTGACTTACCGTTAAAGCATTCACTATAATTTTTCTGTGGTTGTGAAAGTTCATGCACAAAGAATACGATCCTAGTGACAGTACATCATTTTTAAGATGCGCGCGTTGCCAAATTGAAATTAAAGGCGAGTGCGCAGAAATAGGACCGCGCAGATTTAGGGGGTCTGACGATACTAAAAACTCATTCAAAATGTACATTATGTACATTTATGTAGAAAAGTTAAACTAAATGCATAAAATAAACAATATGAAAAGTGATTATTAATATCATTGTTTTAAAATATTAATTAATGAAAAAGGCAAAATTTGTTTTTAAATTTGTTGTCTTTTGCTTGGGTGACAACTTGACGAGGGGCCCACCTGGTCATGGGAAATTCGGAAAAATTGATAGTGGACGACTTGACGTAGTGGACGACTTCATTTGTGAGGGGACAACTTTACATGTACTTCACTTGTAATCGATTTGATTCGGGATACGGCTTTCGAGTCAACTCGTACCTTCGTCAACTCGTACCTTGGGTAACTCGTACCTTCGTCAACTCGTACCTTGGTCAACTCGTACCTTGGTCAACTCGTACCTTCAGTTAAGTCAACTCGTACCTTATAAAATAATTTTCGCGATTTACATGCAATATTATCGCAATATCGGAATCGATTATAAATTGCAACAGGAAACCGGAATTCATTTTTGGAGTAAGAAAATACCCTATAAAGTGCGTGGCAGAGGTACGTACGGTCAAGACTTTTGACTGCGTTTGGAGATGAAGCGCACCGTGATTTCCCGCGTTTGCGTCGCCGGGACCGTGCCGAGCAGCTGCAGCCGGTGGGGCCATTCGTTTTTGGCAAATGAATGCAGTTTTGTTGTACATGTATTATGTTCAAGTATTATTTGATGTTACAATATATTCCCTAACAAATATTTCTCATAAAAATCTAAATATCAAATATCAATCTATTTTTTTTTCCTTTTCAGGTTTTGGATTTGACTGCTACTTGTTATTCAGAAACTTCAATGCAAAAAGTAAAAGCATCGACACGTGATCCAAAAATTATGTTGGCTTATGTTACAAATGATTATTTCTGCAAAAATGAGATCAGTTTTTTTAATCATTTTCTTTCTGGGGAGGGGGTTCCTTTTTTTTCCCCTTCATTCTCATTAAACAAAAATTTTTTTAAACATTGATAATTGCTTATAATATGTAAAGTTTTATTTTTGGGGGAACATAATTAATTTGGATTTTGAGTGTTTATTTAATTACACAATAAAAAACGATCTGTACATTATTTTACAACTAGTACCGTACCGGTTAATGAAACGAACTGTATACATTAAAACGAGCTTTTGTTGTAGCTAGAGTCTTGCACCCAAGGATGAAATACGATATTGGTGTCCCAACCCTGTCCAACTAAATACTAATATAAGACAAACTGATACAAACTAAACTAATATTACATTTTTAAGGTCTTAAAAGCGAATGAGATTTGAGTCACCATTTTCCTTGTAAATGTACTTTATTTTCCTTAAAAGTCTTACTGTGCAATATTTTTTTATATTTGTTTATTTAAGCACCAATACTATCCTCATGACACTGGCAGTTTTTTGACAATACATTATCTTAATAAAGACAGCTTTTTGCAGGAAGTTTCGTCATGCTCAACTTATTGACAAATTAAAAATGGCATCGAGGACTGCAAACAGGCGATCTTCTCGAGCAGGATCACCTGTAAAATACAATAATAAAATAGTAATAGGATGAGAGAATGTTTGGGATAGTTTGGGATCAAAACATATTTAAAGAGTTTTAAAACATGGCCCGTTAGTACATGTAATACAAATGTACGTACATGTACATGTACATGTACATGTACATGTACATACATTGCCCGTGCACGTGGCCACTTTTACCAACCAGTGCTGCGCGCACACCGTGCACGGTTAACGTTGACCGGCGCGATCGGGTACCGTCGCGTACGGCGCACACAAAGGCCGCGGCTTTGCTTGCTCCATGGAAATACTTTTCAACATTTTTGTAATGAGAAATAGAAAGCTGATTTAATAATCAAATCCATGTGCATTTAAAAAGCAGTCCACTTTCAATTAGAGCGGGTTACGGCCGATTTCAACGGGCTTATAACAATCCTGCATCGGCGGTACGAGTTGACTTCGCGTGACGGTACGAGTTGACTTAACTGAAGGTACGAGTTGACAAAGGTACGAGTTGACGAAGGTACGAGTTGGTGTAACATTGGGTTGGCGAAGGTACGAGCTGACCAAGGTACGAGTTGACCAAGGTACGAGTTGACCTGCTTCCGGGATACGAGTTGATGACCCAAATTATAACCTTTCACTTTTTTATGTCATGCCCAATTTCAGTTGAGAAAAATAAATGCACATGTATAAATATGTGTCTATCTATGATTTTTTAGTATAACCGAATATTTCTTAATTGGGTGGATTTATTATGTTAATGTTTTTGGGTTTGGTTGGGCATGTGGAACCATGGAGGTATGGTGGAACATACTGTAAATGGTTGTGAGAAAGCTGAAGATTGATGTGAAAAGAATTCCACATTAATTAATTAATTATGTCAACAATACCCGATTACTATTTCTTACAGGTACTTACAGGTACTTACAGGTCCTCTTCTGATATTATGCCTTTGTAGGCCTCTCTCATCAGATCTTCATAACTCTTATTAAACGTGTATGTGCGCATGCAAGTGGGGGTTGGCGCTTCGGAGTCAAACTTGAACGGTTGAGATGTCCAGAGCTTGTCTAATCTAGCCTCAAAGGACTTGACACTAGGTGCTATAACAACAAAGTTGGGGAGTCTATTCCATGTGTCTACTGATCGGTGCACGAAGGAGAATTTCCTCACATCTAACCTGGTTCTGATCTTGGCTACTTTATATTGATGACCCCTTGTGCCATGTCGTTAGTGTTGAGTTGGATGAAGTTTGTTACATCTGAGTCGTATTTTCCTGTGAGTATTTTAAACATCTCGATCATGTCCCCTCTTGAGCGTCTGTATGCTAAGGTTGGTAGTTCCAGGTGCTTCAGTCTGTCCTCATAAGACATGTCTTTGAGGCCAGGGATGAGTTTAGTTGCTCGTCTTTGGACATTTTCTATTGCAGTGATATGCTTTTTATGGTGCGGTGCCCAGACTTGGTTGGCATATTCAAGGTGCGGCCTTACCAGTGCTTTGTAGAGCAGTAGGAAACTGTCCTTGTCCAGGTACTCGTATGTCCGTCTGATTAGACCCATGATGGAATTTGCCTTGTTTATTTTTGAAGCCATGTGACTGCTGAAGGATAGCCTTTCATCGATGATGACCCCGATGTCTCGTTCTTCTTTCACTCTTTTTAGTTGATGCTGATTTTCCCCCATAGTGTATTGTTTAATTCCCGTTCTCGTTTTCCCAATTCTCATCGTAGTACACTTGTCAGGATGGAATTTCAGTAGCGAGTCGTGAGTCCATTCGACCATACGGTCTATGTCACGTTGGAGCATTTCGCAGTCCTCCTCGGATGAGATACTCCTAAAAATCTTTGTATCATCAGCAAAGAGGTATACTTCGGACTCCTGAGCCATCTCTGGTAGTGAGTTGATGTAGATCACAAACAGGATTGGTCCCAGTACTGATCCTTGGGGTATTCCGCTGAGTACGTCTTGCCACTCTGAAAAGTTTCCCTTAACAGCAACCCTCTGTTTTCTATTACTCAGGAATGCTCCAATCCATTGTAAGATGGGGTCTCCTATACCATCTATACTATTAATCCTGAAGATGGGGTATGGTTGGCGCCATCTTGTGGACGGTTCCCCGTGTGCCGTGTACCTGTTTGCGCGCGGAGGGTGGGAGGGAGCCCGTCTATCTGGCCGCGCCATTTTGGGTCTGGTGTCCTGTTTGCCCGCCGCGGTATAGTGTGGGGTAGCGGATGTGGGGGCCCGTCTTTTGCACGGGCCTCCCGTCGGAATTGCGCGGTGGCTGCGCCGGTCCCGCGTGAAGTTTGCGGTGGCGACGCAGAGTATGGAAAGGAGCCTGTCTACTGTCAGCTATGATATCGCGTTAACGTAACGAATGGAATAACATACACGTACGTGTATGCAGTACCACACTCAGTCGGTGACGGCCGTTTCAGACGCGTGGCAGCTTAGTGAACACAGAACAGTACAACCAAAATTGCTCTCCCTCCCATTCTTTTCCAGGTATGTACTACTAAATTCCTTGATTTTGAATAACTATATGTGTATATTAAATCTAGAAGTAGGCCAACTTCCTTTTGGAGTTGACATTATTGTACATCTATGATCTATGGCTGTCGTTTTGTTCTAGACATAGTCTATCATAGTCAACTGTCATAGACACTGGGTCATTGGGGTGTACTACAACACAAGCTGAATTGTTTAGTTTGAAACACGAAACGTTTTACTACTTTTATACATTATGGATTTCTTATATCCCATGATAATTTAGATCGTTAACTTGGTCAGTCGAAGTATTAAAGAGAAGTAATTTAGTTACATTTTAACTTGGAATCAGAACTTTGATTGAATTAGATTCAGGCAATAGGGAATGTATAAGTATATTTTCTGCTTTTGTCTTACCGATAATATATTGTAGGAGATGTTTTGTTGCAGATTTAGTTTACAAACTCCCAATATAATAATATAATATACACTGTGCATACACGTGTGGTACAGCCTAGCCACGTAGCCCAGTCGTGACATTCCGATAACAGGTGGTCAATCCATTAGCAGGACCTGGGGGTCTGTGGCCAGTGGCCCTTTTATGACCTAGCCTGGGTTAATGTCTTTGAATCGACTTCTGCTGCAGAAATACTGCTTCAGACCTCCGAGGCTCTATCTTATTCCTCCATGTTCAGACTGACAAAACTAAGTACATCTACATTTCCTATAAACATTTTGCTATAGCGCAATGTTCTTTTGGGTTTTTTTAAAGAAAGAAACATATGAATCTAAGCATAGAGAAAGGACCTTTCTCTATGATCTAAGTAATCATTTCGAGTAACCATTTCGCTACAGTTTCCCCCTAAAAAACAATATTTGTAGGCCTTTCAGTTCCTGTAAACATTTTGCTGTTGTTAGATGCTGTTGTTGGTGCCTTTCAGAAAAGTTGCTGCCTTTCAGAAAGTGCAGTCACAGTATTCTCTTTGATTCCCCTCCAGCGCAATGTGTTTTTGTGTGGTTTTTTTTTAAAGAAAGAAACATCTGAGTCCAAGTTGGCCCTAGAAAAACAATATATGTAGGCCTTTCAGAAAACGAAGTGCATTTTCTAAAACCATTTTGCTGATGTTCCAATAAACATTGTATTTCTTCTCCCTTCAGACATCTCGCACAACAATGATGCTGTTCTGGCTGCAGCAGGCTGGTCCGACCGACATAATTGTGTTGTATAATTTATAATGTGTGTATATATCTTTCCCATGATAACATTATAAAATTGTATAATGCACGTAAAAGAACCCAGAACACTTATCGCTAAAGAGAAGGGGTTTGCCCCGGTGTTCCTGGCTGACACAGCGGGTTTCTTCAGGCTTACGAGCTACAGTGCCTTGAGCGCTTTTGAAGGATCCTTGGTTTCATTACCAGAAAATAATAATAATAATAATAATAATAATCTCTACATCTCTCTACTTTTAAATGTTTTGCTTTATACAGATTCTAGATCTTGCCCATCAAATAATAGAATTGCTCTGATTCAACAGCGGCGGATCCAGGATTTTCCAAACGGGGGGGCGTGAAAATTTACCAAGCAACAAAAAAAAAATTCCCGTTTTTTTTTTTTTTCTCAAGCAAAAGGGGGGGCGTGCGCCCCCCACGCCCCTCCTGTATCCGCCCCTGTTCAATATGTACAATCATGAATTTACCCCTAAACCTTTTCCAGTTCTTTACACTACCACACACATTCCACGCATACACCAAAACCCCAGCTTCTTTAGCTTTCCCTCTTGCACCTATTTTGTTTCCAATCACAAGTCCACTTTTTTCAGTGCATCTCAACCTACTTATACCGTTCCCCTATAGAATCTTTACCTATACCTATCCATATTTTTCTTGACTCTTTGGACAGCACTACCAGATGCCACTTTTACCGAGGAAGACAACGCGCCAACAACTCCCCTTACTACCAAACCAGACATCTCTGCTGCTTCACAACAAGCCATCGTCGAGTAATTTCCCAACCTTACACTTACAAGCCTTTTACATCCTCTTTCTGGATTGATTCAGCCTTCCAAATCAAATCTACACACATTACCCTTCTCCAGTATTAACCACTACCACAAGGTTTTATTTTAAGTACATTTGTGACCTGTTCCAACGAAACCCGGACAAAGTCGACTTTTTAGTTTTTCAGATTTTGCTTTTTTCAAATTCTCTAGGTTCTCAGCTTTAAAATGATGTATCATTTACATATGTACCCCCACCCTATCTTCCCTGGGGTCTGGATTTAGTGATAAAACCCTGACAACCTAATTATGAGATAAACAGCTTTGAAGTTCAGAAAAGCGTATTATTTCTATACACAACAGTTTCACAAAATTGACAAAAAAAACACACTTCTGGAAGACGGATTTTGTTCAAATTTGAGGAGATTGTAGATTAATAGTGAGTGACTTAGGAAAACCTAAAACCTAAAAAAATGGTAAAATCCATCCAGAAATGACTTCAGGAGTACATTGTGACAAAACACATTGTGCGACTTTGTCCGGGTTTCGTTGGAACAGGTCACATTTACTCTTAATTTCACACTATTTTATTTTTATACTATTAATTTTGGGTTTTTTCATTACCTTTTTAGTATTTTAGAAAGCCATAGTTTTATAGTGATTATTGTGATTGTTTTCCACATTTTACATAAAACACCCTGTGGATGTATTATTATTATTTATTTCAATCCAATTATCCACTATTTTGCCACATTTAGTCTTGATCCTTTGAGTAATTCCACACTTCCAAATGCAGTGTTGAACTGTCCAGAGTTTGCCAACCTTGGTGGGCTTTACACACAATATATGTGTCAACTTGTGATAGAAAGGTCTATGACCTGATATGAAACTCAACACAAACATTTACCGACCTGGTTTCAAGTCAACATTTCCAAGGATAGCCAGTTTTGTTATCCATTTACTTTCTCCGATATTACAGATTTTATTTTAGTCGCCTTAATTTCTCACTTTTATATTTACATGTCTAATATTTAATTCAGTTCTCTAAATTACATTGTAAAAATAAGTGAAATACTTTTTATTTATTATTGTTGGCCACTTTCATAATTTTTCATAAAACACCATAGCAATGGCTTATTATTATTCCTTTCTTTCCAATTCTGTACTACTTAACCACGTTCAGTATTATTCCTCGAAGTAATTCCGCATCTTCAAATAACTGCATCATCACTTCTTCTATTACCCCCTATCACTTTAACTCTAAGCCATTATTTCTTACAACTTACCGATACAATGTACCTTATCCACTGGATTCCTTGTACAAAACAATAGCAATACTTATTAATCTCCGATTCATTCCATCTACGCACTATTTGCTTCGTGACTTAACTAAAAAGTTATCTTTAAAATATCTTTACATTCTTTGACAGCTCAACCTTTATCTCAACCTGCTTCCTTACATAAACTAAACCATTTATTTCAACTTCACAATACTCTGCCTTCATTTTGCCAAATTTAATATTGTCAAGAATACTTTAGTTTGCATTCACAAATAAAATATCTTGCCATTCCTGTATTGCAAAGAACTGTGAACAATTGTTTGTTTTTTCTTGCATACTACATACACAAACAACAGCGAAAGGGGGTACAATTTTTTCCCAGCCTCTACCTAACCCCCCCCCCCCCCCGAAAACCTGACCCCACCCCTACCATCAAACTTGCCACACAAAAATACCCCCCCCCCCCCCCACCAACAACAAAAAAAACAAAAAAAACCCCATATATATATATATATCCATCACTAATAATAGGCACTCATAATAGCAATAATTTAAAGCCCAGTTCACTGTTTCAATTACAATGCCAGCCGTGTTCGCGCTGGACTTTTCGGAACGTTTTACTTACACGATAGTAAAATACAAAATCGTCAAATGTTACCACTGCCGCACTTGGACTTTCGACTCGGGACAATTTTACCGAGACCACGGGAGAAGTAACCGAGCTGTTCGACTCATGCGGGTTTACCAACTCGCACTGTACGCACTAGAGGCTTATCGTCTCGGCAACAGTTTCCTGGGCAGTAAGTAAACGTCCTAGCCCGCACTGGACTTAAAGTGGGAAAAGTACCCATCGTCTCAGTAAGTTTTAACAAAATAAGTTCGGTGCGAACAGGGCTCTTATAGCCTACCATTTTCCCCAGATCCTCTCAAAACAAAAATTACTTAGCACCCTCCAACCGCGCGCCCGACCCACCTACACAACTTCCCTTTACCCTTCACTTGCAACACCCCCCCCCCCCCCCCCCCCCCTTCTCTGACAAACACAGTCCCAGTCAAAACGTAGCCACATCTACATTTTCTATGTATACTTTTCACCGTACATGTAATTTGCATACTACTCTATACGGTTCACTCTCTAGCGGGTGCCGCGCAGTTACTTCCAATCGAAAACTTTCTGATTTATGTACAACTTTTTAAAACATGAAACAAACATTTTTGTCACATTTGAAAAAAATCATGGACTGACAAACAAGCAAGTTTATACACACATCTAGCTGGTACTCTACTCGCTATGTTTCGCGGTTTGTTTGTCATACAATCCATTAATGTTTTTAGGACGTCAACAAGGTGTATCTATAAGTTACAATTTCACCCAGCTAGCGGGTGCCGCGCGAAGCGCGGCATCCCGCTAGTAATACTTCAATGTATCGATTAGACGTCTATGCGGGACTTTATCAAAAGCTTTCATGAAGTCACAGTACACTACATCAACTGCACCTCCCGAATCCAAGATTTCTGTCCATTTGTCGATAACGGTGATCAGCTGCAACACTGTGGATCTCCCACTGATAAAGCCAAATTGCCTTGAGCTGAATAGTTGATTGTCTTTCATGTAATCAACCATAGAGTTTCTAATGAGTGTTTCAAGTACTTTGCAGATCACACTAGTGAGACTAATTGGTCTGTAGTTCCCTGCAACTTTCTTGCTCCCTTTTTTGTGAATGGCTGTTATATCGGCCCTCTTCCAGTCGTCTGGCAATACCCCTATCCGTAGTGATGTTTGGAAAATAATGGCCAGTGGTTTGCTAATTAAATCTCGCAGTTCAAATAATTCCCTTGGGTGGAATTTATCAGGTCCAGGTGACTTAGATATGTTGAGCTTGCTCAGAACTTTATGCACGCTCTCCTCACTGACATCCAGTTCCAACTCGTGGGCTGTGTAAATTGACTCTGGTAAGTCCCAATGTCCTTCGGGTTCCATTGTAAACACTGATGAGAAGAATTCACCGAGAACTTCTGCTTTTTCCTTGTCATTTTCTGTGAGGTCCTCTGCTTTCTCATTACCAGATTTTGACAGGTTGGGAATTCCGGAACGAAGCTTGGTTTTAGCACTTGCATAGCTCCAAAACTTCTTGGGGTTGGTTTTAACTTGCTTGGCAAGATTCTTTTCGTAGAGTTTTTTCGCTTTTCTTGTTAGTTTCCTGATCTGGTTTCTTAGTCTGCAATAGTCCTGATATACTTCGCCAGACTTTGAATCCACAAATTTATTCCACAGTCGGTTCTTTTTCTTAATTTTGCCCAGTGTTTTCCGATCCAAAGGAATCGTGAAGAACCTTTTATTTGTTCGAATGATTTTCTTCGGTATACACTTGATTTCAGCTTCACGGCACCTACTTGTGAATTTGTTCCATTGGAGATCCACATTTTCTGGGCAGTCCTGAAACTCAACTTCCCAATCAATGTCTAACATTTCTCTCATTTGTTCATAGTCGCCTTTATCAAAGCTGAATCTGATTTTAGGAGTGTTGTCCTCATCTGGATAACACTGACAGTCAATCTTTATCAGAGCATGATCGCTTTTCCCAAGAGGGGCTGTGACATCAATTACGTTTATCAAGTCTTTGCTATTGGAAAGCACCAAATCTAACAGAGACGGGGTGTTCGATCCCCTTCCACAAGTAGCAGTCCCTCGTAGTCTCGATAAATCGAAACTCTTTATCTTCCACGGTAGAGTTGGTGGTATAAGTAGACCAGTCTATGCCAGGGTAGTTAAAATCTCCAGCTACCAAAAGATGCAAGTATCCTCTATTTGATAAGGTTCGTAGCATCGCATTGATATTGTCGTTATTGTCGGTGTTGGAGTTGGGACTTCTGTACACATAACAAAACAATATGGCGTCTCTGCTCTGCAGTTTCAGTTCGACTGCTAGAGCTTCTTGGACATTAAATTGGTGCAAATCAACAAAATTATGAGAAACAGAACTATTTACATATAACAGCATTCCTCTGCCGGTATCATCATTTATATGAAGTGGTTCCACGTTGTAACCAGGTAAATTATATTGTGACAGGTGCAGGTCGTATCTAAAATTCTTTGGTTTCACCTCAGAAATTGCCAAAATGTCTGGTGGATTTACTTGTATCCTTGCAGTTAGTTCCTGGAATTTAGCCGAGGTAAAAACATCTGCGTTAGTAGTCCATACTGTTAATTTACTCTGGCAGGGCTTGCTGCACTTTGCATTTCCTTCTGCGGATTTGTGTTTCTTTTCTTTCTGGTATGCACTCGCATTATCTTCCTTTCCCAGGGTAATCCTCTCACCACGAACAGAAAACTTGGATCATCTTTCTCTCCATTTTTTAATTTGGCTTCAGCTTGTAGCTTTTTGTCTGCCTCCCTTTCTTGTCTCGTCATATCCTGCTTAATGCTAATTCTACTGTATGGAAGATCAGCTTCAGCTAGCTTGAACAAGTTCCTCATTACCTTTGTTTTCTCTTCTTCAGCCTTGAACGATACTAATATTGGTCTCGGCCTTGAGTCTTCACTTGTAGTATCACTGGCGTGGATTCTTTTACCAAGTCTTTTTACAGTCATGTTTGCATCTATTCCTGCAGTAACCTGGCTTATATTGTTGACAAGTTCTAAGTCATGCTCCGTTGCTGTTTCCCTATCGGCATTCTCACTCTCAGGGAGATTGAAGATAATTATATTCTTCTGTCTTGCCAGTCGATCACTCATGTTATCACAAACTTTTTTCATCGTGTCGTCTTCATCTGCCAATTTGGATGGCTCTTTCTTTTTGGGATCTTCTCCATTACAGAATTTAGTTTTGATATCATCAATCTCTGATTGCATTTCTCCTAGTTTCAGATTCACTTCTGCTCTGAAGCTATCAACAAAGGCATTGCATCTATCTTCAATTTCTTTTTCTTCCTTGATACACCGCATGGCCTTCACAACACACTTGTCACAGAACCAGGGGAAATCTGGTCTGGCCCCCAGACTCTTGTATGTAGCTTCAGATATTTTCAGACACTTTAAACAGCGTTTATTGTCACAGTAATCACACTGAAGTAACTTGCTTTTTTTGTCTGTGAATCCAATGTTACATGTGTCGCAAACCCACTTATCTTCATCATTGGGTAGGCCTACAGCAGAGGATGATAAAGTTTTTTGGGGTCTACCTCTTTGCTTACTTGCTGCAGGCACTCCATTTCCAATATCGCCGCCATCTTGTTTTTCCGGTGGTGCCATTGCCATGTCAAAACACGGTCGGAAATTTCGCCAATTCGGAGATTTTCTCTTCGAAGAAACGATTTCCCAGCAACAAGTTATCGTTGAATCCGAAATCCGGGCGGAACTTAGGATAGGAAGCGTCGGTAAAGACGATTTCCTTCAATATCCTATGTAAATTGTACACGAGAACAGTTTTAAACATATTTGTTAATTATAATGTACGTACCATAACATTAGGGCACTTTCTGTAGGTCTGAACTTGAGCCGATGAACATTGACGCTTTCCCCAAATTACATGAAGACGCGAATAACGCGTCCTTAGCGCCTAGGAGACGATAATGTGGCCGCTAGGTGGCGCTATTACAAGTTGACTTGTTCGAATCAGCGTGGCCACTCCTTGGGATTTTTCCCAAGATCTTGGGAATTTGGGCAAGACCTTGGGATCTTGGGATTTTGTATCCAAATTTCACGAAATCTTGGGATTTTTGCATTTTTGTTAACCGCAAACAACTTTTATATACATTTTAGGCTTTTTTGTTAACCGCAAACAACTTTTTTCTATTTATGGCACTCATCTAAACCGCAAACAACTTTTTAAGTGTGGACAGCGACTTTGAGCGCTGTACATTTAGTATTTTTTTGTAGTACGTCGAACCCTGATAATAAGAAGAGCACTGTTAATACAACATGATGCTTATAACGAGGACAAAATAGGTCCTGAGTCTTTTTTTTTTCATTACTGAGATAATACAAGGTACCTGTTATAACAAGATAATTTGTAAACGGACCTTGTTATAAAGGCGTTTGACTGTACTGTACATTCATTCACAAAATTGGGCCTTTTCGCGGGTTCTCTGGTCCGTTATAGCATCATCCGTGCTATCTTATGACATCTTGGGAATTCTTGGGAATTTTACTGCCTTCATCTTGGGATTTTCAAAATTGATGAGTGGCCACGCTGGTTCGAATGAACACAAAATGCTCCATACATACTCTTATTCCTCCATGCATGTACACACTGCACGTTGGCATTACGACGAACCGAGAACATATTCCAAATCCGTTGAAATTTTGACAATAATTATAAATCGCCAAGGAGATGCCATTTTTGACCTAATAACAAATCGAGGACGTCCTCGGTATGTTGAAGGTCCTCGGTCTGTGAGTGTGTAATCACACGAAAGTGCTCGATTTGCAGGCTTTGACAAGAGCATGTACTGTGTACATTGACATGGCTGTGTGCGTACACGTACGTACACACATGAACCCATGCTGTTGTCATTAGACTCTTGTAAGTTACAAGGTTAGCCCAGTGATTCTGACTCGATTTTGACACATGTTCAACGTTGTGTAAACTAAATGGAAAACAAGGCCAACCCAAACAGATAATTTACCAGACCACCTGACTACTCGCCCACAATCCCCCACAAACACGTAGAACGAAGTGGACCGTTTTCTACAGGTAATATGTTGCCCTCCCTGTTAGGTATTATTTTGTATCCAAGCCCATTCAAACAGCGATTAAATTATGACCGCTTGACGCCTGTAATAATGTCAGCACGCGCACACCAATACACACACCCCATATTCGTTCAGTGTTAATGATCACCCTATTCACAACACACACTATATCGCACATTATTAAAACACACAATTATTAGTACATTGTAATCGTAACGTTTACGTTACGTGTAACCTAATATGGCAGTTCTTCCAGTTCCACTTTGATCAATGACACTTAATTTCCTCTTTATTTAAGGATTTAAGTTCTGCCTGCATCTTACATATAAGTGGTAATTTTTGTAAAAGTTAGACACGGCACGGTATATAATGTAGGACTACTGTACTGGTGGTAGGCGTAGTAAACTAGTACATGTACATTTAGTATTAAGATTGACATTGCATTGGGCTTTAAAGTTTAAATGCCGGAGGTATACCCATAACGTTAGGCCTATTGCTAAACTTGGGCAGGCACGCGGGTCAATCTTTCAGTTTCGATGGTCTTTTCAAACGACCCTTAATTTGTTAGTTTTATGATATGCTAAGGTCGCAAAAGTCATTTCATTATGTTATCTGAATTTTACATTTCTTCATCACACCGTAGTTTAAATTTCGCGTACTCACCTGACAAAAATGCCAATATAACCGGTCATCAAATGGAAAGGCCCCCGATACTGGTGACTTGAACTTGACGATAAAAAGCCATCGCGGGATTATATTGCCGCCTTTTCTGTGCTGCTACTCCCTAATTTGCATATCGGAAACAAAGCTGAGATTGGAGGGAGCGGTAACAGAAGGGTTTAAAATCCAAAGGCATGTACGCCAGGGTAATCAAATACATTTTTGATCTTAGCTTTTTTAGTTCACTTACGACTGATAACTGACGCGCAAGTATTAACTATAACATCAATAAATATTCGTCAATGACTACACACATCTTCGGGTTTCCTTAAAAATTCCTGCGAATATTGGAACAGTCCATTCAGGAGCTATAAATTACTTTCCTAGGTATTTAATAATCTTAACATTGGCCCTATATAGCTTGTGGGTGCACCAGCCTAATTCAAGTCCCATTGAAAACAGTGTAAAATCAACAATGTTCACGACCAAGTTTCATGCACACCGACATCACTGGGCTTTCTCAAACAACAATCAGATTATTGTCTTGGTCTTTATCTTTCCATTTCTTTTCAATTTTTAGTAGGTTAGCCAATTACATTTTTTAATATTCACACTAAAAGAAACTCACCTCCTGAAAAGTGATACTTCCCGAGCCTGCAAGCAGCCATTTTACAAATGGCATCCCTCCACATTCTAGGGCAATTAGGACCCATTTTTCAACCGTAATTTTGTCAAGTCTGCCCTCAGATTGAAGCTCAAAAACCAGGGAGTTGATCCTATGCTATATTTACACAATCCCACCATTTCTTTCACCAAACGGCATCTGTTTTCAAAGGAAATTGTGGGGGGGGGGGGGGGGGGGGCACATTTCATGCAAATGAGCTCGCGTAGAAATTCTCCTTTCAATTAGGGTGGTGCACCCTTGTGTAGTACGGCCTGGCACGGCCTGGCCTGGCCTGGCCTGCGCCTGGCCTGGCCTTGCAAAACCGCTTGGGTATTGACCCTTCACCCTCAGTCTTCAATCGGTCAGCTGTCTTCAATCGTCCAGCTGACATATTTCAACTTGTATTTTTTTTCAGGATTTTATTTGAAGAATAACAGAAAATCTAACAAACTGAGACGAGGGAGGGTTAGTATTAACTATACCACAAATGAATGTTCGTCAATGACTACATACATTTTCGGGTTTTCTTAAAAATTCCTGCCAATAATTGAACAGTTCATTCACAAGCTATCAACTTTCGATTTCCTAGGTATTTAATATTAATCTTAACATTTATGCTCGGGGCCCCGTGCAACATTTTATGTGAACGGGGCCACCCAGGCCATCCCCTATCCCTCTCCCCATATCCCCCATCCACCATAGATCCCCCCCCCCCCCCCCCAAAAAAATACCTATGCACCACTATTGCTTCGTCCTTCGGATGGGACGTAAAGTTGTAGGTCCCGTGTGTTGTATAATTTATAATGTGTGTATATATCTTTCCCATTATAACATTATAAAATTGTATAATGCACGTAAAAGAACCCAGAACACTTATCGCTAAGAGAAGGGGTTTGCCCCGGTGTTCCTGGCTGACACAGCCTCTGTCTACGGGTTTCTTCAGGCTTACGAGCTACAGTGCCTTGAGCGCTTTTGAAGGATCCTTGGTTTCATTACCAGAAATTAATAATAATAATAATAATAATAGTATATTAATACTAAAAACTAAAAAGAATTCTGGAGAAACCGCAACGTTCCGCAAGCACAGTGAACGCCACAAAAGAAGGGGACCCCCCCCCCCCCCCCCTCATATCTTGCTTCATTACACGGTGGTGTTCGCGAGGAGGCCGCGGCAAAAAAAATCGTCGTTGTGTGAATTTTTGGTTTATGTACAGACCAATACAACGAATACATTTATGTATTCCTCATTAGCGGCGCTGCCCCCCCCCCCCCCCCCCCCCCAAAAAAAAAAGCAATGTCCATGTGTGCGTGCTCCGTATGTGTGATTAAATTTGTCTATACATTACATGCATGCATGACCTAAAAGTAGTGTATAATATACAAGGACGGTATAACCACTTTTCTAACTGTGTAGAAAATCATATTAAAACTAGAAATTCATTGTGAACTGGCAGGGTTGTAAAATGACCGTCAGTGTTTGGTTTTATTTATTTCGTTACGTTACATTCAAACAAAGTTCTATACAACAGTACAAATATTAAGTCATGTACAGTATACAGTTATGTTTGGAATCAACAATTATAAATATCAAAAGAAAGTTACTGTAGACACGCGTACAGATTTAGGCGTTTGGCGTTTGCAGCATTGTAAATAGCGCAGCATGAATTGTTTGTGGAGTGAGTTGATACACACAGTGGATCTGATCAATCAAAGCCTATTGATTGTAATGGCACAAAGGTTTTGGGGCGGTAATTTGTGCGCTACTGTGCTACGCAACACGAACAACCAACCAAATTGTAGCAATTACTGGTTCGTCATTGTGATGTCACAATAACTGGAACCGCGTTTATCATAATCTAATTGTGGGTTGGCCAATGGCGGGGCGTGCGCGGACTGCAATCTGGGCCCAATTTCTTGGCTCTGCTTACCGTTAGCGAAAAATCCCTGCTTACTATAGCAGATAATTCGGTGCTTACGGTAAACGTATTTCACGCGTTAGCGAGAAATGTTGGTCTCTGAGCATGCGTACATCCCGTAACTAAGGATTCTGTGCTTACAGGGTAAGCGCAAAGTTTTTCGGCTAGCGCGGTTAGCGGAAAATGGTGACCGTAAGCGCGGAATTCTGTGGTTAGCAAATAGCAGAGCCAAGAAATTGGGCCCAGGTCATCAGCGTGAATAAGCCGCTGGCTGTATGTTATACACACGCGCACTGTACCACTAATCACGAAGGCCGATTGGCTGAACTTCACGCGTGGTTCAAGTCGGTGACATCACGGTCTAGTTTCTGTTAGCGCATCATGCACAATCTTCAGCTTGTGTGATAAAACGTGTGGGGAATGAAATAAGATAATAGGCCCAGGCGGCCGGCTGGGATTATATTATGTGTTTAAATATTTAGGCCCATTATCTTATATTATTTCATACAAGTGGTATTGTTAAGATTTTCACCGTTTATTCAGTGTTTACAAACATAGAGCAAGGTTCCTTTCTCTATGTTACAAGCAATACAGTTGTTTTTCTAGTTCCGGATTTTTCCTAGTTCCGGATCGTTTCAAATAAAAACCTACCTCTTATGGCTTGGTCTCCAATACTATTTTTTTAGATGAAGTGCATTTTGAAAAGAAACATACAAGCTTCCTGATACATAAATATCTTTTCAATAAAATATCCAGAAAAGGAATTTTGGCTAGATTTTCGACTCGTACTTTGACGTGTTTGGACGGTTTGTAGAAATCAGGGGAGCCGCAAAACCACGAACAAATATTCTGCGACATGTCACTCAAAACGTTTGATTTCATTTATGCCATTTTTTAGTCTACATTTGTATAAAACTCATGCATCGATTATTTGTTGATTAAAAATAAGTCTAAAAGTCTCCAGAATTAAAAAATCTGCCAAAGACTGAACGTACATGTACATCTTTTCCTAGTTCCGGATCGCGCGTAAAATACATGCATCAACTACACGCGCGCAAGCGTTTTCATATGACGTGTTCTGCGATGTGATCGGTCAACGTTTATCGGCTCGTTGCCGCGCCACACACGTACCGGTCGCGCACGCTACACCGTAAACACGGACAAAACATTTAAAAAAATGTCCTTGCAAGTCTTCTTTTTGAACTTTATTGGAAGTGGAAGTATTTGAAATGTATTTTAAACTGTATTTATATAAACTAATGAATACTTTATCAGAAATAAAGGCTTGATTCGGGTTGGTTCTAGCGCGATTATTTTTCATGTACGAAGCAGTTTTTCACCCGATCCGGAATTGGTTTAACCGATCCGCAACTAGGAAAAGCGATGTCGGTATATTTGACGTCGTATTTTCAAATTAAGAGGAGCATAAATATCGAAACAAAAACTGTAGTTTCTTCAATACTTAAGGTAAACTAATAAACCTATTTCGTTTGAATTTCGAGGATTAGACTTGCCGAAAACAGCCTGAATTGTTTTTGCGATCCGGAACTAGGAAAACGTCTGTAGTTGGGCTGAATTATGGAAAATGTAGGGAGTGCTTTTTTTGCAAGAGTTGTGAGAGTATTCTGGATTCTTGAAGCACTTTCTGGTTGTATTACGCCGGCACGTGCACGCACCTGTTTAGTCCGAGTAACTTGGACCCAAAAATCACCTTTTTCAACATTTGGACATGGTCTGGTGATATTAGGGTCCGAGCAAGCCCGGTGTGGCGGTCTCACTTCTCCGGGGTGCTCACTTCTCCGAAAGGGAAATCTCGCTTCAATACGCATGCGCAAAAGTGCGCAGTGGCTTACATTTTCGCCGACTTTATTCTGTGTGCTGAGTTCTTTGGTAATGTACTGGTGCGCGTGCACGTAAGATTGTAGGATGATGTCTACGTTACATACAGCTAGGGTACCAGTAGAATTCAGAATTTCCGCAGCGACGGGGCCGTGCGGCAAAATTGTACAAGGCATCGTACAACTACTGCTGTACTTAAACCAACATATCGATTGGATTGTATATTTATTATACTTATTCATGATGACAGAAATAGGGTCAAATAAAATGTGTTTAAACAAGTGTAGTTGCCAGTTGCATTTATTTACTATACATGTAATAATAACGGATACGTAATGCGGTGGTATGCCTCCATCAAAAAGATTTATGCCTCATGGATGTGAGTGCTCAGAGATATAATTAAAAATTCCCCTCGGTTCAGTCAATCATTCCTATCTGATAAAAACAACTTGCTACAATCTTCAAAATAAGATATTTTCCAATCTTTGTTGATCCTGTTGCCCAATTCGGTCGTCTTTTCCCTATCTATCAAAAATTGGTCTTGAAATCAGCCACATTTTGCGATGAAAAATATGGTGATAGCGCCCTCTGTCAGTAGCTCGGCATCAGGAGAAGTGAGCACAGCGGATAAATGAGTATGTGATTGTAACGTGCTGACTTATCCGCTCAATCTGCCCGGAGAACCTAGCACGCCGGAGAAGTGAGACCGCCACACCGGTTAGACGCCTTGTTCGAAATGTCTGCACATCGATCCCCCGTGACCTCCCACACTTTTCCCCAAAAATGTCACTTAAAACGGCCACTTACAAAAATGCTGCTTGTCCCAAGAGGCACTAAGGATCAATAAAGACACTAACACTATCGGTGTGTTCTTACCTTTCAAAAAAGTGAGAAAATCGGGCCTCAAAATGTGGAGCGATGTTCGCCGATTCAAATGCACGTAACCATTGTTGGGCAAACACATGACCTCTATTTTTTGTTGACAACAAATTAACATGCGTCGCGCGCAGAGCGCGCTCGCATAGTCAGCGGCTGTTACCTGTTTCGTGCACTGTGCTGTAGTGGATGGCTCTCGAGGAAACCACCCATCCACTAACAGCACAGTGCACGAAACAGGTAACAGCCGCTGACTATGCGAGCGCGCTCTGCATGTACATGTTAAGGTGAATCTACGTTTAATTTTGTAAACGTTTAGCAAAACCTTTCCCGTAACGTTTAAACGTTTAAACGTTTATTGAAAACTTTAAAAGGCTGCCGCCTGTCCCGGTCTATTTATACAAGTCAAAGGTAAAATGCTCTGAGAGCATAATAAAAGGGCCAACGGGTTTCCAGCTAAAGTAAAATGCTGTCTCAGCACTGCACTCGCGTCAAAAAGGAAGTGGACAAGAGAATGCCAACGGGTTTTACCTCTTACCCCCCCAACAAGCGCAGACCGAGCGAAAGGTCAGCAGGTGTGGGCCACTAGTTCGGTGTGGGCGGGTCGAAACCGTTGCCCTCCCACCTCGCCCCCTCCTCCCATAGCAGCATGGACTCACAATCGGGTAGTCTAAATTAGCACCGACTCAATGAGCCAATGAGAGAGAGACACACGCATTGGAGGGGAAAGCGCTGCACTCTCTGCGAGAGAGAGAAGGCCGCAACGCAAGAAAGTGGGAAGGTGATCACCGGCTATGTAACGCGGTCGGTGGTCACGTACTAGCTGAATAACTGGCACGACATGGACGGCGCGTAAACAATAACTCGTGCTCGCGCGATAGGGCGGATGAGCACGAGCTTATAAATAAGCTTATAATGGGTTTATTAACGGATAATCTCGACGCGCGCTGTGGGCCCACGGTGAAGTTCACTTCTTACCCGCTCTGTGTATCAAGTAGTAAGTATGCTGCTGTTGGCGCTCACATGTTTCCGTGCAAAAGTTGTTGAGTATTGAAGCAAGGTGACATCGTTTTTTTTGGAATCCGGCACACGTGTCGGATGAATTAGAGAAAGCGTGCGTTCGCTGTGTATTTGCGAGCGTTTGTGAGACAAATGCGCGCAAGGCACAGCTACGTACGGTGGTCTAAAGGCGGAGAAAGAAGGCGGTGCTAAGTAGAATTGTCATTGTCAACTGACGTGATGACCTGTTGCAGTGTATGAAGTGCAACCATATGCAGACACAGGCGCTCATGCATTAGGTGTAGCTGACAGATGCTGAAAGTACGCCGGCGCAGATGTGCATGCAAAGCGGAGCGAAGGCTGTCAAGTGTCTTGGGCTAGCTGGAGGGTGTAGGTTAGAATTATGGGCGTAGCTAGTATATGCGCCAGAGTAGAAGAGCGTGCATAGCGGCACCTAGGACCTCTCAGACAGTGTCGTCAGTGCAGGAGAGCGCGCAGCGTATATCGAACATTGGTGATAGTACTCTTTATAGCAACGCAAAACCAAAATTGAACTCCATCCAAGCCGTAATGGCTATCTTACGATGACCCACCAGCATTAGTGTATGCAAATAAATGCAGTGATTACGGTACGGTGCTAACCAGTTAACATCTACTGCTCGGTGGGAGGGCAACGGTTTCGACCCGCCCACACCGAACTAGTGGCCCACACCTGCTGACCTTTCGCTCGGTCTGCGCTTGTTGGGGGGGGGGGGGGGGGGTAAGAGGTAAAACCCGTTGGCATTCTCTTGTCCACTTCCTTTTTGACGCGAGTGCAGTGCTGAGACAGCATTTTACTTTAGCTGGAAACCCGTTGGCCCTTTTATTATGCTCTCAGAGCATTTTACCTTTGACTTGTCCACTTCCTTTTATTTAGTAGCTTGTGTTTGAACAGTAAGAAGTTTGCATGCGCGCTTTTGGCTCGGGATCATCGGGTGCAGTCCCTCACCCAATCGCTCGACTAACTCCCCATCTGGCGTCCGGGGGTTTTTGTTTATAGTCGAGCGAGCGCCTTTCCCCGACCGATTGCCCAGATGTGGAGTTTTTTTGTGTACTCGCCGGCAGCAGCGCTTTGACGCCCGTGTGCGCCCACCACTGCGCATCCTCTTTGAAGAGGCGGGCGATACGCCGCTTGTGCGTGCGCAGTCGGCGCATTTTCTCGTATGCCGCGTAGAGGCGCACGCAAATGTCCTCGGAGGGGAAGACTTGACCCAAGTCGGACTTACCATGGAGTAATTGAGCATAGGTGGCGCATGAGGGCGCGCTACTGATAAGCGTGGACGTGACGCGAGGCGCACAGTGTGGATGACCATGAGCAATGTTACCACATAATCCCGACTTGGATCAAGTCTACTCGGAGGGCAGCTGGCTGCACTTGCCGGCACACTTCTGTTTGTGCGGCAGTGAGGTGCCCTTGTACTGCGGCGGGCTGTTGTTGCAGAGTGTCAGCTCACTCTCTCGCTTGGTGATGGTGAGCGGCGCCGGCGCATGGAACTTGGGGCGTCGCTTTCGACGCGGAATGCGCGCCATGCGGTCGCGACGCGCGTCCAGCCATATGTGCATGAACTGCGTGTAGATCGAGCAGCTGCACGTGCTGGGCCGGACGCGTGTCGTCGCGTGGTTGCGCGGAGTGACTGCGCCGACGCCGATTGATCTTATGCGCCCTATCGCGCGAGCACGAGTGCGCCCGCGCGCGATGCGCCGCCTGCGGCCCGGTGTTGTCGCCGCAGGGCGACTTGGGCATGTGCGCTTGTATCTCGTGCGCGTCGCTAGTGTACTGCGACTGGCTGCTATCGACGAGTGGCAGCTCACTCTCCCGCGCCCCGTAGGGTTTGCGACGCAGTCGGCGACGCGGCGACGCCTTGGGTGGCCGTCGCTTGTCGGCCGCACTGCGCGCCATTATTTTTTTTAGTTTTGTGTTTTGTTTGAGCGAAGGAAACCTGCAAAAAAACACAATGTAAGTTTGCCGATGTGCGAACAAACAGCAAACGGTTGTTGAGTATAAATGCAAGTTGACACCTCGGTACACGTTGTTCCCACACAGAACAGAACCACCCGTTACAGTTAGTCGAGCCAATAACCTACCCGACTCTAAATAAACCAATCAGCCTACTTTGCCGTCAGACCTACGGTGTTGCGTCTTGCCACAGACCTACGGGCTACTAGTATGTATATACTATATAGTACTGTACACCATTACATTGTTCTCCGTATACCCATTAGCTCCTACCCTGTGAGGAGATAGCACTAGTCAATAGCAGCTGCTACTTCGTTGTTTCTGTCTTAATTGTCTAAATTGGTCACTTTTGAAGCCAAAATACGTTTTAGCTTCGTTATTTCGGGTGTTTTGTTACTTTTTGTAACCTCCCCCCCCACCCCCCTCCTGCGAGTCGGCGTCGTCGTTGTCATCGGCGAACGTCTGCGATTGTGATGATATTGCCCAGCGTCAAGTTGCCGTTGTGCTTCACTACAAAGGGCACACTGTGACTACTGCAAAAAAGCGAAATAGTTTGACAATTTTCAGCAGGAAATGAAACAAAATTGCGGCAGAAGCAAGAAAGTTAGACAGAAACACATAGAATTGACCGAAATTGCCGATAATTTGAAGCGATTCAGACAGCGAAAATTATTACCAGAGCTGAAATTTGTGGTTGTGTGCGCAAGCGTTTTGGCGGCATTTGCGCAGCGCACACTTGCAAACAACGCCGCACAATTGCGCAGTACATGCGCACTGACACTATAGCAAATGCTAAAACGCCCGAAACTCACAAAAACGCAAGAAATATCACACATTCTTGCACCGAGTTTCAAGTTAGGAATGCATTCATTCACATATGCTTTTAGTGCCGTTTTCGTTGAACTGAGGAAATTCACATGTCAGATGGTCAGATTCGTATGACAACCCCCTCTGCAGTGAGAAGTCGAAAATCAAAATTCTGTCCCAATACAGTAATCCGGTGATGAAAAATAACTAAATTTGACCGCGTGAGGGCAGCATCACTGCGGTGTCTTGGCGCACGAATCGATTATAACAATTCGCATTCGGTTTTAACATCATCATAATTAAACAAACGAAATACGGTCGTTTCGGTGGTTTTTTTGCTAGCCCCCTACCGTAGTCAGTCCTGTTTTTCTCTTGCATGCTTGGCATAACTTCCTTCAAACCGGTACATCGAGGTAGCAGCTAGGCGAAACTGACCATTTTCCTTCAAAATATGGAATTGGAAAGTTGGGCGGACGATGTCCGTCAGTGGCCGTCTGTGTCTGATCAGGGTAAGTTCAATTAATCCAAGTATAAACGTTTAGTAGTATAGTTAGCCTATGCTATGACATGTAGGGTATTTGTGTGATATTTACATGTGACTATAGTATATATATAGTGCTGCTGATTTTTAATATATTTTGTAGCCCAGGTTTGATGCCCTAGTTATGTAATGTTTGATTACAATTGATGTAAACATGCAGGAATAGTGTTCATCATGTTCATTGTGATTTAGTAGTAGACCGAGTTACTGGCCTCTTGTTATCGTTTTTTAACATTTGGGCATTATCTTGCGCTAGTAGCGCAAGATAATGCCCAAATGTTAAAAAAGCGATAACAAGAGGCCAGTAACTCGGTCTAGTGATTTAGGATAATGGAATTGTTGTCTGTATTCCTTCTTATTCCTCCATGGTATTTATGTCATTTGGGTTAAAGTTTAAAAAAATACCTTTGTACAGTAGAGTTGAAGTCTTGAATTACAATCAAACTTGGGTCATGTATACAATATCACTAACTTTTATAATGATAGTTGTGTCAAAAGTAAAAAACTGAGGTCAAAGGTTATTTGAGGCCAAAAGTAGGTGAGACACGTGGTTTAAAAACTATCCTTGTCTTGTAAAATTTGATGGAATTTAAACTTTATTTACTATTTCTTGTGACTTTCTCCAGTTGTACAAGTAATTTAAACTGAATGTAGGAAATTTGTAAAAACATATTATTAGCCTCCTTTATATATTGGTCTTTTTTAGATATCCAAGAGTATTTCATCAATCACCAGGCATGTGATGAGCAGCCCAACGCAAACTACCGAGCCTTGATCGAGGGCCAAAATTACCTCCGATCTGGTTGGGTTGGCTGAGTCCTGCATCAGTTCTCGGATGACGATCAGATCATCCTGCTGCAAGCACCAATAAGATACTCACAGTCCATCGACAACTACCACTCTGTGAGGGTGAAACTAGACACAGTGAATGGAGTCATTGTATATGTAGAGTGTGACTGCATGGCAAACCAAGGAAGTTGCTGCAGCCATTCAGCTGGTCTTCTCTACAAGATCAATCAGGCCCTGATCAAGGGATACATAGGTGAATCCTGCACTGATAAACCATGTACATGGAATCTTTGGAACAGTTCAACATCACAAAATATACTTCCAGACACTGTTGAAAACATCCGTTCACTCCAAGGGTCAAAGTCGCAATACATAGTCACTGCGTCTATTGATACTGATGCAGATGTAATTGCCCATTTCAGCAGTACTGATCTCGTTGAACTGGCTTCCATTGAAGGCACCATCATGAACCATGTATTGACAGCTAAATCTGTCACACCACCTTCATCACTTCATACATGTACTGAGCCAAAGGTACACAACAACTGTGCAGAGTACAAGTGCCAGCTATGTAACGATACATACGAGCAATGTGTCAAGTGTACTGATGAGCACAAAGTTCGCTTAGCAAAAGCAACAAAGGAACATGACAGTATTCTGTGGGAGGACCAGCGAAAGCTGAGAATTACAAGCAGCGAAGCAGCGGATGTTCCTAAAAAAGCTGATCCATGTAAATGGATTAACAGGAAACTGAACCCTCGTTTTCAAGGGAATGCAGCAACAAGACATGGGAAAGATTGTGAGCCACTTGCTCGTGATCAGTTTCAGAGGGCATTCCATAAGAGGGTTACTAAGACTGGACTTGTTGTTCACCCAAAAGAAGATTGGCTTGCTGCAAGCCTGGATTGAATTATTGATGAAAATACAATTTTGGAGATTAAATGTCCAACAGATAAGAAAATAGAAGCATGTGGTGGAAGTCTTGTAAACTTGATAAATTCAAACAAGTATGATGTGAGAAAGAAAGATGGACAATATTATCTGCGACAAACAGCATCAGGATTAGGCTACTACTACCAAGTACAAGTGGCAATGTATTGTTCTGGACGCAAACTCTGTAAATTTCTTGTGTGGACTCGCAATGAATATATAGTTCTCGATGTTTCTTATGATAGCGATTGGGTCGAGAAAAATGTTGTTCATTTAAAAAAGGTGTACTTCGAACACTTACTACCTGCACTTGCAACAAGCATTGCCCACGGAAATTTGAAAATCACAGCACTGTAAATCCAGGTGGTATAACCAATTAGTCAGGTTTCTTATGATTTTTTTAACCCCAACCTCGCGGCTGGATGAGAATGCTAAATGCAGATTGTGGTTGCAATTTAAATTGTGATCTTGGAATATGCAGCATTTACAGAGCTAAAAACTTAATCTGATTGGTTAAGACTCAATCAAGTGGAAGGCAATATTTTGTAGAAATGGCCCCGGCTTTCAAAAATTTGAACAAATTGACTGGTTTATTCCATAAATAAAAAGGTATTTATTAAAGGTAGTATACACCATTTGCAGATATCGAAAATATTTACTACTGAATTATTAAGAAATACCTTACTCAATTGAAAGTAAATAATGATTCTAGGCATTCAGCAAAAGGATTGCGCTAGATATCCTGTAATTATTCAAAAAAATTGAATTTTATAAAGAAAAATTCGCTCTCGCCGGACGGCGAGAGCGAAAAAACAAAGATAACATAAGAATAACTGCTCGACCCCAGTTGAAAAAAAACGCTGTTTTTCGTGCTTTTCTCGGCATCCATGATAGTAAAACTTCAGAAAAAGTCAGTTAAACGATATTTACTATGAAATACAACCCCCCAAATCTACCCATTCATGATAATTCAAGCAATTACCAATGGTGTATACTACCTTTAAAGAAATAACAGGGCGAGGACCCAGTCATTCACTGCGTGATAACAACCCATCCCGTTTTCACGCAGTAATGACTGGGTCCTCACCCTGTTATGCCCTAATTAAATGCAAATTCTGACAAACCCTTCAATAAACATCTACAGATACTGGTAAAACATTCCAATGATGATTACAATTCCTTCATTTACTCCTCATGGATCTCCAAGGGACAGTTCTCCCAGTCTTGTTCCTCATCTTCAGTTGTGGTTTCATGACAGTCCCCATTGCCCTGGTCTGGTACACTTTCTTCATCATGTGGTCTAATCAGGTGGGGCTGCAAATTGCAAAGTCCTGCGCAAACTGCAACAATGTTATCTACATTTTGAACACGTCCAGGTATAATAGTGCTCAAAATGTTGAAGCATTTAAATCTGCGTATTGCTCGCTCTACATGAATTCTAACGTTTGCTAATCGACGTGTTTCTGTAACACTATGCTTGGGCAACTCCGTCAAACCTTTAGTAAAAGCTGGAAGTGATAATTTTACTCCAGCTGGTAAAATATCATCAATGGTGAAGCCCCTGTCTGCAAGGACTTCATCTCCTGGTAGGAGCTGATCAATAAAACCTGAATGTTGTGAAATAAATACATCACTTGCTCTACCCCCAAACAACTTTGAGACAAACATGACAAATCCATTGGGAGCTATGCAATACAATACTTTGTATGTGTTGTGGTGTTTGTAGTTGCTGAATGTTTGTGCACGTTGTTTAAGATTGATTGGCCTTTGAACAAACACCTCAGTGCAGTCAATAGTACATGTTGATTTAGGGTAGTTTTGAATGAAACACTTGGGCCTGATTCTGCGGATTGTGTCCCTAGGCAACCAAAGAATACATTTCTGTCTCATGAATGCTGCCATTTGTGAAAGTCAGACTGAGAATATCTCACATGCAGTACTTCTTGAAATGCAAAACCTCTTGCCTAGGTCAGTAAACATTAGCCCCAGTCGTAGGCGCATCAATACTAGGAGTACTTGGCCATGGACTGTCAGCCTGAACTTCATTGGTTTGGCAATGAATGCAATTAGTGCTCCTACTTAGGCCCAAAATACATGTTTGCTGAGCCCTGTGAAAAAGATGAAATCCTTGCTGTTCATATCATGGGCAGACACACTGGGCACTTGATCAGTCTGTGTCCCGATGCTCTCCGACTTGGGCTTGACATCATCCGGATGAAAGTAAACCTGTGTGCTTGTATCACAGTATATTGGTCCAACCTCTCCCTGCTCTGTGTTGTCTTCTGGCTGCTTTGTCCTTGGCAGGTCATCCACACACCTTTTACGTTTCGGTTCCGACAGTCGCTGCTTTGGAGGCTTTCTTCCACGTGATAATGGAGCCTAAAAGTACAGCACATACAAACGGGCACAATTTTAACGTAAAATATAATTCTATAATATTGGATGTATTTTTTGGGGGAATACAAAAAATATCTTGCACAATTTATAACATTCAACTCGTGCCATATTGTTATAGCGAGTGTAATTCTTGTATCGACCGAAAAATGCCATCTAATATAAATATTATCAGGGTCAAGACTTGATCAAAGCAAAATGAATTGACGATTAATTCCTGTACGGATGCAATAAGGAGAAATAAAAAACAATACGTTGATTTATTTTTTACCACTGGAAGCCCGATATAAACAAAGAAATTGTTTAGATAGGAATAATTATGAAAAATATTAACAAGCATGTCAGGAGAAATAAACAAAAACTATTTTTTTGCTGAAAAAAACCAGTGATGCGAGGATACGCCACAAAAAAACTTAATCAAAACTTGCAAACAAATCCAACAAATACACGTTTTTCTTTTTCATTTGTGCATTCTTCATTGAAAAAGATATTTTGGTTAAAAATCTATGCTACTATACATAGTACTTACAAAAGGACTATATCCCATGTTTAGCACAGGATATGGATGCACTCTAGATGGTTGTCCGTCAAGAAAATGAACCCCACATACCTGGAGAAAGGGGCACGAAAACAAGATTGCAGGACGTTAAACGGATTGAAGAACCAAAGCCACAGTCAAACAGAAATTCACATTTAAATATACTATAGCCCGTATAAATGTGGGTCAAATACTGGTTTCTTGTGTCAGCCACACATGCAATGTGTCGTCAAAAGTTGATTTTGATGAATTGTTTACACTTCACCATGAAAGAAATAGGCCTAGCACTTTCACTAGCTATAGCAGTCTAGTCTATGGCCCAGTATAATAGATCACTGTGCTGTCGCTAGACCTTATTTTCTCTGGGTCACAGGTCATGCATGTAAACGTGAAACAAACACTTGACATTTTGTTGTGATTTCAATTTCACGAGTAGAATATAGAAACTGCGTTAGAACTTTGTCTTATTAAGAAGTTGTACACAATGCCGGTCTACTACTAGTATTACAAAATCACTAATTAATATTAGTAAAATCTTACCACACTGTTTCGTGTTGGGACAAAATTATTTCTGTGTACGTTTTTAATCCACTGCTTTTGGACGTAGGTTGCTTCCTTAACCTTTCTCCCTGGGAATCGGTGGAGTGAATAAGGGGCTGTGCACGCACAATCCCGGTGTATTTGCGGTGCATGAATCTTGCATAATTCCTTTCGCCATTTTTGAAGTTTTTTGCTGTTGTTTGAACATCCAAGAACAGAACAACATCTTCCCGAGTGGCCACTATTTCTAGAGTTCTCCATTGTCTTACCATGATCTGACTAGGGCAGCCAAAAACCACCCAAACGACAAAGAAGGCTATTCGTGTCCAGTCGACAACACCGATCGTAACGTTCGTTTAATGCGAATTGTTATAATCGATTCGCGCGCCAAGACACCGCAGTGATGCTGCCCTCATGCGGTCAAATTTAGTTATTTTAGATCGCCGGATTACTGTATACAATAGAACTCATGCCCTTGATCTCCTGATCATTTTCGTTATATGGGTTCTTTTCGATTCCGTGGAGCGATCGCGAGTTATTCCAGTCGGACTGAAGAAGAAAGAAAGAAGAATAAAATTAACGCAAAATCGGTTCACTGGCAAAGTAAGGGTGCCGCGGCGCTGCCACTCCCAGCCGGGCGAACCCGTTGGGTGTGACGCTCCCGCGTCACCCTCACATGTCAGATGGTCAGATTCGTATGACAACCCCCTCTGTCGTCGAACTGAGGAAATTCATTCACATGTCAGTTGGTCAGATGGTCAGATTCGTATGACAACCCCCTCTGTCGTCGAACTGAGGAAATTCATTTTCACATTCTTTTTTTTTGTCATTGTCAGATGGTCAGATTCGTATGACAACCCCCTCTGAGAAGTCGAAAATCAAAATTCTGTCCCAATAGAACTCATGCCCTTGATCTCCTGATCATTTTCGTTATTGGGTTCTTTTCGATTCCGTGGAGCGATCGCGAGTTATTCCAGTCGGACTGAAGAAGAAAGAAAGAATAAAATTAACGCAAAATCGGTGCACTGGCAAAGTAAGGGTGCCGCGGCGCTGCCACTCCCAGCCGGGCGAACCCGTTGGGCGTGACGCTCCCGCGTCACCCTAGATGCGCCGTTCACTACAGTAATGTTTTTAATGCTGCCATCACTAGTCATCAAATTGAAAGAGCGCCCTCTGTTGTCAATGCATCGCAGGAATGAATACAGCTTCTACAGCTCCTATGCAGATGAAGTTGTTCAATTTACGCTCTTTATTACTACTAGCGGGATGCCGCGCTTCGCGCGGCACCCGCTAGCTGGGTGGAATTGTAACTTATAGATCACCTCGTTGACGTCCGAAAAACATAATGGATTGTATGACAAACAAACCGCAAAACTTAGGGAGTAGAGTACCAGCTAGGTGTGTGTGTATAAACTTGCTTGTTTGTCATCCCATAATGCTTTTAAAATGTGTCGTAAAGGTTTGTTTCATGTTTTAAATAGTTCAGTTGTACATCATTCAATCAGAAAGTTTTCAATTAAAAGTATAACTTGTTCAAATAAAAACCTTGCTATTTTCCTTAAATAGATCATGGGCCACTGCATACAGTGCAAAGTCATTCCGACCGGACAGGCAGCCATGTCGACAGGCAGCCCGCCTCCGGGAGGTACACCAATAATATTTCAATAGATGCGGAAAAGAACCGTTTAGTGAAAAAAATGTTACCACTCGCGAATGCATTAGGCCTATTGTAAAATCTATAGTTGGAAAATGGCGAAAATATGTAGTTTCCCGACGACGCATGCAGTTGTAAATGGAAATAGAATAGCCCGCTATCGGCTAAAAACTAATACCAGTATTCATAACAGCTAAGGAAAGGATACAACTGGGACAATCCAAAACATTAAATGTTGTGAAACGTATCTTTATTACAAAATGGAAAATAAAAACAGTTGCATAAACGTTATGACTAACCATGGCCATGCATGACTTTCCGGATTTTAGTAATTAAATTGTAATACCAAATTAGGTTAGAAAGGTATTGACAATTTTATAGGAATTTTATAGGATCATTATGTCCTTTGTTGTTAAATCATTTAGATATCAAATCGAATAGGCCTTTGGAAAATTATTTAGCTCTCGCAGGGTGGGTTTATTAGGACGGCCCTTTTTATGTGGTTCTCATTCCCGACCGACCCTATTTTTGGGCTCCCGACCCAACAATTTTAAATTTTGTTTTAAATTTACTGGAACCCCATTCACCCAAACAAATTGCAAATAAACACCAAATAAATAGTAAATGTATACAATACGGCTCTGTGTTACATGATAGCTATTGAAAATGATTAGTTTATACACACATATGGAGTACCTGAATGACAATCAGTGAAATCCCATAAGATGAGAGGATGCATTTATGCTGTCTATGATGTTTATACATGTAGTATGTACCTTACTGGTATGGCGTGACGTGCCACTACGTCCAAAATATTCGTGAGCTGCATTGTGCAGAAGACAACTGGGTCTTGCTAAAAATTGATTATTTGTATGCAGTGATATCAATTTATGATAAACGCACTGCATTAAAATTGAAGTACTAAAAAGGTAATAAAGAGAACCAAAATTAATAGTATAAAAATAAAATAGTGTGAAATTATAGAATACATGTACTTAAAATAAAACCTTGTGGTATGTGTGGTTAATACTGGAGAACGGTAATGTACTGTGTGTAGATTTGATTTGAAAGGCTGATTCAATCCAGAAAGAGAATGTAAAAGGTTGGTAAGTGCAAGGTTGGGAAATTCCTCGATAATGGCTAGTTGTGAAGCAGCAGAGATGTCATCCTCAGGTTTGGTAGTGGGGGGGGGGGGGGGGGGGGGGGGGGGGGGGGGGTTGGCTCGTTGTCTTCCTCGGTAAAAGTGGCGTCTGGTAGTGCTGTCCAAAGAGTCAAGAAAAATATGGATATAGGTAAATGTTCTATAGGGAAACGGTAGGTTGAGATGCACTGAAAAGGGTTGACTTGTGATTGGAAACAAAATAGGTGAAAGAGGGAAAGCTGAAAAAGATGGGGTTTTGGTGAATGCGTGGAGAATGTTGAAAAATCCTCTTATAGGTAAAAATGCAATGTTGACTGTCAGATTCCTAAACATAACACATACCTGTAACAGGGGTGCAGGAATTTCTGATGTGGCAGTTTTAAATGAGAATGACCGACTTTGACTATGAAAGAAACATAAAAAGCAAAATGTACAATTATTTAGAATTCACTGCTAGTGCTAAATTCACTGCAAAAAAAACCCTGTTTCGTGGGGAAAATTGAAAAACAAAGAGAAAGAAAAAAGTTGTATGCATAGCTGTCAAAGGATTGTATATACGTGTAATTTAATGGCTTGCAGATGTTAGACATCATTGTGCAATTGGTATGTTGACCTGGTCTCCTGACGGGGTCAACAGACCAGGTCACTGGATCATGATGAAAACACTAACTTCTATACTATATCATGTACCTGTTTATACGGGGGTGCAGGAATTTCTGATGTGGCAGATTCAAGTGAGAATGACTCTGAACGATCTATGAAAGAAACATACAGAGCAAAATGTACAATTATTTAGAATTCACTGCTATTAAAATTCACTGCAAAAAAACCTGTTTCATGGGGAAAATTTAAGCACAAAGAGAAAGAAAAATTTGTATGCATAGCACAGCAGTCTAAAGCTTTTTATTGTCTGCACTATCTGATAAAAGAAATGTGTGGTGTGTGCATCGAAATGGTTACTTTAGATGTTTCTTTCTTTAAAAAAATAAACGTTGTTTTCTGAAAGGCAACAACATTTCTGAAAAGGCAGAAAATACAATCTATAACAACAGCAAAATGTTTATAGGAAATGTACTTCGTTTTATGAAAGGCCTAAAAATATTGTTTTTTTAGGGGGAAACTGTAGCGAAATGGTTACTTAGATTCAGATGTTTCTTTCTTTTAAAAAAATAAAAAATAAACAATTGCGCTGGAGGGAAATTAAAAAGAATACTGACAATCTCACAGCCGTTTGTTAAGTTGCCGTTTGTTCTCATAAATCTAATGTTGTACTTGTAGCAAAATGTTTATAAGTCTACCTCCATGGTCTAATGTTGTAGCAAAAAATAATCTAACAACAGCAAAATGTTTATAGGAAATGTACTTACTTTTGTCAGTCTTAAGCAGTAATTCTGCAGCAGAGGGTCGATTCACAAAGTTCGAAAGAAACAGCCACGCGTCAGAAACGGCCGTCAACAGTGAGTGTGGTATACTGCATGCACGTACGTGTTTATGGTGTTTATAGAGTACGTGAACGCGATATCATCCAGCACGACAGTAGACAGGCTCCTTTCCATACTCTGCGTCGCCACCGCAAACTGCAGCGCGGGACCGGCGCAGCCACCGCGCAATTCCGACGGGAGGCCCGTGCAAAAGACGGGTCCCCACATCCGCTACCCCACACTATACCGCGGCGGGCAAACAGGACACCAGACCCAAAATGGCGCGGCCAGATAGACGGGCTCCCTCCCACCCTCCGCGCGCAAACAGGTACACGGCACACGGGGAACCGTCCACAAGATGGCGCCAACCATGCCCCATCTTCAGGATTAATAGTATAGACTAGCAGGATGCCGCGCTTCGCGCGGCACCTGCTAGCTGGGTGAAATCGTAACTTATAGATACACCTTGTTGACGTCTTAAAAACATAATGGATTGTATGACAAACAAATCGCGAAACTTATGCTAGGAGTCGACTGGGCCAGCGCCAGTTGGTGCCAGTTTGCGCCAATGCAATTTGCTGTGGCGCCTAGTGTCGCCAATAAGGTGCCTAGTGGCGTGTAGTGGCTCAAACTGCCTCCCAACTGGCTCGTGGTGGCCCATAACGGCACCAAATTTGAATGTGGCGGCAAGAAAATTTCAAAATGTTTGAAATTTTCGTCGCGCCACTTGCATCGAGCAATCAGCGCCAAGTGTCCGCAAAGTGGCACCAAATGGCGCGAACATATCGCCCTTTGGCGCAAACAATCCGCCTATTGGAATCCACTGGAATGTAATGGCGCGCGCCAAGTTGCGCCAATGACATATCAAAATTGTAAATATTTAGTAGAGATGTTGTTCATACAGCAGCTGAGGAGGGTCTGACCCAGGTAGCCGATGGCCGGTATTTATATCGGCAAGTAGCGCCAAGCGGCGGCAAGTTCAAACCAATTTGGCGACCTTTGGCACAAACTAATCACCAAGTGGCGCAAAGTAGCCGTCTATTGGCGCAAATGGCGCCAACAGGGTGAATTTTGGAATCAAATGGCCGTGTAATGGCGCGAACTGGCGCAAACTGGCGCAACATTTTGGAGCAAGCTGGGTGGCATTTGGCGCACGCCATATGGCACCCAGTTTATTCCACTTGGCGACACATGCAGAGCGGACATTAATTCGGCGCCACAGCGAGCCACTACGCGCCAATCACATAATATTTGGCGCGAACTGGCACCAACTGGCGCTGGCCCAGTGGACTCCTAGCATGAGCGAGTAGAGTACCAGCTAGAAAGTATTTCGAGCTCACGAACAGATATTCTTGGAGCGCACGAAGTCATTTCGTGGCCACGACAACATTTCGAGCTCACGAAATAAGTTATTTTGAGTGCACGAAATAAAATACTCAAATTATTTCGTAACGGTGATTTTTATTCGTCATATGTCCCTTTAGGGGCTCCGTAGAATACCATCGACTCTGAATAACAAACAATCTTTGTAAAAATACTTCCCGACTTCCGAACTAATAATACTCAATAGGCAGTTCATCTTTGCTTGCATGCTGCCTGCGTCTCGTGATTTTTCAACAGGAATCGTACGGGAAACAATACGAACCACTTCGGGATTTCTGAGTTTACATCATCGTGTAAATCCTGATTAAAAAAAACAACAGACCGGCCGTCTGACAGTGCGCCCTCAACTGACGTAATGCAGTCACGTTTCTAAATTGCATATTCATATCCACCATCGCCATACAATTTCGCGACTTTTTTGCACGATCAAAGTTGAAATTGAGGCAATAGCGATATGTTTCGGAGTGTTTTGAGACAGATAATGTTGTAATATTTAAGTTTCGACAATGTGAAGCAAAGAAATTTGCCCAAAAGGCAACACAAAAGGAATAAATCATTTTTTAACGTTCCAAGCCTGTGACTGCAATGTGGTCGACGCGCACGAAAAATCTTTGTAAAAATACTTCCCGACTTCCGAACTAATAATACTCAATAGGCAGTTCATCTTTGCTTGCATGCTGCCTGCGTCTCGTGATTTTTCAACAGGAATCGTACGGGAAACAATACGAACCACTTCGGGATTTCTGAGTTTACATCATCGTGAAAATCCTGATTAAAAAAAACAACAGACCGGCCGTCTGACAGTGCGCCCTCAACTGACGTAATGCAGTCACGTTTCTAAATTGCATATTCATATCCACCATCGCCATACAATTTCGCGACTTTTTTGCACGATCAAAGTTGAAATTGAGGCAATAGCGATATGTTTCGGAGTGTTTTGAGACAGATAATGTTGTAATATTTAAGTTTCGACAATGTGAAGCAAAGAAATTTGCCCAAAAGGCAACACAAAAGGAATAAATCATTTTTTAACGTTCCAAGCCTGTGACTGCAATGTGGTCGACGCGCACGAAATTCGAAGCCGAAAACGAAGCTGTCGCTCAAACTCCGCAATAACCAAGGGAGTATAAAGCTCAAATAACACGTGACGGGGCACCAACTCGGCCACCGCGCAAGCAAGGCGGATACAATCAATTTGCGAAGGCTTCGCGTAACGCATGTAGCCGCCGCTTAATCGCAAACAGCCAACAATTTGGTAACCGAGTTACGGTAGTACGATTTCAGGAAGGCTTCGGCCCGAACTCCGGGCAAGGACAATGCAAAAATAACGCAATAGTTCACGCAAAAAGGCCCACAGACATCGACAGGCAATCGAAAAGCGATTACGCGTTTATCGGTAACGTCCGTTTCTTTTAAATCTCACCACGGGACGAATACGATTTTTTTTAAAATCTTAATCCCCGGGGGATTCCCCGGGGGATTCCCCGTCGCGAACGGTCCGGCACCCCGCCGCACCGACGCCGGCGGCACACGCGCGCGGCGACGAGTCGCCCGACCAAAAGCCAACATGGCGCCAACCACGCGCCAAGATGGCGCGGCCCTGCGTTTCCAAGATGGCGGCGCCCAGGGACAAGATGGCGAATTTAACATCTTTTATAGTATAGACTAGCAGGATGCCGCGCTTCGCGCGGCACCTGCTAGCTGGGTGAAATCGTAACTTATAGATACACCTTGTTGACGTCTTAAAAACACAATGGATTGTATGACAAACAAATCGCGAAACTTAGCGAGTAGAGTACCAGCTAGAAAGTATTTCGAGCGCACGAAATTATTTCGAGCTCACGAACAGATATTCTTGGAGCGCACGAAGTCATTTCGTGGCCACGACAACATTTCGAGCTCACGAAATAAGTTATTTTGAGTGCACGAAATAAAATACTCAAATTATTTCGTAACGGTGATTTGTATTCGTCATATGTCCCTTCAGGGGCTCCGTAGAATACCATCGACTCTGAATAACAAACAATCTTTGTAAAAATACTTCCCGACTTCCGAACTAATAATACTCAATAGGCAGTTCATCTTTGCTTGCATGCTGCCTGCGTCTCGTGATTTTTTAACATGAATCGTACGGGAAACAATACGAACCACTTCGGGGTTTCTGATTTACGTCGTTACGATTGAAAAAAACCAACAGACCGGCCGTCTGACAGTGCGCCCTCAACTGACGTAAGGCAGTCCCGTTTCTAAATTGAATATTCATATCCACGATAGGCCTTACAATTTCGCGACATTTTTCAACGATAAAAGTTAAAATTGAGGCAATAGCGATACGTTTCGGAGTGTTTTTAGAGAGATAATGTTGTAATATTTAAGTATTGACAATGTGAAAGGAAGAAATTTTGCCAGAAGGCAACACGAAAGGAATAAATCATTGTTTTTACGTTCCAAAACTGTGACTACAAAATGGTCGACGCGCAGGAATTCGGAGGCAAAGCCGAAGCCGAAACGTAGTCACGTTTCTAAATTGCATATTCATATCCACCATCGCCATACAATTTCGCGACATTTTTGCACGATCAAAGTTGAAATTGAGGCAATAGCGATATGTTTCGGAGTGTTTTGAGACAGATAATGTTGTAATATTTAAGTATCGACAATGTGAAGCAACGAAATTTGCCCAAAAGGCAACACGAAAGGAATAAATCATTTTTTAACGTTCCAAGCCTGTGACTGCAATGTGGTCGACGCGCACGAAATTCAAAGCCGAAAACGAAGCTGGCGCTCAAACTCCGCAATAACCAATGGAGTATAAAGGTCAAATAACACGGGACGGGCCGCCCAATCGCGAACAACAAACTCGGCACCAACTCGGCCACCGCGCAAGCAAGGCGGATACAATTAATTTGCGAAGGCTTCGCGTAACGCATGTAGCCGCCGCTTAATCGCAAACGGCCAACAATTCGGCAACAGAGTTACGGCAGTACGATTTCGGGAAGGCTTCGGCCCGAACTCCGGTCAAGGACAATGCAAAAATAACGCGATAGTTCGCGCAAAAAGGCCCGCAGACATCGACAGGCAATCGAAAAGCGATTACGCGTTTATCGGTAACGTCCGTTTCTTTTAAATCTCACCACGGACGAATACAATTTTTTTAAAATCTTATTCCCCGGGGGATTCCACGGGGGATTCCCCGTCGCGAACGGTCCGGCACCCCGCCGCACCGACGCCGGCGGCACACGCGCGCGGCGACAAGTCGCCCGACCAAAAGCCAACTACGTACTTTACATATTGTACAATACGCAAAACGCAGTGCTGCATAATCCATTGGCAATTTGAAAGCTGCGCATTTGTGTCCCATGTATGTCTGTATTCCATCTTATATTTACTGCGCACAAAGTTTGCTTGAAGATAAATTCTTTATTCCGCTCGCGCTTGAGGAACACGGAAAATGTAGTGCATCTGACGGTGTATATGGGATACAAACACTCTACATTATTTTGTGTTCAACTTGCGCTCGCAGGATAATTAATAATAATTAAAACGTTGGCTGGCCCCGAGCTAGGAACTATGGGTAAAGAGAAAAGTAAATGTTGGCCATTCTAATATCGAAAAGATGTGGATTTCAGAAAGAAAAAAAAATATAAAAATTAAATTCCTTTTTTTCTAAAAGTTGAAAAAAATAACATTCCATCAAGACAAAAGTAACAAACTTGTCTAAAAATACACTTTATTAGAGAAAAACATGCACTTTCAAACAAAATAAAAATAAATCAGGACAGTAGTAAAAATTGGGGCGGGGGTAATACAAATCTTAAAATTAATTGTAATTGAGCTTAATAGGACGAAGAACATGCAAACATGTGCCTGCTTGCGGTCACAGGGCAAATAGTCGACAAACTTGTGAGAGATTGCCCGGAAAATTGCCTTTAAATTGTCTTGTATCATGGCTTCAAGACGGCATATCTTGTTAAAATTTACCTGTATCGATGGTCCTGCCAACAAGTGCAATGCTGAGGGGTCCCACGCCGATCTCGTTATACGCCTGTTTCTCTACGGAGTACGCCGTCCATTCCTGCAAGCCCTCGATGACGTACTCCCCATGTAGGGATCCAAGAGGTCATGGGTACCCGAGGTCAGGTCAGGGTTCGTGGCATTGACCTCCTGCCAGTAGATCCGGTAGCCGATAGGTTCGCCGTTCCACTCTCTGTCAAGTAGGGGCTGTGAAAGGATGCATTTGGGGAAAAATAAACAATGACGTCGTCACCTTCACTTGGTTCATCAACTTTACAATGTAATATACAAATCTGTGCAAACATCACAAAAACAAAACTCCCAAATTATTATGAAATACCTTATTTGACTCTAAGTGAATAACAGTCTTTAGCATTCTGTGAAATCATGGCACCTAACATTATGGTAATTTTCACGAGAAAAAAAATTATAATTTAAATTTTTTTAAATGATGGTCAGCTGACCATCATTGGAAAAACCTGACCTTTTCAAATATTGCCCCAATTTACCAAGTTTAGCGAGTCCACGTGTTGTTTGGCAATTGGTCACACATCTGTAAACGGGTGCAAGCCATCTAGTCTAGTTTCCTGACCTGACATAATCTCAATGCCTACAAATTGCTCTGTTTTGTCTGAAGTAGGGTCAATGAACCAGACTACAAAAAAAACCATTTCTCAAGCATTTATGAACACAGAACTTTAAACAGGTCAGTGTGTCAATACTTGCTATAGAATACCACCCCCCCAAATCCATTCATTTCCAACAATTACAGCAAAAGCAAACGTTGTATATTACCTTGGACTCTCTGCATTACTACCTCAGTGATAAGATTAAACACTGTAAATGACATTGCTGAACCCTATAATTGAGCGACATCCACACCCACCCATGTCCCTCCCATCTCAATCTTCAGACTGCTACTTACCACCCAGCGAACTCTAAGAGATGTCTCACTGTAGGCGCGAACTGTCACCTCACGAGGAGCAATATCGGGCGCTATAAAAAAGCAAGAAATCAGATCATAAAATTTGTCATAAAATAGTTCTGTGCCTTCGAACAGCCCAGTTTATTTCCAAATTATATTCAAGAACCCAAGAGAATAACTTGATTTTCTTAAAAACGTCTTAAAGGTAGTATACACCATTTGCAGATTTCGAAAAAATTTACTACCGAATTATTAAGAAATATCTTACTTATTTAAAAGTAAATAATGATTCTAGGCATCCAGCAAAATGAGGGCCCTAGATATCCTGTAATTGTTCCAAAAAATTGAATTGTATAAACCAAAATTCATTCTCGCCGTCCGGCGAGCGCGAAAAAACAAAGATAACATAAGAATAACTGCTCGACGCCGGTGGAAAACAAACGCTGTTTTTCATGCTTTTCTCGGCATCCATGAATGTAAAAATTCGGACAGGTCAGTTAAACGATATTTACTATAAAATACATCCCCCAAATCCACCCATTCCTGATAATTCAAAAAATTACCAATGGTGTATACTACCTTTAAAAACAAGAAATTCCAAAGGTATTTGTTTAACTCGTATGTTTCTCAACCCATATTGTTCCCAACCTATATTTTGTTTCCAACCCATATTTTTCCGAACCCATTTGATATCCCTGAGAAACTTACTGTCTTGCAGCGTCTGTATCTTCCTAGTGGCTAGGCTGGGCACGCTCTCCCCGACCACATTCTCGGCTCGCAACCTGAAGATGTAATCCATGTACGGGATAAGGTTGGGGATGAGGAATCCCACCGATTCGGGGTCCTGGTGCTGGTAGATGCGCAGCCATTCTTGACTGGTACCCGGGCCTCCACGATCCAGGCGGCGATGCTGGTGTGACCGCTAAAGCCGGGAAGAAACTGGAGGTTGACGCTGCGGGACTGGATGTTGGAGATGGCCAGCTGGGTTGGGGGATCCAGACGCACTGGAACAAAAGAGTCGAGAGGATTAATGCAAGATTAACTCTAATCCTCCTCAATCCTCCTCAACCCTCCTAACCCCAACCCAGTTCATTTATAAGGTATGGACAAGTAATATCAAGTCAGCATTCGCATGCAAACTTATCTCATTTAAGAGAAGTCATCCTCGGATCGCAAGTGTTGCCTATTCCCACAGTCAAACCCTTTATGTTTAAGTTCCTAAAACAGTCAAATTTTGTACAAGTTTAAACGACGACCTCAAATGACCCCTGCATGACCTTTGACCTCAGCAATCTGATAATTAGTATCAAAGTCTTCCCACCCAAGGGTCACTTCATCCAAGTTTCATCAAAATCCATAAAAAGCGATTCAATAAGGAATACGGTGTTTTCTTGAAACACATTTAAGGGAAAGCCCTTTCAACTTCACAACATTCTTGTTTCCTTTTTTTAAACACACTTTATTCAAAGTAGGAACAAGTGGTGATCAAAAGCATATATGCGACCCGCTCCATCGAAATCAGGAATAAGTCTCGAAATGACCTTTTGAGATATGCACATGGTAAGAAAGGGAATTTCATAAGCTTTCTAATGATACCCATCACAAGTGTGTATCTTCTTAGGTTAACGAGTTATGGTCTGATGAAGATGACAGGTGTATATTTATTTACTGAATCCACATTCAGAGAAAAACAGTTTTGAAATAAACAAAATTGACCAAACTCATACGGACAGCGCACACAAATCCTCTTCATTTTCATCTTTATTGATCGTTTTTACATACAAGACAATAATGACAATAATCTGTGAAAACTACACTTCCTAAAAATACAATGTTCAGAAAAAACGACTTGGTCACGATTTTCACCCATGCGTTCACTTCAACGACCGATTATTCCTGATTACGATGGAGCGGGTCACATATAAAGTCAGCGTTCACATGCAGATGCAAACAATCTTATTTAAGAATTATTCAGCTTGTCAGAGGGAAAGAAGTTCTGAACACGACTGGTTTTTAAAAGATTGGATACTTACACGGAAGTACTCCAGAGCTGAAGCTAGTTTCCGTCGGGGTGCCGCGGCCCACCGAGGTGAGAGCCCACATGACCAGGCTGTATTTGGTGGTAGCAGTCAGCCCGGTCACCGTGTACTCGTATTGGGATGGTTTCAAGACAAAAGAGATAAAAATGAGATAAAAATGAGATGAATATATTGCTTACTTGTCCACAACGTAAGAGATGACGCTAGGGTTGACGTTGGTGTCACGGTCTTGGAAGCTACCGGCGCCTTCCTTGACCTGGATACTGTAGTAGCGCAGAGGACCGTTGCCGTCTGACCCGGGGGTCCAGGAGATACGAGCCTCTCGACTGCGGATGTAGTCCACGCAGGGCTTGGAAGGAGCAGTAGGGGCAGCTGTTGGCATTAACAAAAGGAGGAAATCATTTTATTTATAAACAAAAATTGACTCGCGACCAACCTGCGACCGACTTGTGGTACCAGCCCTATGTTCTATTTGAGCAAGGATTCTCTTTTTAAATCAATAGGCACATTTTTGGGTAACTGCAAATGTTCCTTCATGTCTTTAACTTAGTTTGTAATTGTTTGGCAAGTTATTAACAGAAGGTTGACTCGTGATTGACAATTGATTATTTGACTTGTGACTGACTTCCTGACCGACATGTGATCGACTCGATATTGACTTACTCCATTCGAGTTATTAACCAGTTTGCGCCGGATAACGTATATAAACACCAAGTTTTCCCCAGATCCAAAACATATGACGCATAAACATGTCACGAGCAAGGCCGGAAATGTCTGTCAGCAGTGAGCAAGGCCGGAAATGCGTGGATGTGCTTCCCGGTACTATCACCCTGAACCTGCCTCGGATCGAGTTTCGTTAAAAATAATCCCGCGCGACGGCTAGGTGAATGTTACAATAATCCCTGCGCGAACTGGTTAACAGAAGGGTGACTGCCTTTATTATTTGACTTGTGACTGACTTCCTGACCGATATGAGATCGACTCGATCACGATGCTGGTATCAACTTACTCCTGTCGTTGGTGGTGATCACGATCGCCGTGGCTTCCGCTCCCCAGCCCAGTCTGGTCTCGGCCTCCACAATGAAGGAGTACCGCGTGTTGACATACAGCCCCGACGAGACGATGAATTCCTGGTTCATGCCAACATCTGTCGTCTGCTCGAAGTTGTCGGGGAAACCCTCCTGTAAATAGCTTACCTAAACCAACAAAAAGACAACACCACAATTGTAAAACTACCAATATGACAGGCTCTCGACCAATAGAAATGGGTGAACCTAAATCTAATTTCATGGAAGTAACTGTTTAATGATTACTGCATCAAGTACTGGTAAACAAAATGTATACGTGCACTTTTAAACTTGTTTTAGCCTGTTAACAAAACATAATACAAGGTACATGTACCAAGACCTACCCTGTAACTAATGATGACACCGTTTGGTTCCAAAGGAGCCTGCCATATCATTCTTACTGAGGTATTGGTTACCTCTGGAAACAGGATACCGGTTGGTGGGCCCGGAACTAGGAACAAATAAAGGAGTACAATGTATGAGGCAAAAAATTAAAAAGAAAGAATGTTTTATCCTGACAATTTTTTTAATATTATCTCCATCAAGGTCAGTCACTGAAAAAACATGAATCCGGTACTAGGAAATATTTTTAATTTTGTTAGAAAACACTTTTAAATTGCACTAGACCCTGCAATTGATTGCGCAAGTTACGCAATTATTTGTTGAACATAATATACGATCAATTGTGGTTCAAGGGGCCTTGCACCATGGCATCAGGTTTCCTAAAAACGGCTGCAGGTCTTGTTTGTTGGTTGCAAAGCAAAGCAAGCAAGACTCACCAGACTCTTGCGTCTGCACTTCCACAGAGCCGCTGGCCGCGCCGTCCCCCATGCGCGTGTAGGCGAGCACGCTCAGTGTGTACTGCGTGTACCCTCGCAATCTCGCTAGCTGTCCGCTCATCGAGGCCTCCCCGGGAACATCCTGGGTCTGCTGCTCCGAGGGAGACGTCGTAATATGGTAGAGTACCTATTTGGAAAAAATACAAACAAAAAGTAGCTCGAGTCAGAAGGTCATCCCACTTCTGCCACCGATATTTGGTCACAGACTTTGGCAACTCTCATCAGGTACTCTCATCATACTCTGCTAAGCTAAAAGGCAGCTGAGGACCAGGTACAAACAATGCACATCTTATAAAAATTTGGCTGGTAACTTGCTGAGCAAATATTTTATGTGCTTCAACTTAACCTTGTCATTACCTTGTATCCCAAAATGGCACCGTTCTGATCAATCTTGGGCACGTTGCCCCAGGTCACGTCGATCACAAAGGCACCCGTAGCACTCGCCTGAACGTTGGCTGGCCCCGAGCTAGGAACTATGGGTAAAGAGAAAAGTAAATGTTGGCCATTCTAATATCGAAAAGATGTGGATTTCAGAAAGAAAAAAAAATATAAAAATTAAATTCCTTTTTTTCTAAAAGTTGAAAAAAATAACATTCCATCAAGAAAAAAGTAACAAACTTGTCTAAAAATACACTTTATTAGAGAAAAACATGCACTTTCAAACAAAATAAAAATAAATCAGGACAGTAGTAAAAATTGGGGCGGGGGTAATACAAATCTTAAAATTAATTGTAATTGAGCTTAATAGGACGAAGAACATGCAAACATGTGCCTGCTTGCGGTCACAGGGCAAATAGTCGACAAACTTGTGAGAGATTGCCCGGAAAATTGCCTTTAAATTGTCTTGTATCATGGCTTCAAGACGGCATATCTTGTTAAAATTTACCTGTATCGATGGTCCTGCCAACAAGTGCAATGCTGAGGGGTCCCACGCCGATCTCGTTATACGCCTGTTTCTCTACGGAGTACGCCGTCCATTCCTGCAAGCCCTCGATGACGTACTCCCCATGTAGGGATCCAAGAGGTCATGGGTACCCGAGGTCAGGTCAGGGTTCGTGGCATTGACCTCCTGCCAGTAGATCCGGTAGCCGATAGGTTCGCCGTTCCACTCTCTGTCAAGTAGGGGCTGTGAAAGGATGCATTTGGGGAAAAATAAACAATGACGTCGTCACCTTCACTTGGTTCATCAACTTTACAATGTAATATACAAATCTGTGCAAACATCACAAAAACAAAACTCCCAAATTATTATGAAATACCTTATTTGACTCTAAGTGAATAACAGTCTTTAGCATTCTGTGAAATCATGGCACCTAACATTATGGTAATTTTCACGAGAAAAAAAATTATAATTTAAATTTTTTTAAATGATGGTGACCTTTTCAAATATTGCCCCAATTTACCAAGTTTAGCGAGTCCACGTGTTGTTTGGCAATTGGTCACACATCTGTAAACGGGTGCAAGCCATCTAGTCTAGTTTCCTGACCTGACATAATCTCAATGCCTACAAATTGCTCTGTTTTGTCTGAAGTAGGGTCAATGAACCAGACTACAAAAAAAAACATTTCTCAAGCATTTATGAACACAGAACTTTAAACAGGTCAGTGTGTCAATACTTGCTATAGAATACCACCCCCCCAAATCCATTCATTTCCAACAATTACAGCAAAAGCAAACGTTGTATATTACCTTGGACTCTCTGCATTACTACCTCAGTGATAAGATTAAACACTGTAAATGACATTGCTGAACCCTATAATTGAGCGACATCCACACCCACCCATGTCCCTCCCATCTCAATCTTCAGACTGCTACTTACCACCCAGCGAACTCTAAGAGATGTCTCACTGTAGGCGCGAACTGTCACCTCACGAGGAGCAATATCGGGCGCTATAAAAAAGCAAGAAATCAGATCATAAAATTTGTCATAAAATGGTTCTGTGCCTTCGAACAGCCCAGTTTATTTCCAAATTATATTCAAGAACCCAAGAGAATAACTTGATTTTCTTAAAAACGTCTTAAAGGTAGTATACACCATTTGCAGATTTCGAAAAAATTTACTACCGAATTATTAAGAAATATCTTACTTATTTAAAAGTAAATAATGATTCTAGGCATCCAGCAAAATGAGGGCCCTAGATATCCTGTAATTGTTCCAAAAAATTGAATTGTATAAACCAAAATTCATTCTCGCCGTCCGGCGAGCGCGAAAAAACAAAGATAACATAAGGGAGCTTACCAATTCGTCCTTACCGTGCGACCCGGAGGAAGTTCGCTGGAATCCGCGAACTTTTTTAACAAAAGAGCCCTTGACAACGCCGACAGTTCGCGACTAGAACGTTGTATGCAAATCTGAAAACATGAATATTCTGTTCTCTCCGCAATACCCAAATTCTGTTTAGGTCATTTACATATCAATGTAAACTGGAATTACCGACCAAACCGCGATCGGAAAGGTCACCTCCTTGGATTGGTTTGCTAATTTAAATATCAATGCACGCTCGAAGGTACGGCCAAACCGCGATCAGAACGGCAGGCTCAAATATAAAACCATGTATATTGATACCCAGCCCAAAATAGCTGGAGAATGTTTTCTCAAACTCGCCATTGTGTACTTCTTTTGTTGTGTAAATTGTTGCATTCCACCACGGGCAGATCGCCAGCAGTGGCAGGCAGAACGCAGATCGGGAAGGTGACAAAGAAAAGGAAACTGTAAAGGAATTTGAGGAATTTGAGGTGTTCAATTGTACACTCTGGAATCGGTCCAAACCTCTACAATGTTTTATTTTAATGGTATACTAATTTTAATGTTCAGATAGGTTTACACTTAAACAGATTTCGATTTCGACAACGGGAACTTTTTGTCCGCTATCGATGTATTGTTATTTGTGGTATAATTGTTTAAATTTCTTTTCTCGTCTATAGATTCCGGCAGACGTACGAAGCCTGCTACATGTACAATTATTTGTTTTATGCTGCTGACGGACAAATCTTTAAAAATATATATATTCAGGTTTAATAGCTGTTAGGCCTATTTAGTCTTCATGCGTCTGGTTTTAGGGATGGCTTTTGTCGGGTTTCTGCCAAGATTGCGTTTATGGGACTGATTATTAGTTGTGACCATTCCAGCTATTCAGATGTCTTCCTATTATTTAAATGATATAATATAAATAAGGGTCCTAGTGGAGTGGGTGCCTGGACGTGTGCCCTCAAGTAAGAAATGTTGTGTTTGCTCGTAGCGGCCGCTATTTTCTCACGATATGAATGTTCTTATTTTAAATATTTTTGGGGCTGTAAAATGTTATTAATAACTAAAAATGGCTATATGAAAATATCGAAAAATTGTCTATTCGATATTTTATGCCCAAGTGAGTTTTGCGATTTCACAAAAGACCATGAACACTACCTGTTTCAGAAACGGAATAATTTGCATTGATTTTTTTTTTTTTTTTTTTTTATGAACATATTAAAACTTAATAATTAATATTGCAAAACTCAGTAATCACTATTTTTCTTAAAAGTTTCCTCCATTTAAGAAAATAAGAATTTCTTCTTTTCTCTGATACCTATATCTTGCATATTCTATGCATCTCCATGTTTCAAACTGCTAAACGAAAAAAAGGACCAAATTCACACGCGATTTAAACAGCCATTTTACACGATTCGGAAAATCCTGCAGGCCTTCCACGCAACCTACATGTACCACGCAACCTACATGTACATGTTACATGTTACATGTACATGTACATGTACATTAACATGTACATTTACATTGCACTCGGGACATCCCCGCTGGCACGCAATAATTCAAGCGAGATTGCTACAATGTAGCAACAGGGAACACGACGACAGTTTATGTACGAGTACTCTGAGACTGCAGCTGCAGCATAAAAGCACAAAATCATGTTTGAACACCGGAACTTCGTGAACAGAAGTTAACAGCCTTCCACAACTCCAACCGATGCTTTGTGCGGGAAACTTCTTGGCCCATCGCCAAGTAATGACCGTGGGAACTTGGTGCAAGAAGGCAGATTGTCATGGAGATGAATTCTAGCACCAATGAGATCATTGGCCTGAAGATGCTAATAAAGGCCCAAATAGGGCACGCAAAACAATGATGGTTGCATAGCAACACTGTTGTCAAGGAAACCATGCGACGTACAGTGTATGCTTGTAAAAATTTATGTTCAGTTTCTGCATATACATAAATATGTTACCTACATCTTTTCTTTAACTTCTAATTGACAATAATAATCGTTGAAATAGGCTAATTCTTTAATTTGAGACAGTTTCATATTCCTCTAAGGATTTTTTGTAAGTGTTAAGTTGCTTTTGTTCTTGATATTCGATGACGTGGCACACTTAGATTTAGGGACGTACTCGGCCGATTTTGTAACCAATATCCGGTCCAGACGCCAGCGGTTTATTTTATATATATTTTAAGTTTCGGACTATAAAACCTGGCATAGTTGCCGTCTCATATTCAATATGGGAATGGATTTAGTCTTTATAATTTCACAGGACGTCCAACCGTTGGAATCGCCGGTTTATACTCACTCACTCACAGCTCACTCTTAAAAACAAAACTGACAGATAGAGGGTATTACCTATTATAATACAAAACTGTCTTTTACAGTATTTCAACATGCCTTTAAAATAAAATATAATTACTGTTTTATAAGAGGTATAGACCAGTGGGGCATGGGCGATTATCTTGCACCTTCTTGACGCATATCGTGAATCTATATAAATTTTACTTTAAACTACTTAGGAAGTTGTTGGGAAACTCACAAATAAAATCCCCAAACGGTCTGCGAACCAGTACTCGATAAAATCTCAATTTAAAATTCATGTTTTTCAACGACCAATCAACAAGGCCCTTCTGTCGTGGTGCGGCACGTTTGTGCGAATAGTGGGAAAATGGACCAATAGCGGGCGTTGTGAAATAGAGCGAGCGTAGGCGCTGTTGACACGAGCTGCTCAGATGATAGCGATTTGAACAAAAACAAGTGTATTATGCACGGTTCAGATGCAGATTCCAGGGTTTTGTTGTTCTCTGAAAAGAGTTTTTAAAAAATTCCACGCTTGTGCCGGTAGGTGGAAAAAAGTACCCAAGCAAAAATCGCCAAAAAAGCGGAGATGATCATATCGGCATTTCAATCGTACATGCACTGGTTGATGTACCGCAGGAATCCGCATTGTCAACAGTACGTGATGTAGTTGAGTATATGCCGTTAACCAGTTCGCGCCGGATGACGTATATAAACGCAAACATTTCCCCAAATTCAAAACGGATGACGCATAAACACGCCAAGTTCAAGTTCGGAAATGTATGTCAGCAGCGCGCAAGGCCGGAAATGCGTGGGTGTAACATCGTTTTTAGACATCGCTAAAGCGCCCTCTTGTGACAGTAGCCTAACTTGATTGGATATTTTAACGAGCACAGGCCATTCAAATTTTAAAGACGGGGTTTATTCTAGTCAATTATCTAAGATCGCGGTTGGTTAAAGACGAAATATTGAAGGGATTATTTATGTTTTTATTTTCTGAGTGGTTACCACTTACCAGGGAGAGAGCTAAATGATTTTTTAGAGGGGAGATTGATTGGTGTTTTTTAGGGATAACGAAAACCTGTTTTGTTTTTTCCTGGTTCTTCTTGCGCGATCAGGCCAGCGCGATGTTCCCCTTCTTGCGCCCATTCTCGATCGCTTTGAAGACCTCCATCTTGAGCTTTGTAGTGACGGTCCTTTGGCAAGTCGCACATGGTTTCATGCTTTCATTGCCTACATTAACTAAATATGCAAATTTATGCTTTTAACTCTTGTTTATATAAAGCCTCAAAAAATCTTGTGAAACAGGCGGGCTAGTGAAAAAACCTGCGGGCTAGTGAAAAGTTTGGTTCACTAGCCCGGCCGGCGAGTGAAAAAAAAAAGTTAAGGGAAACCCCTGCTTTTAATAATTCAATGTCATTGCGAAGCAAATTTGTCAAGGTACGGAGAACGTCACAATTAAACATCAACTGTTGACATCATAAAATTCTTATTTGGTTTCGCGTGGAAAGTACATGTATATGAACCCGCCTTTACGCGAGCAAACTGAATTTGATATCACAAATATTGTAGGTTTCCTATAAAACGTTTGCGAATTCACAGCGCAAAATTGCCACAACGTCGCAAGGTTCGTGTTCGCGCCGACGAACTGGCCTACAAGTTCGTGTTCTCGCCGACGAAACCGGCCTCTCTATTTTAACAAGCAAGGTTTTGAATACGTTCAGTACGCGGACAGAACGTGGTATTTAAATGTTCTATGCGTCTCGTGTTTATTCATAAGATGACATTTCTCAGCAACAATAGCGCCCGATCGAGCTAGCTTATTAACTTCGTTGCGCTCGGGTGCGCACGTGCGTGCAGTTCGCAAACTTTCCTGGCCCCTTGGCAACGGCAGACTTTTCGGTAAAAAAGCGGACTTTCCGCAGAATCACGGTAAGGACGAATTGGTAAGCTCCCTAAGAATAACTGCTCGACGCCGGTGGAAAACAAACGCTGTTTTTCATGCTTTTCTCGGCATCCATGAATGTAAAAATTCGGACAGGTCAGTTAAACGATATTTACTATAAAATACAACCCCCAAATCCACCCATTCCTGATAATTCAAAAAATTACCAATGGTGTATACTACCTTTAAAAACAAGAAATTCCAAAGGTATTTGTTTAACTCGTATGTTTCTCAACCCATATTGTTCCCAACCTATATTTTGTTTCCAACCCATATTTTTCCGAACCCATTTGATATCCCTGAGAAACTTACTGTCTTGCAGCGTCTGTATCTTCCTAGTGGCTAGGCTGGGCACGCTCTCCCCGACCACATTCTCGGCTCGCAACCTGAAGATGTAATCCATGTACGGGATAAGGTTGGGGATGAGGAATCCCACCGATTCGGGGTCCTGGTGCTGGTAGATGCGCAGCCATTCTTGACTGGTACCCGGGCCTCCACGATCCAGGCGGCGATGCTGGTGTGACCGCTGAAGCCGGGAAGAAACTGGAGGTTGACGCTGCGGGACTGGATGTTGGAGATGGCCAGCTGGGTTGGGGGATCCAGACGCACTGGAACAAAAGAGTCGAGAGGATTAATGCAAGATTAACTCTAATCCACCTCAATCCTCCTCAACCCTCCTAACCCCAACCCAGTTCATTTATAAGGTATGGACAAGTAATATCAAGTCAGCATTCGCATGCAAACTTATCTCATTTAAGAGAAGTCATCCTCGGATCGCAAGTGTTGCCTATTCCCACAGTCAAACCCTTTATGTTTAAGTTCCTAAAACAGTCAAATTTTGTACAAGTTTAAACGACGACCTCAAATGACCCCTGCATGACCTTTGACCTCAGCAATCTGATAATTAGTATCGAAGTCTTCCCACCCAAGGGTCACTTCATCCAAGTTTCATCAAAATCCATAAAAAGCGATTCAATAAGGAATACGGTGTTTTCTTGAAACACATTTAAGGGAAAGCCCTTTCAACTTCACAACATTCTTGTTTCCTTTTTTAAAACACACTTTATTCAAAGTAGGAACAAGTGGTGATCAAAAGCATATATGCGACCCGCTCCATCGAAATCAGGAATAAGTCTCGAAATGACCTTTTGAGATATGCACATGGTAAGAAAGGGAATTTCATAAGCTTTCTAATGATACCCATCACAAGTGTGTATCTTCTTAGGTTAACGAGTTATGGTCTGATGAAGATGACAGGTGTATATTTATTTACTGAATCCACATTCAGAGAAAAACAGTTTTGAAATAAACAAAATTGACCAAACTCATACGGACAGCGCACACAAATCCTCTTCATTTTCATCTTTATTGATCGTTTTTACATACAAGACATTAATGACAATAATCTGTGAAAACTACACTTCCTAAAAATACAATGTTCAGAAAAAACGACTTGGTCACGATTTTCACCCATGCGTTCACTTCAACGACCGATTATTCCTGATTACGATGGAGCGGGTCACATATAAAGTCAGCGTTCACATGCAGATGCAAACAATCTTATTTAAGAATTATTCAGCTTGTCAGAGGGAAAGAAGTTCTGAACACGACTGGTTTTTAAAAGATTGGATACTTACACGGCGGTACTCCAGAGCTGAAGCTAGTTTCCGTCGGGGTGCCGCGGCCCACCGAGGTGAGAGCCCACATGACCAGGCTGTATTTGGTGGTAGCAGTCAGCCCGGTCACCGTGTACTCGTATTGGGATGGTTTCAAGACAAAAGAGATAAAAATGAGATAAAAATGAGATGAATATATTGCTTACTTGTCCACAACGTAAGAGATGACGCTAGGGTTGACGTTGGTGTCACGGTCTTGGAAGCTACCGGAGCCTTCCTTGACCTGGATACTGTAGTAGCGCAGAGGACCGTTGCCGTCTGACCCGGGGGTCCAGGAGATACGAGCCTCTCGACTGCGGATGTAGTCCACGCAGGGCTTGGAAGGAGCAGTAGGGGCAGCTGTTGGCATTAACAAAAGGAGGAAATCATTTTATTTATAAACAAAAATTGACTCGCGACCAACCTGCGACCGACTTGTGGTACCAGCCCTATGTTCTATTTGAGCAAGGATTCTCTTTTTAAATCAATAGGCACATTTTTGGGTAACTGCAAATGTTCCTTCATGTCTTTAACTTAGTTTGTAATTGTTTGGCAAGTTATTAACAGAAGGTTGACTCGTGATTGACAATTGATTATTTGACTTGTGACTGACTTCCTGACCGACATGTGATCGACTCGATATTGACTTACTCCATTCGAGTTATTAACCAGTTTGCGCCGGATAACGTATATAAACACCAAGTTTTCCCCAGATCCAAAACATATGACGCATAAACATGTCACGAGCAAGGCCGGAAATGTCTGTCAGCAGTGAGCAAGGCCGGAAATGCGTGGATGTGCTTCCCGGTACTATCACCCTGAACCTGCCTCGGATCGAGTTTCGTTAACAAATAATCCCGCGCGACGGCTAGGTGAATGTTACAATAATCCCTGCGCGAACTGGTTAACAGAAGGGTGACTGCCTTTATTATTTGACTTGTGACTGACTTCCTGACCGATATGAGATCGACTCGATCACGATGCTGGTATCAACTTACTCCTGTCGTTGGTGGTGATCACGATCGCCGTGGCTTCCGCTCCCCAGCCCAGTCTGGTCTCGGCCTCCACAATGAAGGAGTACCGCGTGTTGACATACAGCCCCGACGAGACGATGAATTCCTGGTTCATGCCAACATCTGTCGTCTGCTCGAAGTTGTTGGGGAAACCCTCCTGTAAATAGCTTACCTAAACCAACAAAAAGACAACACCACAATTGTAAAACTACCAATATGACAGGCTCTCGACCAATAGAAATGGGTGAACCTAAATCTAATTTCATGGAAGTAACTGTTTAATGATTACTGCATCAAGTACTGGTAAACAAAATGTATACGTGCACTTTTAAACTTGTTTTAGCCTGTTAACAAAACATAATACAAGGTACATGTACCAAGACCTACCCTGTAACTAATGATGACACCGTTTGGTTCCAAAGGAGCCTGCCATATCATTCTTACTGAGGTATTGGTTACCTCTGGAAACAGGATACCGGTTGGTGGGCCCGGAACTAGGAACAAATAAAGGAGTACAATGTATGAGGCAAAAAATAAAAAAGAAAGAATGTTTTATCCTGACAATTTTTTTAATATTATCTCCATCAAGGTCAGTCACTGAAAAAACATGAATCCGGTACTAGGAAATATTTTTAATTTTGTTAGAAAACACTTTTAAATTGCACTAGACCCTGCAATTGATTGCGCAAGTTACGCAATTATTTGTTGAACATAATATACGATCAATTGTGGTTCAAGGGGCCTTGCACCATGGCATCAGGTTTCCTAAAAACGGCTGCAGGTCTTGTTTGTTGGTTGCAAAGCAAAGCAAGCAAGACTCACCAGACTCTTGCGTCTGCACTTCCACAGAGCCGCTGGCCGCGCCGTCCCCCGTGCGCGTGTAGGCGAGCACGCTCAGTGTGTACTGCGTGTACCCTCGCAATCTCGCTAGCTGTCCGCTCATCGAGGCCTCCCCGGGAACATCCTGGGTCTGCTGCTCCGAGGGAGACGTCATAATATGGTAGAGTACCTATTTGGAAAAAATAAAAACAAAAAGTAGCTCGAGTCAGAAGGTCATCCCACTTCTGCCACCGATATTTGGTCACAGACTTTGGCAACTCTCATCAGGTACTCTCATCATACTCTGCTAAGCTAAAAGGCAGCTGAGGACCAGGTACAAACAATGCACATCTTATAAAAATTTGGCTGGTAACTTGCTGAGCAAATATTTTATGTGCTTCAACTTAACCTTGTCATTACCTTGTATCCCAAAATGGCACCGTTCTGATCAATCTTGGGCACGTTGCCCCAGGTCACGTCGATGACAAAGGCACCCGTAGCACTCGCCTGAACGTTGGCTGGCCCCGAGCTAGGAACTATGGGTAAAGAGAAAAGTAAATGTTGGCCATTCTAATATCGAAAAGATGTGGATTTCAGAAAGAAAAAAAAATATAAAAATTAAATTCCTTTTTTTCTAAAAGTTGAAAAAAATAACATTCCATCAAGAAAAAAGTAACAAACTTGTCTAAAAATACACTTTATTAGAGAAAAACATGCACTTTCAAACAAAATAAAAATAAATCAGGACAGTAGTAAAAATTGGGGCGGGGGTAATACAAATCTTAAAATTAATTGTAATTGAGCTTAATAGGACGAAGAACATGCAAACATGTGCCTGCTTGCGGTCACAGGGCAAATAGTCGACAAACTTGTGAGAGATTGCCCGGAAAATTGCCTTTAAATTGTCTTGTATCATGGCTTCAAGACGGCATATCTTGTTAAAATTTACCTGTATCGATGGTCCTGCCAACAAGTGCAATGCTGAGGGGTCCCACGCCGATCTCGTTATACGCCTGTTTCTCTACGGAGTACGCCGTCCATTCCTGCAAGCCCTCGATGACGTACTCCCCATGTAGGGATCCAAGAGGTCATGGGTCACATGGGTCAGATGGAGCGGGTCACATTTGTCAGTGGTGCCTTTTTTTCTCGGAATGTCGATTCGGCAAATAAATACACACCTGTCATCTTCATCAGCCCATAACTCATTAACCCAAGAAGATACACACTTGTGATGGGTATCATTAGAAAGCTTATGAAATTCCCTTTCTCACCATGCGCATATCTCAAAAAGTCACTTCGAGACTTATTCCTGATTTCGATGGAGCGGGTCACGTGCTGTTTTTCTCGGAATGTCGATTCGGCAAATAAATACACACCTGTCATCTTCATCAGCCCATAACTCGTTAACCCCAAGAAGATACACACTTGTGATGGGTATCATTAGAAAGCTTATGAAATTCCCTTTCTCACCATGCGCATATCTCAAAAAGTCACTTCGAGACTTATTCCTGATTTCGATGGAGCGGGTCACATTTGTCAGTGGTGCCTTTTTTTCGTTTGAAGCAGCCAAAGTGCTCAAAATCTATTGAACGGTGCTTGAATGACAACTAAACCTGTTGGAATTTGATCTCTGTGGAGGCTGAATATCCCGAAGTAAAGAAAAGTACATGTATGTTCGTAACAACAATTCCTTAAAGGTAGTATACACCATTTGCAGAAATCGAAAATATTTACTACTGAATCATTAAGAAATACCTTACTCAATTGAAAGTAAATAATGATTCTAGGCATTCAGCAAAAGGATTGCGCTAGATATCCTGTAATTATTTTAAAAAAATTGAATTTTATAAAGAAAAATTCGCTCTCGCCGGACGGCGAGAGCGAAAAAACAAAGATAACATAAGAATAACTGCTCAACCCCGGTTGAAAACAAACGCTGTTTTTCGTGCTTTTCTCGGCATCCATGATTGTAAAACTTCGGAAAAGTCAGTTAAACGATATTTACTATGAAATACAACCCCCCAAATCTACCCATTCATGATAATTCAAGCAATTACCAATGGTGTATACTACCTTTAAACAAAATATGTACTGTTGCCAATTACCTGCCACTCCACAATGACGGACGTCGTAGTGGTGGCAGCAGTGACCATATTATCAGGAGCTTCATCAGGAGCTGGTGGAGAAAATACATGGATTGGGTTTTCAGTCCCTGCCTGATTATGTGGGTTTTCCCAAAATATTCTTCTTGGGTTTTCCTCCCACCTCTAAAACTGTAAATTCTTCACATTGTCTTCTCGTTACTGAGCCCCATGGGAGACCAGGGGCCAATTTCATAGAGCTGCTAAGCACAACAATTTGCTTAGCATGAAATTTTGTTCTTGGCAAAAACAAGGTTAGAGACCAAATTTTCACGTGGTCTTTATTGTATTGGTTGATAATCAGCTGTTTTTTTGCTTAGCATGAAAAACGCGTAGAATTTTGGCTGGTAACCTGTTTTTAATGAGCAAGACTTTTGTGCTAAGCAAATTTGTGTGCTTAGCAGCTCTATGAAATTAGCCCCAGTGGGTTTCACTGAATGGGCTGCCCAGGTAAAATAAGATATAAATAAATTTAGAAAATCTGATTGATCAGCCTATATTTGAGCATCGGTAAGTTATCAATCTGATCTTAACTTGCGTTCTTCTGGTATAAGAAGCACTGTGGTCGGGTCGCTGATCTCGTTGCGGCCCAGTCTGTTCTCGGCCGTCACCTTGAACTGATATCTCCTCGAAGGGATGACTCCTACCACCGGGAACGTGGTCAGGCTGGGATCCACGCTCGAATCAATCACGCTGAAAGAGGACTCTGGAAAAAAACAAACAAAAAACATAAAAGGGCATTATTTTTTATATTTTTTAGGTACTAATCACATAATTTGATATCGTTGTGTCCAATGATAATTCGATTTTACTCCTGCATACTACAGTGGTGATTAAATTGAAGTACCCATTAATTTGCGAGCGAGTACGAGGAGGTACGTGCGTTTAAGTGTGTTTACGAGATCTCGAAATCACTCTTACCGTCTCGAAAACCCTCAGCATTAAATTAACTCGCTCGAACCCGCTCGAAAATCCCCGCGTGCGTCGAGCAAGATGCAACGACTGTACGAGCGGTGATCACTGACCCGTGAAATTCCAGTTTGGGTTTCCAAGTACGAACGACCGCCTGTGTGTATGTACACTGAATGTCGCAGACTAGACTGTAAACCGCAGGATTCCCCAACTAACTGAGTGATGACCCGACCGAGTTTCTTGAAAAGACCAACATCAAAGTCTTAGCACCGCTCACTACTTCCAGTGACAAGATCGTTATCCAATCATGAAGTCCAGTTAAACAAATCTTTATTGTCGTTGGGTGTCGGACGTTCTCTCAACACAAAGTGGTACTCATAGAATGTTGTACTGGCCTGCTTATCTCCAACAAAGATACATTGTATTTACTTACACTGACCCATGCCTGGCAGATACAAAATTCATTTAAAATGCGTTGGTCGGTGTATTTATCGAGCGAATTTATTTGTCTCCTAACCCAACCGAAGATCATTTAATTGGCTGTAAGTACCTTCGTACCTTGCCGTACTGATTTACAGAAGGTATTGAGATGTTCAAATAAAAACATGTTAAAACCCCGAGCCTGTTCATTTAGGAAACCACAGTCCTAAACAAAAATATTCCTTAGGTTAATTATGTAATTGTCCATGTTTTTATAGAAAAAAAGAAGAGAAATGGTACTTAAAGACTTATTTGTCTGAACTCCTAAAATTTCTCCAACCGATTTCAGGGGTAAATAATAATGCGATTTATTCTTGGTCCGGCCCAGGCGTTATGGAGGCGGCGTTTAGCTTTGATGACTGTGAAGAATAGGTTTTGATTGACAGGCTCCACAAAAGGATCCGGTAGTTCTCCCAGTAGAGAGATTATTTTACGCAACTTGGGGAAAGGGCAAGTACTAGAATTGGTAAAATAATAAAGTAGGGGAAAATAATAAAGCCAGAGGAAATGTGCAGTTCTGGTGTCTATTCTCACAAAATAAATGTACATTTACTGAAACATCACACAATTTTCTAATATAAGTTGTATTTATCTCTTGGCCTAACCGATGGTCATTAAATTGGATGCGAGTACTTTACAAAAGTTTGCCGTAATCGTTTACAAAATTCATTCAGATGTACAAATAAAAAGGTGTTAAAAATTCTGAGCCTGTTTATTTACGAAACCCTAGTCATCCAAAATATATCCCTACGGTTAATTTTAAAATTGTCCTTATTGTCTTTTTATAGAGAAAAAGGGGAAAGGGTACTCAAAGACTTATTTGTCTGAACTCTTAAAATTTCTCCAACCGATTTCAGGGGTAAATAATAATGCGATTTATTCTTGGTCCGGCCCAGGCAATATGGAGGCGGCGTTTAGCTTTGATGACTGTGAAGAATAGGTTTTGATTGACAGGCTCCACAAAGGGATCCGGTAGTTCTCCGAGTAGAGAGATTATTTTACGCAACTTGTGGAAAGGGCAAGTACTAGAATTGGTAAAATAATAAAGTAGGGAAAAATAATAAAGCCAGAGGAAATGTGCAGTTCTGGTGTCTATTCTCACAAAATAAATGTACATTTACTGAAACATCACACAATTTTCTAATATAAGTTGTATTTATCTCTTGGCCTAACCGATGGTCATTAAATTGGATGCTAGTACTTTACAAAAGTTTGCCGTAATCGTTTACAAAATTCATTCAGATGTACAAATAAAAAGGTGTTAAAAATTCTGAGCCTGTTTTTTTACGAAACCCTTGTCATCCGAAATTGTCCTTATTGTCTTTTTATAGAAAAAAGGGGAAAGGGTACTTAAAGACTTATTTGTCTGAACTCTTAAAATTTCTCCAACCGATTTCAGGGGTAAATAATAATGCGATTTATTCTTGGTTTTTCTGATATCTAATAAAATCGACATACACCCAGAACAATAAATTACGAGGCTAGCGAAATAAATTCCAGGTTTATTTAATAACATTTATTTCTGGTTTCATTGGGTTTTTTAAAGGAAGAAAGAAAGAATAAACGGAACTTTAACACCTAATATTTTGAGCTCCTAAACATTTTTCAAACAGATTGAAGGGGGAAATTTATTTCCAATTATTTTTCTTTTTTTTTGTCTTTAACAAAACGATGTATTTCGTGGCCCGTAAATTACAAGGCTAGCTTTTAAAAAAAAAATCACAACACCCATACGAGCCAAGAAAAGATAAGCAAGATAAAAATCGAGGTGGTACAAAATCCCGATGGCGGACCCCAAAATACCAACACTGGACCATGAATAGTTTAAATACTCTAAATTAAAACCCAGAAAAAAACTGCGTGATTTTCATCGAAAACGGGTACTATTATTTGTTGTCGTGCATTGTCCCCTAAAATGCACGAGCTGAGGTTTTATCCCAGCAACTTACTCCCAGAAGCGTGTATTTCAGTCTTGAATGATTGTGTACACATCATGAGGAGTTCAAATTTATTCAAATTTAATAAATATGCTGCTGGGTTTTATTTATTAAAACACATAATATTTAATTTGTCCGTAAAATAGATGTGGAAATTGTAAGAGCTCGTTCCTTTTTTTTAATTTATAAGTGGTTCTTGGTGTAATTTTACATAATAAACGCTATGATAGTTGAAGGGGAATAAAATAAAACCACAGGAGAATTATTTGGGAGTATTTTCCGAATATATTCCACTTGGGGCAATAAACCCAGACAATGATTGACAGCTGACCTACAAATAGTATTAAACAAGTCTTAAGCGCCGTTCGGTTTTCGCTGATGCGCATGCGTCTACTTTGCATTACAACTTACTCTATTGTTGTTGTTTTAAGAATCAGGTTCAGTCAGATAATAGACTCGGGACTGTAGATTTGTGCAACACAGTTCCTCATCCATTCTTAACTTGACAGCCCCGGCTTTTAATGTTGGTAAACATAATCCAACAATCCAACAATCCAACAAAAGTGTGTATTTATTAACCCAGGTCTTGTCTGTCTTATTTCACTACAGGATAGAGAGAAATTTTCCAACTTCCACCTTCAGCGAGTCCGCGATGTCAGACTAAAAACGTCAACTTGAAAATTTCACTTCCTTTCCTCACTCCGTTTAAATCCCCAGGCATTGCTTGGGGACGTCCGATGACCGCAAGATTGTCATGGCAGAGCTCCACAGTCAATACCCATATTGCCTCGACCAATCATCAACCGTGGATCAACGAGCGCACCCCACATTAAACCATTCAATGTCTGACTTTGCTTTTGTCAGCTGCGCAATTGTCAGACACCACGAGCAAACACAATCTCCTTCTTTCCCACGCACCCCACCCTTTGCTTTTCCCCGCGGATAGTAATTCGAGCCCTTTCAAAGACACCCTCTGTTATTGAAGAACCAATCATAGCCCCCATGACTCGTTTTTGATTGGCTAAATAAATCAAAGGAAACCGGCCCCGGCGTTATGGAGGCGGCGTTAAGCTTTGATGACTGTAAAGAATAGGTTTTGATTGACAGGCTCCACAAAAGGATCCGGTAGTTCTCCCAGTAGAGAGATTATTTTACGCAACTTGGGGAAAGGGCAAGTACTAGAAGTGGTAAAATAATAAAGTAGGGGAAAATAATAAAGCCAGAGGAAATGTGCAGTTTTGGTGTCTATTCTCACAAAATAAATGTACATTTACTGAAACATCACACAATTTTCTAATATAAGTTGTATTTATCTCTTGGCCTAACTGATGGTCATTAAATTGAATGCGAGTACTTTACAAAAGTTTGCCGTAATCGTTTACAAAATATATTTAGATGTACAAATAAAAAGGTGTTCCTGTTTTTTTACGAAACCCTTGTCATCCGAAATTGTCCTTATTGTCTTTTTATAGAAAAAAGGGGAAAGGGTACTTAAAGACTTATTTGTCTGAACTCCTAAACATTTCCCCAACCGATTTCAGGGGTAAATAATAATACGATTTATTCTTGGTTTTTCTGGTATCTAATAAAATCAACATACACCGGACTATTAAATTACGAGGCTGGCGAAATAAATTTCAGAGGTTTATTTAATAACATTTATTTCTGGTTTCATTGTTGGAAAAAAACCAAAAAAAACCCGGGACCTTAACACCTAAACAATTTTAAACAGATTTAGGGGGAAAATTTAATACGATTTATTTTCCGTTTTTCTTGTACATGTATTTAACAAAAACGATATATTTTATGGCTCGTAAATTACAAGGATAGCTTTTAAAATCTTCCACCAAACCAATAGGCCTACAGCCAAGAATAAATAAGAATATGATCAAGGTGATACAAAATCCCGATCCAGGACCCCAAGACCCCCCAAACTAATATTTTAAATATAATCCAAGTAGGCGCAAGAAATCCAGATAATGATTGACAGCTGACCTACAAAATGTATTAAGTTGGATAAGCAAGCCGGCCAACATGTGGCCGACCACCACATTGGAATTTTAATTGGCTCGGGAATGTTTCTTTGTGGCATACAATTACAACCAATGAAAAAGATAATTTGTTAGAAGGAAGGACATGGTTGGAAGTTCTTTCTTTTTTGAACGATCTCATTCTCACCAACGCTTTTTGTCCTTCCGAAAACACCGCTCGATAATACGAATAGAGATCAAAAATACTTTGTCATTCAGCTTTAAAACGCACCGACACAATGGACTTACATGCACATGTAGAGCACCCAACAAGATCCCACAAAAGAAGCCCGGTGCACTAATTATAATGAAAATAAATGTAGGCTGTTCCTTGGCACTCAACCAATAACCTGTTTATAGCTCCATGTTCACAGTAAAAGCGCTCTCAATTGGGCTTTTGTGTAGCGCAACAATCACTCAGAACAGTTGTCCCAACTGAAAAGCCGGATCGATTGGTAAATGGGCCACTACACGTACTTGGGAATCACACGAAGTCATTGTTATGCATGGATGACTTTCCTCGTAAGTGCTCGTTCTTCACGCACCTCGGAAGCGCTCGCGCGTAACTGCGAGACCCCGTAAATCCTCGCGGGTAACTGCGAGACCTCGTTAATCCTCAGACAATGGCCGAGTAGATACGTGCGTTAACGGGTGAATTGCGAGCGAGTACGAGTGCGAGGGGTACTTCAATTTAATCATCACTGTATATGATTTGAAAGAGAACAAAATCACAATTTGGAAAAAAGTGATGATTTTTGCAGCGCAAGAAGAAGAAACTAATATATTTGTTGGCTTCATTCTTAAGGAATCTTATTTGTTGGAATAAGACTTTGATAAGATAAACTAGATTTAGAAAAAACGAAAACGAAACAAAGAATGAATGTGAAGTTGGTACCATCTTCTTTTTGCTCTATGATGTAACGTAACAATGGAGAGTTTCCGTCAAACGGAGCCACCCAGCTCAGCTCAATGGTGCGGGAGTCGCTAGCACTGATCCTTGATAGAACATTGGTGGGTTTCTGGGGCAATTCTGTCAAAAGAAAAACACAAAGTGAATAATACAAATTATATTGTGAAAATAGCACAAAAGTGAAATCATTTGTTCTACAAAGTTTGGTCAAGAGCTTCTGGTTGGAGGAACGAGGCTCATTTCGATTGTCTAACATTTTTTAATTTGCAAAAAATTGAGTTAATTTTTCAGAGATTATGAAAATAAGAAAATCGACTGATGGATTTTGGCAGATTTGGTCCAGTACTCCGCCAGTAGTTAGGGTTAAGTGGGAAAAACCCAATATTGAATCACCCTAATGCAAGTTCCATCTCGCAAGTCTGAATACCATGTCATAAAGCTTGGTCTGAAACCAAGTCGCTCCTGAGTCATTCTGAACGACTCCAAATGTCGATCTTTCACCATATAGCGCAACTAGTCACTTCTAATTACATGTGTATTTCAGACGTCAGACTTTTCATGTACTTAGGCATAAAAAAAAGAAGTTATGTTAGCGTAACGGGCCCCCCAAAATAGGGTAGGTAGGTAGGGATTCTTTTTTTTATATATTTTTTTCCCCCCTTTCTGCAATGAAAATGATGTTTTCTAATTGTTCAAGCCGGTAGTGATACACGATTGCGTGTCCAGGTTCAATATATACACAATCCACACACACACAACAATGAGAAACGGTCAGAAATGGTTTTAAACGTATTTATAACTAGATTTATATAGATTTTAATCATTAAATTTCGTCCCTTGAAAAAACAAATATCCAGGGTCGGCCGTATTTTTAGGGTCGGTCGGGTTACACTAACATAACATTTTTTTTTGTATGCCTTAGATCAAATCTTGTCTTTAATCTGGTTCGTCGTGACTCTGAAATGACTGTCTGAACCAGTAAAAATACTTGTGATAAGTTGCATTCATACCATAAGTTCATCCCTGATCAATGTGATGCCTATAGAGCGCCCACACACACACTTAGTCATGTATAGACCGGCAATCGTGGACATTGTCCGACCGTCTTCCCTCTTTTGTTTATACTCTAACGTTTTCGGATGATCGCCATAGAATTTGTACACGAGAAAAGATCGTGGACGTTGTGTCAATCGTGGACCCATTGTTTGCCTCCCAATTCTTTTGTCCGACGATCACGATTACCACACTTACCCTGGATGGTCAGCGTGGCATTCCTCCTCCCGCCGCCAGCCACCGACGTCACCGCGCACTGATCGTACATCCCCTTGTCGCTGCGCCGTGCCTGTGTGCGACCCCGAGGGCAGCAGGTTGACCCGCGAGCTGGCATCCGTGTCCACGAGGGCGCTGTTGTGGTACCACTGGACGATGACGGTCACGTCGGGGTCGTGTCGCACAACGCAGGTCATGGTGACCGGCATGCCCAGGGGAACTGCCGTGTCCTGCGGTGGGGTCTGGATGACCGTCGGTACTGGAATCAGGAGGAAACAAAATTTAAACCCTCTTGAATTCATGGGTTGAGAGCTAAACCTTTTCTGAAAAATGAACCCTAAGAACTACGTGTACTTGAAACTTTTGCCACGAAGAACCTGTTTGAAAAGAATATTAGTGTTGCTCAGTGGCTTAGCAATGGGGTTGTTACAACAAATTACCCAAATAGGGCACTGAATGTACTCTCTGCACACAACTTAATGTGCATCGCCCACTGTATGCAGATGCACCGTAGCTTTCCTCCATGCTTAAACACACATTTCGTTCTCAAGGTGGGACCAATTTCGTCGAGCTGCTTAAGCACAAAAATTGCTTAAGCACAAACAAAACTTGCTTAGTAAAACTAATATGCCAGCCACAACTCCACGTGATGTAAATTATGTATATATTATGGTTAACACATAAAGTGTATGGGCTTTGTTTCACAGACAACTTCCGGTTTGCTGTCGTCTATGCGATACCTGCGCACGTCGATGTGCTACTTACATCCTTGATTTATTCCCCTCAAAATGCCAGGAAACAATTGTGCAATTGTTGGCTGCAGTGCCTGTAAGGGCAGAAATAAGGGGTTGAGTTTTCATGGAATGCCGAAAAGGCCAGACCCAGCAAAAAAACAGCAAAAAGATGTGGCAGAACTGCAAGAATGGAGCCTGCATGGAGCCTTGGAGGCGACAGTTAATTGTCAAGATTAACCTTGTGGATCCATCTTTCAACCCAGACACAGCTACAATTTGTTCAAGGCATTTCAAGGACGATTGCTTTATAAAAGGTGAGTTCATATATGTAAAGGGTTTAATAATAATAAAACAAAAACAACTTACATTTTTTATGCCGGGTGTTGTATTTTTTTCACTTCACACACATTGCCTAGTATTCTAATGTGTGGTGTTTTTTTCACAGTTGGCCCATGTGTGGTATCTGAATGATGGGTGCAATTGATGCCTCATGATTATTTGTCTTCTTGTGGTGTGTGTGCAGGTGCAACTGGAAAGACATTTTTAAAAGTGGGGAGTTTACCCACTGAATTTATGTCCACGTCATCAGTTAGTACTCCTCAATCATCAAAACGAGTACTTGTAAGAAATTTGACTGACGTTACATTTCCTAGTTGGTTGAGTTTGTTGTTCGCAACTTCGCATGGGTTTCTATTTTTATTTAATTGAATGAATTTTGACTGGTTGGTTGAGTTCGTTGTTTGCATGAGTTTCTATTTTTAAATATTTGAAATTTAATTTCTTTAGTTAAAATCAACCCAATATTATTCAATACTTTCTTGCCATGGCCAATTTTCTTTAGGTACCAAGAGAATCGCATCAGGTTGCAACGTTCCCTGTCATTAATGTTGAAACCACGAGGCAGTGTAAGAGGAGTTGGAACCAAAAGCAAGGTCATCATTACCAAAAGCCCGCTGAAAAAGAGGCGTTATCAAAAACACGAGTAGTTTGCAAGCCAGAACACTATTTGCAGAACTACTTTTAAGGTAGGCAGAACAAAAACATATCATAAGAATGTAAAGCTCTGGACAAAATGACACTTTGCTCTATTATTAGTACCACAAAAACATAGTCATTTAAAATCTTAATTCATAAATACCTGGCACAGTTTAGGCATTCCTATTGGTCGAGAGCCCGTCACGTGGCCGGTATTAAACGGACGATAAAGACATGGCTGGAAGTGTTTAAACATACATGTAGCTGGAATCACCATTCCGTCCCCAGGGCTCACTTTATTTCCAATCCTGAACCGTACCTCGTCTCCAATAAGGCATAAACAAAAAAAATGTTATGTTGGCGTAACGGGCCCAAAAAAATAGGGTAGGTAGGTCGGGATTCTTTTCTTTTTTTTTCTTTTTTTTTTGTTCCTCTCAGCAATGAAAATGATATGTTTTCTAATTGTTTCAGCCGGTAGTGATACACGATAGCGTGTCCAGGTTCAATATATACACAATCCACACACACAACAATGAGAAACGGTCAGAAATGGTTTTAAACGTATTTATAACTAGATTTATATAGATTTTAATCATTAAATTTCGTCCCTTGAAAAAAAAAATATCCAGGGTCGGCCGTATTTTTAGGGTCGGTCGGGTTACGCCAACATAACATTTTTTTTTTTATGCCTAATAAGAGCGGGTAGTGTTGAGCGCGTACAGCTCGACACCTTGGGAACGAGGTTGACAATGGCAGTAATAGTCTGGTTCACAGTAAATACGCTTTATTGCATGTATTGTGTAGAGAGCGACAGGGGCGGAAACATGTCATTTGACACAGACAGAAGGGCGAACCGAAATTTACTTGCGACAATTTTCCGGGATTTTCGGGGCTTTTTGGGCTGAATTTTACAAAAAAGGTATTTATGAATGGGAATAAATGTGTGTTCGGTCGGTATTAATCACTCTGTTTAATACCTCTTGGAGTCTGGGTGCTGATAATTACCCTCGCCTTCGGCTCGGGTAATTATCAGCACCCAGACTCCAATCGGTATTAAACAGAGTGATTAAAACCTCTCGAACACACATTTATTCCCTTATGAATTACAATTTTTACAATAGTGTTTTGCATAGCCAGTCGTTAATAGTTTTAAAAATGTTGGAAGGTCATTTAAAGTACTTTATCCAGTAAATGTATTGTAAGGAGTAGACAGACCCACTGTCAGTGTGTGTGACACAAATCCCACTGCATATAATTATCAAAAAGAATGGAGTATGGAAATGATTTGACTACTTCTACTCGGGATCATCATTTGTTCGTTTTAATGATTTCCGAAGACTCTTTGCTTTACCAGCCACATTTTTTTCGCGCTTATATTTATCAATTATCTTGCGGCAGTTGTGATGAGATCTTATTTTGAAGAACAGACTGAGGATAATTATGAGCACTTTCTCTTTCAATCTATCACAGCAGTCAACTTCACGTACAGATTCATAATAATCACATGTTATCTGTTCATCGTCCAGACAGGCCTTAGTAAAGTCATCCTCTTTCATTGTTGTTAAATTGATGGGGAAAAGTCGGCGGAATATGGCCTCCATTGAGCAGAAAGCATATTTCATGTTTGGACAAGGTCGACTCAGTCCACCGTGGCTGAGAATGCCTATCATGTCCTGCTGCTGGAGATCCGCTGATGAATCACGACTTGCCATATCATTCACCAACTCGGTGACTTTTCGTCGCTCATCGTGATTGGACATATTGATTGCTCTTTGACGGACTTTTCGTACAATGCTACTGTACAACCAATGTAATTAATAATGTTGGTTTCTTCCTCAGATATCACTACTTCTTCAAGAGAAGAACAGTCACTCCTCTCCAAGTTGGCATTCAGCAACTCCTCAAAGACGCGAGAACTTATTAATGCAGCAGTGCGCTTACACTTGACAACATCTCTATTAATTGATGCCATGTTTTCCACTTGTTTTGTAAAAAAATTCTCCAAGGCGTTCTGTCGTCGGGATGATGTAAACACACCCTTCTTGTTGATGCTGTTGTTGACAAATGTCAAGGCTGTCCTGAGTTTGGATTGAGCTAGGAAAAATCAAACCATTTTTCTACTTGGCACTTTGGTACCGTTATGTATTGTCCCTGTTTTGGTGATTAGATATTACGCAACTGCTCTACTAGAAAAAGTATGAAATAGTCTCTACATCCACAAAGTTATGCAGAGTAAATTTTACATTTTTTCCCTTGAAATTGTTGGTTTGAAGAATGAAGATTTTAGGAGCCATTCTTTTAGTCATTGGTATTGATGTCAGACTCCAATGACTCAAATTTCATGACTATTGCACATTTCAAAATTATCACAAAATTGTGTACATGTATACCTGCCTGCTATATTTTTTAAAAAGAACTGTGCTTTGTTCCGCATGTCTTCTGGAAGAGCACTGTCTTCAGCTATGCCACCTAAGGCTTTTGTCAATATGGACTCATTCAACTAAAAAGGAAAACAACCAAAAGTATAAAGGATTTTTTATGAAACCCCCAATTTGTAGTAATTGACAGAAACAACCGGCTTTATGGAAACTTGTTGTAATAAGTACATACCTGTATAATAAATGAGGTGTTTAACCAGTTCGCGCTGGATGGCGTATATAAACGCTAAGTTTTCTCCAGATTTCCCAGATTCAAAACGGATGACGCATAAACACGTCACGAGCAAGGCCGAAAATGTCTGTCGGCAGCGAGCAAGGCCGGAAATGCGTGGGTGTGCTTTTCGGTATTATCGGCCTGAATCCGCACATTGGCTCGGTGATGTTAAAATAATCCCAGCGCAAACTGGTTAAATACAATGTATCATGTGCTTTTTACATTCTGTTCTTTTAATTTATTTTACTGATTTGGTAGCATGACAAACACTAACTTGAGAAATGTTCCCGGCAGCAGAAGTGCTTGCTTGCTCCACCTCTGGCCAAGGTTCATCTAAGCAATCCAGGAACTTGTCATTAATCTCTGCCTGAAAATATATATCTTTTTATAATTTTGTAATTTTTTTTAATTCTATTTTTCTAAATATTTTTATTATTTATTGTTCCCTTTATATCTAATTTATTTATCCAATTATTATCCAATTAGTTTGGAGAGCCCCATGACAGCTATTTGGGTATTGTCTTCTGTTCTGTTTTTTGTTATGTTTCTTGATCAGTGTTTGTTTATTTATTTGTATTGTTGTCTAATTCAGTGATTTTGTATATACCGAAAAATGAAATAAAGGGGAACATGAACTGACGAACATGTACTACTACCTATTTTCCCCCTAAAAATGTCAGTATCTCAACATAAATGAGTAGTTTTAATTCAGGAAAAGTAGTATTGGGCTTCATATTTTTTTCCATCCCCAGGCAGTAGTGCCACTGAGTGCCAGTATAAAAAAAAAGTATGTACTCGTTGACGTTGGCGAGTGCGTTGTGCAACTGCAAGTGCAACTGCAAGCATGAATTTCCACCACTTTGCCCGCCAATAAAGGCCCAATAATAACACCCGCTGTTAATTATAAAGGCTGTGTACTCATCAGAACATACTTGTATCCTGTCTATTTCGTCCATTTTGGTCAGTTTTTAACGAAAACATAGGCTTTCAAGCTTCAACTGCAAAAGAGTAGCGCAGCGACGATGCCAATCGCACGTTGACAACGCTTCAAAGGTCAACCGGAAATGTCTTGTGCGGGTAACGTCTGAACTTCCGGCCTACCGAACATGTTGCAATGTACGTTTACACGCGAGGCATAGCGCGCCCGCTGGAGTTGGCAGTCCATCAAAAATAAATCTAGACATGGAGACATGTACGACGCCGGGAGCTCACCGGGAGCACGCCGGGAAGAAACCGTATTGTCGCCGTGGGTCGCCGGGTCCACGCCGGCTCCACCCCGTGGTTCACCTTGCTGGACGGTCTCGAGTCGAGCATCGACAATTTTTTTGCAATTTTCGTCACGGTGAGCCACGGCGCGGCCATTTTCAGCACCGTGGCTCTCCGTGGGTCACCGGGAACACGCCGGCTTCTATGTGACTTAGGCTTTACCCGGCAGTTGTGGTCGCCCTATTCAGGCGTGGATCCGGAGGAGGGGGGGGGGGGGGGTACGGGCACATGGCCCCCAGGTAAAATGAGCCAAAAAAAGGGGGGGTGGGGAAAGAGGGGGAGGTGAGAGAAAAATAAGGGAGGAGGATCGGATCGGATCGGAGGATCTGCTGTGTCTAATATTTGGCATAATAATAATACTGACAAAAAAGGGTTATCAATCCATGGAACCCCAGTTTGCGACCCGCACCCGTTCAATTTCTTCGTGCACATGAAGCCCTCTCATGGGTCTCTACTCGCAGCGGGAGACCGAGGCCGGACATTGGTGTTATCCGCAGAGAGGACAACCTGAACCCGCCTGGCGCACATCTAGCTGTTCGTTGGTATCAGAGGTGGCTCCGTTAACCAACGTACATGTATGATACGGCGGACTACCTGGCATCGAGGTTCGATGAATAATCCCGCGCCTGGTGGACATGTGGTCATTGAATTGGCAATAATGTCCCCTCCATTGCCAAGTACCCTTTTATTGCAGTATATCTGGATGAATGTTTATGTTGTTAATGACCTTGTGTAAGAATGTTAGTTGGTTTGTCCATGGAGCTATGGTTTGTCCAACCCAAGCTAGGACATTGTCCGAAAGCTCATCTTTTTGGCGAAAGTTTTGCTATGATATAATCTCGCATGTTCAAGTTTTACGTGTGGCCCACATTCAGTATCGACTTTGGTTTTAAAAATATCGAAATATCGTGACCCAGACAATATTCTCAAGATACAGTCGATATTTAACAAAATGTATCAAAACTGCTTGCAAACAAAACAAACAACTTGTTCAGTCAAGATGAACTTAAGAACTTAAGATGTGCCGCAAAAGTTATTGTCAATGAATCGAGACCACGCCAGAGTAGCCCAACCAAGGCCATAAAATCTTATCTGTTTGGGCTGCGGTTTATTTACGGCATACATACAACAGACCTGTCCGCTAGCGAAATTCTAGTCAAAACGGCGCGGTCTAGTCAAAACCCTATACCAGTTCCTAAAAGATTACAATGACCCGACGGAGTTTCTTGAAAAGACCAACATCAAAGCCTCAGCACTGCTCACCACTTCCCCAGTGACAAGATTGTTATCCAATCCCGAGGTCCAGTTTAAAAAATCTTCATTGTCATTGGGTGTTGACTTTCTTCTTTCAGCGCAGACGTCGTTTTCTCAACACAAAGTGCTACTCAAAGAATTTTGTCCAGGCCCGCTTATCTCCAACAAAGATACATTGTATTTACTTACGCCAACCCTTGCCAGGCAGATACAGAATTTATTTAATAGGCCCTGGTCGGTGTATTCCTGGAGTGAATTTATTTATCTCTAGACCCAACCGATGGTCATTAAGTTGGCTGTAACTGTAAGTAATTTTGCAAAAGTTTGCCGTACCTATTTACAAAGTGTATTAAGATGAACAAAAAAAAGGTTATATTCCTAAGGTTAATTATGTTATTGTCTTTGTTTTTAAAGAAAAAAAAGAGAAAGGATACTTAAAGACTTATTTGAATGAACTTCTAAAATTTTCCCAACCGATTTCAGGGGTAAATAATAATACGATTTATTCTTGGTTTTTCTGATATCTAAGAAAATCGACATACAGGTACACCTGACAACTACAAGGCTAGCGAAATCAATTCCAGGTTTATTTAATAACATTTATTTCTGGTTTCATTGTTTTTTTAAAAGGAAGAGAAAAAAAAATAAACGGAACCTTAACACCTAATATTTTGAGCTCCTAAACATTTTTCCAACAAATTTAAGGGCAAAATTTAATACGATTTATTTACCGTTTTTCTTGTCTTTAACAAAAACGATCTATTTCGTGGAAATTGTAGGAGCTCGTTACATTTTTTAATTTATAATGGTTCCGTGATGTAATTTTACAAACAAAGTAGCTTAAAATGTGAAAAAACATGCGGACCAGTGAAAATACTGACGGGCTAGTAAAAATTCAACATTACTGGTCCGGCCGGCTAGTGAAAACAAAAGTTAAGGGGAAACCCTGAATTATTTGTGATAGTCGGCAAGCGCGCGCCGTCAAAGACTTTCTTATCTGATCTCACTCAACTTAGAGGTGCGACGCGCAATGGTTCCCGAACGCAGCAAGAGAGCTGATGTTTCTACAAACTAAATATTGATGTGCTAATATTGTTAGTTGAACACTGTCATTGATTCGATTTGTCATTTGTAAATAAACATAATGTTTTGTTCTGGATAAATTTGGTTGCCTGTGTGAGATTAGTGACTGCCGCCTGTTCATGTTTAATATTAAACTATGGTGTTAGAAATACATTGTCCGGTAAACATAAAAAGCTAACTCTGACCATCTTAAATTACAGTTGAGAAGAAGAAAAAAATCTCCGTTGTCAACCGATATCGAAACCTTGCAATGGCTACATTCTAACAAAGATTCTTTCGTCGAAGTGCATCATTTTATAACTTTGTCCCTCCCAAGCTTGATGTTTTTCTACTTCCCTAATCACCAGCCCAGCCCAGAGAAAAAAAATAAACATTCCGCGATCCCATCACCGACTTCTAAGGTCCGAGAATGATTGACAGTACAATTTGCAGACCCTCCCCCCCCCCCCCCCCTGCCGCGGAAAGTGGCCCATGTTGCTTTGAGCGCCCGACATCGCCGACCAGGCCGAATTCACAAAGTAAACAAGGTATTACATTATTGTCAGATAAGCCTCCAACTGATCAGTCATAGACCAATAGGATTTGGCAGTTAGGTTTTGTTCAACCAGCGCCACAACATTTCTTCCAAGGAGCGCCCAGTTCGTTGCCCCCCCCCCCCCCCCCCCAGATGATAATTGGCCAACAGATTAATCTATCTTTGTGCAATAAAGCCACAAGTGCCCCTGTGGACGGTAATTACCTTTCTCACCCCCTCTGACTTGATCGGCGGCGGCTGGATTTTAGTGGAAGGCGACAAAGCATTCTCACCATCGCGTCTATTTTCAGCAACCACTCTGTTTATATAGTTTTCTTTTATAGACTTCCAAGAATCGCCACAGTTCACACAGTCGTCTGACGGCGTTAATCGACAGCTCTTTTAAGTTATTTTTAACCATTAAATAGGTTCATTTCAAATTTGAAAATTACGGCGATATATCGACATATCGGCGATATTTACCCGACGATATATCGCCAGTCAAAAATTACAATATCGTCCAGGTAAACTGATATATATATTATATATTTAAAAAACAAATGGGATGCTGCATAGCACTGAAGAGCATAGAAAATGTGAAAATATAAATATAACAGTGCTCACCGGAAATAAAACCGAGCTTTCGGTGCGAATGCGTCAATGCACCTTCTTCGGGGAGAATTATGGCTTGTTTTATTTATCCCTTGGCGCGGCGTTGGTGTCCAGCACCTATGAAGGAGTTGGAATGATTGACAGATCATGTAGGGCTTCTTTTGGAAACTTAAATTGATACTTTTTACAATGCAGCTAAAGTTTTCAGTTGCCTAAAATAACGCGTGTTGAATTTAATGTAAGTTCATTTTGCGAACTGCGTAAATATTTTCCTTTACATGATGATATTTCTGTGACATTCGTTATTCAATTTGTTTGTTTGGTACACACCCAAACTACAGAATGAATAAGAAAAATGTAAAACGTAGATGTATTTGTGTGTGTGAGGAATGAGGGCAAAATCATCACAGCACAGAATAATTTACTACAAAGGTCAAAAGAGTTCGGGGCACCAATTTTGTTTTTAGTTGGGTCCGAGTTGGTAGTGGTTGGGTCCGAGTTGGTTTTGGGTCCGAGTTGGTAGTGGGTCCGAATTGGCATGGGTCCGAGTTGGTAGTGGGTCCGAATTGGCATGGGTCCGAGTTGGTAGTGGGTCCGAGTTGGCATGGGTCCGAGTTGGTTTGGGTCCGAGTTGACCTGATACCCCATACGCTAAGCAGCCCTAATGACATTATCCACATTCCCTAACCCACGCATCACTCGGGGCATGTTTAGTATGCCACGCATATGCTCAGCTTATGCAGTGATTTAAAACACCATGTCGAGCTATAAACAGCTACATTTCATATGGGCTTTTAGGATAAAAACACAATACTTACGCAAAAACCACAGGTACATGTAGGCATCAAGCTTGGTGAGCTAGGCTGAGTGTTGTACCAGCGCCGGCGCTAGTGCGCGCCGAGTGGAATCGACTGATCCCTAGCGTTATCCACACACAGTTACTGTGGAACGAATGTATTGCAACGTCTAGAAACCAGACGCCCGTCCTTGCTAATAACTATTCGCTTGTTATTTTGCAGAAATAGTTTTTAAGTGAAAGGTGTAACTTTATTTTCATTTGCAGAATTTGTTAAAGGGGTAAATATTTTATTTAACCCTTAGCACGCTACCATTCATATACACACGTATTCCCATGGCGCTGGATTCCCTGTGCAAGTCACTAAGTAATGCACACTAATATGTTCCGAAGCTTTTTATTCTATGATGGGTGTGTTTTACAGGAAAATGCAACATAAACTATTTGTTCAGTATGAAATTTCCTTTCCATTGGTAGCCGTGAGGATGGCTAAAATTGATCAGCCAGTTGTGGTGGTAAGCCCTCCGAAATGCATCATTACGAGCTGCGATCCGAGCCGCGTTAGGAGCCGCATAACCTCCCGCTTGCTGGCGAACTTCACCGGGGCCATCGTCGCGTTGTGCCCCATCACTACTATCATCATCAATGGAACCTTCACCACGTTCTCGTACACACTGGCATACTCGTTGTCGACACTATCGTTGACAAAATCGTCCTGAAAAAGGCCTTCAAAGTCCGAATCTCCGGAGTCTGAGTCCCCAAAAATCTCCTGAAATGCAGCTCCGGCGTCCATTGAACACTCGAACAGCAGAACGGACAGATTTTCAATCGAAAATAGCAGAGAATTTTGTAAGAAACGAGTGTGAATTTATGATTGAACAACGTTAGCATCGTAATCATCTATCCAATGGTACCCGGGTGAGGGTCAGGGGTCAATGGTTTGTCATATTCATTCATTTATAAATAGAACGTTGTCGCGGGCGACTGTAGTCGCCCGTAGCAGTGTGGGAATAAATGCGCTGGGCGACTGGAGTCGCCGATAGCGTGCAAAGGGTTAATATTGTTATTTACCATTTAGCATTTTCGAAGGGAAAAGGGGAACTGATGAAATTATATAATCTTGAAACTTTAACATGTGTCACTTCGTGAGACCAGCGTATTCGGTTTCTGTGGTGGTAGGAAGTGGCCTATTCGTGAAAATCTAATTCTCATTTTTTCGGTAGTGTCGTTTTTAAATATTCAAAATTTGGGTCAAAAACGTAGATTTTGAGAAAAAAGAAGGAGATATTTGGAAAGATCTATGATTCTAAGGAATAACATTCGACCAAAAAAAAAAAATCGACAAAAATATGAGTTAGGTCACTTCGTGCGACCAGCGACGAATTTTATCCTGCCATAGCGAAACAATTTACAACCATATTTTGTTCATATTTTTACCTGATGAAGGAAGCAGTAATTTCGTTAACATCTTTCTTGTGTCTGGAATCACAGATCGTCTCGAGTTACAAAAAGCAAATGTGTCTTTGGGCTACTTATTTACAGAAAATAAATTGCAAATCCACGCTTTTCGACGTGAACATCGTGTACGAACTTTCTACAAACATGGCGGTATCATGGCTCTCTTTTACTGTCGCCATTACCGCCCTGCCCCGACGCAATCAGTTAACACGAAGTGTCGACTGCCGAAATCCGAGAAAGTTTGACTCCAAATATCTTCCGAAATACATAAGACAGAACCCTTTCACATATACCATCGTGCTCGTGAGATTCTAGTGTTTCATAAATAACGGTCAAACTTACCGAAATCGTAAATTTGTCCATGTATGGCGTCTTCACAAACTGGACAATATCCCGACAATAGCATGCCGCCATGTTTGTCAGTGGTGGCGCTTCCCGATCGCGAACGGAAGGCACTAAATACTAACGTACCCCTGTAGCGGTTCGGATCCTTTCGGGGTGCACTGTCCTAATTGAAGGGAGAATTTCTCCGCGGTCTCATTAGCATGAAATGTGCCCCCCCACAGTTTCTTTTGAAAAAGGAGTCCGTTTGGTAAAAGAAATGGTGGGATTGTGTAAATTTAGCATGGGATCAACTCCCTGGTTTCTGAGCTTCAATCTGAAGGCAGACTTGACAAAATTACGGTTGAAAAATGGGTCCTAATTGCCCTAGAACGTGGAGGGATGCCATTTGTAAAATGGCTGCGTGCAGGCTGGGAAAGTATCACTTTTCGGGAGGTGAGTTTCTTTTGGTGTGAATATTAAAAAATGTAATTGGCTAACCCACCCAAAATTGAAAAGAAATGGAAAGATAAAGGCCAAGACAATAATCTGATTGTTGTTTGATAAACCCCAGTGATGTTGGTTTGCATGAAACTTGGCCCTAAACTTTGTTTATTTTACACTGTTTTCAATGGGACTTGAATTAGGACAGTGCACCCTATATTTCAAAATGGCCGCCTCCTTGGAGTCATGCGGGCGGGGATTTAAAAATGGTTTGTGTTGTTTACGCTTACTAATAGTAATACTGGCTTTAGTCGTAGAAGACAAGAACAAGTTTCAGGAGACAATTGTCTGGATTCTGACACATCAGAGATATTTTATTACTGGAAACAGGTAAAAAAACACAGTTTAAATCACATAATAATTATGTACAGTCGTTTTGTAAAATTTTAAACATTTTTTTTATTTTTTTTTATTATTATTTTTTTTTTTACCATTTAAACAAAGATTCTCGGACACATGCAATTCAAGTTGATAAACAGACTATGAAACCGGCCAACCCTAGCTACATTAACCCTAACCGAACGGAGGTTAACCAACCCTAATGGAACGTAACCCTAAACCCAAACTGGATAAAACCAACCAGATTATTACAAACAAAATTACAGGAACATTTTACAGTAATTGTGTTCGTTGTAGATATTTTGCTCTGGTAATTTGTCCTTTGACTGGAATTCATTGTTTGGTCTGGGATTTAATTGTCCTGGTTTATACATGGCCTGTGCAGTATAGTACGTATGGTATCTTTCACCACGACATTGTGCTCGTCTTTTCCTATATTTTGGAGACTTTGAACGTTTCTTATGATATTTTTGTTTTTTGTCCATTTCAGCAAGAGCACTGGCAGCAGGCGAGTTGCTGGTTATGGGACACCCAGCTGCTTGGCATTTCTTGATGATTGAGTTGGCGTGCCCGTTGTTAACGAGGTGAATGGAACTCCGATCTCTTGCTGCAGCGTTCTTTGAAAAAGTTAGTGAACCTTTAGGGTTGGTCATTCCAAAGGCATGATTCACAGATTCAGTCTTTTGTGTACTCATGCCATACTTTGTTTTTTCTAATGCATCTTCTCCAATTCGCTTGTCCAAAAGTTTCTTTAAAAGCTGCTCATCCTTCGTGGATAAATTTAGTTTTTCTCTAGTACTGCGTGACATATATGGAAATCCATAATTACCGTTACAAATTTGGGATTTGTTTTTGCATAGACTGTGATCCCCCATATAACATTTTGGGATGGCAGTTGAAGCATTAGCTGCCATCTTTTTCATTCTGTACATTTTCCCATCACATTTTTGGAGAATTGCGATGGCCTCGGCCTGTGTTCTGTGACTTACATCATCAGCAAAACGGTCTTGCAGTTGTTTTTTTAGTCTAGCACTCTTGCAGGGAAACATATTTGAGCTGAAATTTGCCCGACTAATGGCAGAGCATAGTGATCTATTCAAATGAGAAGGATCTAGTTGTTGCACTGTTTCAGAACCAGTTCTTGTCCTCATTTGTGTGTTCAAGCCTGCTGCCAGACATCCATCTGCATCAGTGGTGACACTGTTGACAAGGAGGGGCTCTTTGCAATGCAAAAGTTTGTTAGCGCATTGTAGTCCTCCCTGCTTCTCGTTTCCCATGTTGAAGTGAGAAGGACGTGTCGCTGTGCATCCTGTGTGGTTAGGGCATTTAGGTGTTTTTTCTCCTTTGGCACGTCTCATTTCTCTACTTTTACACAGTTTGTTTTCTTGATTGTACATGATGACATACTTTGAAGATGTCACATTTTCACACACAGTGTCTCTGGTTTGTGTGGCAGGTACAAAGAGACTTTTTTTCCTAGAGTTTCTGAGTGGGTTGTTGTATTGTCTGTCCATCTCAACAGCAATTGGACTCTCTCTTTGAAATCCCTGCATCTCGTGAATATCTTTTACAATTGTTCTCTTTGCAGCCATGTCTTCTTCATTTTCTTGAGATATTATTTTACCACATTTGTTTGCAATTTTTTGCAGTCCACTACTCGAAGGAACAGCCGTGTCCATAGCTGCTAAGAGCCTCCTTGCACCTGCAGCTGCGATGCCAGTGTTGTAGAGTCCCACCTGAAATGCCATGTTGGGAGTAGCAGTCCGTCGTCCAGGTCCATTTTGAGGTATTTCGGTATAAAGTCTTTGTCTCTGTGTTGTAAATCCACACTTTTGGCAGTACATTGCTTCAGATACTGCTAAACCTCTGCATTCCTCTGCCTCTGCCAGTAGTTTAGGATGGCCATCACACTCGGGATGCGATTTTTGATGGTCAAGTACCGCCTTTGCTCCAAGTTCCACCGCCGACTCAATGTCCACGAAACGATATCCTCCTTGGTGATTCGTTCCACTCTGGGGTGGAAAGTGCCCTATTTTGAGATTGGATTTTCCACCATTGGGCTGGAGCCTGTCAACTAGAGTAATTTCTCCAGCTTTTGGTCGAAGTAGCATTACATTTCTGCACTTGGTCCCTGCTGTTGGAAGTGTCTGGCTGAAAAACCCTCGTTCGTCTTTCGGAACAGCCAGTTCGAGTTGCTCATATGTTGGTATTACATACTTGGGCAGTTCCATGTCTTCAGCTGCACGCTGCATCTTGGGAGACTGCTCGTGTTTTGGTTTGAACCAAGTTTTTTTCATTTTAAAAATTCCTCTTCTGTCTCGACCCATTGTACACAACAAAAGAATTTCAGCTTTGCTCGATGGTTTTCATAGGGTTACTTGAAATGATATGGTCACCCTATGACCAATTTGAGACTTTTATAAATTTTTCAGCATGCTAATTTGGTATTTCTTTGAATTGAGATTGCAAGGAAAGGTCACAAGATATGTACGTCACCATAACGTCAGTCAAGGCCTGTGTCCTTATGCCACTTGGAAAGGCTGTTGTATCCTTGGGGAAATTACCCCAGATTGTTTCTGTGTTGCCAGGGTCACATTACAAGTGGGGAACACTTGGTCATTAATCTTTCAAATAATTACATCCTAAGATAGCAACTTCTGAAATTGTAATGGTAAAACATCAAAATGGCCCCCCAATTCCCCGAAAAAATTATCCCTGTGTAATGGTTGAGTAAGCAAAGAACCTTTTTACACTTAGATTTTTATTTTATTTAAGAAATTGGTGTTATTTTTTTTTATATATTTTTTTTTTTTTTTTTTTTTTTGGGGGGGAGGAGGGTGGGGGTGGGGTGGTGGTTATTGGGTGTCCATTAATGAAGACATGAGTGCTAAGTATAAAACCCTTAATTACTATGAACAATTTATCCCCTTACATATATTTGTTTGTTGATTTAAACTCCCCACCTACCAACCAACCACCCCCCCCCCCCCCTCCCCACACACACCAACAAAGTAAGTGCAATATTAAACCATGTATATAAAAAAAAAAACATACTAAATAAAACGTACAACCCACGTACTTGACCCACTCACCCAACAACACACGTACATTTCGAAAAAATGAACTTTAAGATGTTTTTTATATTTTTAAAAACATTGTAGAATCTGTTTGCACTAGCATGTATAGGAGAGTCTGTGCTGTTAAAGGTAGTATACACCATTGGTAATTTGTTGAATTATCAGGAATGGGTGGATTTGGGGGGTTGTATTTTAAATATTGTTTAACTGACCTGTCCGAATTTTTACATTCATGGATGCCGAGAAAAGCATGAAAAACAGCGTTTGTTTTCCACCGGCGTCGAGCAGTTATTCTTATGTTATCTTTGTTTTTTCGCGCTCGCCGGACGGCGAGAATGAATTTTGGTTTATACAATTCAATTTTTTGGAACAATTACAGGATATCTAGGGCCCTCATTTTGCTGGATGCCTACAATCATTATTTACTTTCAAATGAGTAAAATATTTCTTAATAATTCGGTAATATTTTTTTTTGATATCTGCAAATGGTGTATACTACCTTTAAGACAGTGCAAAATGCTATAGGCTGGCCTTGAACATTTAACCCTGTAGATGGCCATTGGATTAATTTTTTCATTTTTTTTTTGAACATTTGAGTTCTTTGATTCGTTCTGGACCTTTTAGTATTATTTTTGTTTCAAATAATTATAAATCATTGTATTTAAATTTCAAAATGGCCGCCTCCTTGGAGTCATGCGGGCGGGGATTTAAAAATGGTTTGTGTTGTTTACGCTTACTGGCTTTAGTCGTAGAAGACAAGAACAAGTTTCAGGAGACAATTGTCTGGATTCTGACACATCAGAGATATTTTATTACTGGAAACAGGTAAAAAAACACAGTTTAAATCACATAATAATTATGTACAGTCGTTTTGTAAAATTTTAAACATTTTTTTAATTTTTTTTTATTATTATTTTTTTTTTTACCATTTAAACAAAGATTCTCGGACACATGCAATTCAAGTTGATAAACAGACTATGAAACCGGCCAACCCTAGCTACATTAACCCTAACCGAACGGAGGTTAACCAACCCTAATGGAACGTAACCCTAAACCCAAACTGGATAAAACCAACCAGATTATTACAAACAAAATTACAGGAACATTTTACAGTAATTGTGTTCGTTGTAGATATTTTGCTCTGGTAATTTGTCCTTTGACTGGAATTCATTGTTTGGTCTGGGATTTAATTGTCCTGGTTTATACATGGCCTGTGCAGTATAGTACGTATGGTATCTTTCACCACGACATTGTGCTCGTCTTTTCCTATATTTTGGAGACTTTGAACGTTTCTTATGATATTTTTGTTTTTTGTCCATTTCAGCAAGAGCACTGGCAGCAGGCGAGTTGCTGGTTATGGGACACCCAGCTGCTTGGCATTTCTTGATGATTGAGTTGGCGTGCCCGTTGTTAACGAGGTGAATGGAACTCCGATCTCTTGCTGCAGCGTTCTTTGAAAAAGTTAGTGAACCTTTAGGGTTGGTCATTCCAAAGGCATGATTCACAGATTCAGTCTTTTGTGTACTCATGCCATACTTTGTTTTTTCTAATGCATCTTCTCCAATTCGCTTGTCCAAAAGTTTCTTTAAAAGCTGCTCATCCTTCGTGGATAAATTTAGTTTTTCTCTAGTACTGCGTGACATATATGGAAATCCATAATTACCGTTACAAATTTGGGATTTGTTTTTGCATAGACTGTGATCCCCCATATAACATTTTGGGATGGCAGTTGAAGCATTAGCTGCCATCTTTTTCATTCTGTACATTTTCCCATCACATTTTTGGAGAATTGCGATGGCCTCGGCCTGTGTTCTGTGACTTACATCATCAGCAAAACGGTCTTGCAGTTGTTTTTTTAGTCTAGCACTCTTGCAGGGAAACATATTTGAGCTGAAATTTGCCCGACTAATGGCAGAGCATAGTGATCTATTCAAATGAGAAGGATCTAGTTGTTGCACTGTTTCAGAACCAGTTCTTGTCCTCATTTGTGTGTTCAAGCCTGCTGCCAGACATCCATCTGCATCAGTGGTGACACTGTTGACAAGGAGGGGCTCTTTGCAATGCAAAAGTTTGTTAGCGCATTGTAGTCCTCCCTGCTTCTCGTTTCCCATGTTGAAGTGAGAAGGACGTGTCGCTGTGCATCCTGTGTGGTTAGGTGGCTTACGCAGATCGCCAAAAAGCGGAAGGGAAACTGGATCTTCTTCGTTTTATCGTCAATCGTGGAAAACGTGTGACCGAGGAAGCTATTTAGGTTAGTATAGAATATTTGTTTGATGTATTTATAGTTTTAAAAAGTCTTTTCGCATAGAAAACTGAGCAATATATATCGGCTACCCATTCTTTGAGGAATTAATTTGCCACGAGAGGGCGCCACGCACTGAAGTCATTATCTGTGAGCTGCGCCCTCATTGGTTTAAAGTATGCCGGCCGGCTGTTGCATACACGTACGTACACATGATGTAGTAGTGGTTTTGCCAACAAACACAGTTGTTTAATGTAATTGGGCACACTTTTTTATATTAATATGGCAGTGATTTGGTAAAGCGTTGTCACAAATGAAACGGCAGTAACGTTAGTATTAGTAATATTCACCCGATTCCATGGTTTGTCTACATGTACGTGCCAACGGCATGGTCGTTGCATATGCAATGCATGCCATGATACTAGTCGCACTGGCAGTATTGTTGTGTGGGTTAACGTGCTTTATTATTATACATGTTATATTAGTACAATTACTAGTATTAGTTCAAAGTGGCTATTTTTACGTGACCGTAACCCTACGTACTTCGCCTATTTTTACGCGAGTTCCTAAATTAACTAAAATTATTGGTTAATTATGCACCTAAATAATTTCATCTATAGGGTCTTTACTAGTTTTATTATAGAAAAAGGTATAACACTAGTAGTGTACATACGAAAAACTAGGGAGTGTATAAAAAAAAAAACTAGGGACTGTATCCATGGATTGTGGTAAATTATGGCTGTCAATTCCGTCGTTGGTCTTCATACGTTCCGCGCGTATTGAGTTTCCCCCGTTTATATCCCCATTGAAACATGCATGGTTGTAACATGGATGCGCATGCGCTACCGGAACTCGCGTACAAATAGCCAGAGTACGTAGGATTACGGTCACGTAAAAATAGCCACGGCCTTATTAGTTTACTGTTAAAAAATGCATCATTTGGGAACACAGTAATTAAAGCAGTTTCAGAGCAATGCATTTATTTCATTTGCTTAATCAAACTTATTCCTTTTTTGTTGCCTTCAGGTCGGCTGGGAAATAGCGCACTCTCAAGAAACGCTTCAAAGATCTACAATGACCAGAACGGAAGTACTACTCGATGTTGCCCAACACCCAGAAAAATGTGTATGCAACGGTCAGTGGCTACAATGTGCACTCGAAATTTTGGTAAATAATGGAATTGACATACAACATTTTGCAACTAGTGTCTATTTATTGTTGTTGAATGGAAGGGGAAAATATCGAAACCTTATGATTACCGGCCCAGCCAATTGTGGAAAAACATTTATGTTTCAGGCCCTGTCAAGTATATATAAAACATTCACTAATCCTGCAACTGGGACTTTTGCTTGGGTAGGGGCAGAATTAGATGAAGTAATTTTTTTGAATGATTTCCGTTGGAACTCCAAAGTCATTCCTTGGAATGATTTGTTATTGTTGCTCGAAGGTCAACCTGTTCATTTACCGGCACCTAAGACACACTATGCACATGACATCACATTTGACAAAAGCACACCAATATTTTGTACTGCCAAGCAACCCTTAGTGTACATTACTGGTACCCATATCGATGAGCGCGAGACGGAAATGATGAACGTGAGATGGAAAACATACTCATTTTCATACCAGATCCCACAAAGTGACCAAATAGAAGTGAAACCATGTGGTTATTGTTTCGCCCATCTTGTACTAGACGAAAAACAATAATCCCGTTTATATAATATATAGGTGTTAATAACAAGACAATTTCATAAGTTAAGGTCTAGGGTAGCAAAGTTATTTGTGACCCGCTCTGCAAGAATGAGTCTGATTTCTCATAATACATTTTCACGTAAAGGACTGCTTATTTTCTCAGAGGTGATTTTTCTTTCAACAAATCATTTTCTGGTTTTAAGGAATTTTGGTTTCTCTGACACCTAATTTTTTTCTGAACTGATCGTTTGAAAAGGTTGTTTTGATCCCTAAAGTAGATATAATCAAGGTTTTTGTCATCCTCTAACCATAGCATCTAACGAAGCACTAAAATTGTAACTCTTAATATCTGTTCAAAGACATTTTTAATATAACTGCGAAAAAGAAACTTTCAAACAATTGTAAAAGACCAATGCAGTACACTACAGAATTGTGCCATAATGTCGAATGAAAGCTTATTTCATGCTCTTTCTGACCAACTGTAAAACTTAAAACAGTTATTGTTAACACATCAGACTCTTTTTTGCAGAGTGGGTCACATTTTGGCTTCAGGATGTGGTCGACCCTGCCCTTAGCGAGACCTAATGTGCCTATCTGTTGTCTCCCCCCCCCCCCCCCCCCCCCCCCCCCACACCCGGTCTGCCCACCCAAGATGTGGGGATTGTCACTTTTGCAGTGACAAATTCCTCCACACTCGGGCAAAAAGTTGACAATCTTCGACCCCCAAGGGTGGGGTGCACTAGTGTTTGCCTTTGCATGTACATGTAGTAAACCAATGGTAACAATGACTTTTTAGTGACCACAATCCCCACCCTGGGGCTTGAAACATGTGACCAAACCTGCACATCAGACCTGGGGCAGCACGGGGGAGGGGTGGGTGAAACATTTGATAGGCACATTTATAAGGATTTGCTTTGGGAGTACATGTACACGCTTACAACTAAACTGTTAAAGGTAGTATACACCATTTGCAGATATCAAAAAAATTTATTACCGAATTATTAAGAAATATTTTACTCATTTGAAAGTAAATAATGATTGTAGGCATCCAGCAAAATGAGGGCCCTAGATATCCTGTAATTGTTCCAAAAAATTGAATTGTATAAACCAAAATTCATTCTCGCCGTCCGGCGAGCGCGAAAAAACAAAGATAACATAAGAATAACTGCTCGACGCCGGTGGAAAACAAACGCTGTTTTTCATGCTTTTCTCGGCATCCATGAATGTAAAAATTCGGACAGGTCAGTTAAACGATATTTACTATAAAATACAACCCCCCAAATCCACCCATTCCTGATAATTCAACAAATTACCAATGGTGTATACTACCTTTAAATAAACATAATGGGCCGTCATTGGGGTCATTTTGTGTAACATTAACACCTACAAATGTAATTTACAACCCACCCTCCTCAAATCAGGTATTTTTTTTTTTTTACGGTTATTTTGGGTGAAAAGGCCAAAATGTCAAGTTTTAGCCAGCTATTTTGGGGCGTCTCCAGACGTTTCTCGTAAAGGTTTTGTAGACTTTATACAGTAATTTTTGAGCATTTGAAATAGCTAGAACTGCAGTGGGCTTGTTCGCAGAAATTTCACTCGAATGGTGATTGGTGGCCAGCATTTTCACAAAAGTTTAACCTTTGGCTTTTTCACCCAAAATAAATCCTTATAAAAGAAATTTGAACTAGATGTACAGTACATGTACACCCAAAGCAAATCCTGCTTGTTTTTTTTTTTGTTTTTTTTAAAAAGAAGAAATTGGTTGATGCACATGGTCATAAATTCCAATGTAATAGGGGTATAGTCAAGTTTTATAGTACTACAATTAAAGGGCAACCTCTTTCAAACAAAACCAAAATTATCCAGATCCAGAACAATAGGTGACGTCTTAATGACGTCATCAAAAATGACACTTCAATTACTTAACCCTAATTACTTGTCCTTCGGATGGGACGTCAAATAAGTCCAGAAGATTACCTCCATCGGATGGGCATAGTGACTTTGCAACGACAACATGTGAAATGCACCGGTGAGATTAGAGATTGAAATGTGTAGATGATGATTGTCCATTTTTCTTTGTGCAAAGGCGTTTGGACAAATTGGTCACTCTGCCCATAATTAGAGGTAATCTCCTGGACTGAATAAGTGGTCCCGTGTATCGGAAATGGCGGTGCACGTTAAAGAACACTGCAGGCACACTTTTCGGTCAAAGAGAAGGGATTATCCCGGTGTTGCTGGTGTAATCCATCATATTTTAACATGTATACATATGTATACATGTTAAATTGAACTTTTTACTCAACTTCATTATGCGTGTTAATTTAAACCAATGTAGTCTTCAACATATCTAGACCCAAAATGTGAACATGTACCACGAACGGGCTGTAAAGTTTGTATTTTGCATTATTCAGGTGAATGTAATTTTGGAAACGGTATACTGAAAGGGTACCTGAAATTCAAAACGTTAATATGGCTAGTGATACGCTTCAATAGCGCTGAATACTTAACTGCCAAAACTGCATATTTGTTGTTTGCTCATTAACCCTCTGTCAAGCCGAGGGGCTTATCTGTGAGGCAAGTTTTCATACTTTTGTGTATTTCACTAAAAAATTGTTGAGCCAATTCTGTTTTTTTTTTCCTTTCTTTTCTAACTCATACCCCACCTATACAGGCTGTAAAAGCATGTTTGACACAGAGTTCGTGTCAAACATACGACATCTTTGGGCCAATTCTGCTGAATTTGTTTCCTAACTACCCTTGTTTCCCACCTGTAAATTTATGTTTGACACAGAGTTCGTTCACTCCTGTGAACTCAGTTCTATACATATTACACACATGCCTCTCTCATGAGCACCCAAGTGCAACCGCGTGAATTATTTGGGTCGGTGTCTCGGAGGGTTGACGTGACCCTAAAATGAAAAGCAATAGGCACCGTGCCCCCGCCCACAAAAGATGACGTTGCGGCAAGAACATAGCGTGGCTATACCATGCGCAGCCTAGCTGTTTGACGATCGATTGCGACATGCGTGCGAGTGTGTTTGTGTATATAGCCATGCTATGTTCTTACCGTGACGTCATCTTTTGTGGGCAAGGACACGGTGCATATTGCTTTTCATGTTACAGTCACGATTAATGAGCAAACATAAACAAATATCTGACGTTTTTGTAGTTGTTAAGTATTTAGCGTTATTAGAGCGTAGATTTCATCATATTAGAGTTTTGAATTTCAGGTACCCTTTAATCAGCTTTGCACGCTATGGTGTTCTAAGTTGTGTCAGATTTGTACGGATTTCTAAACGGATTGTCGTGAAAAAGCATGTATTCGGAAATTTTTTAAAAGGATGCTCAATGAAATTCTCAAAACTAAAAGAATAAACGACCACTTTAGAATTAAAAAAAAATAAGAAATTGACAACCGACTTATTTGTCAAGGTTTGGTCCCTTCTGCCTAATAACATCTGCCACTTTAAAGCCCATTCGTGGTGGACGGTCACAAACAATAAACACTATAAGAGTGATGGCTTGGACACGGTGATAGTGAACCTACAGCCTAATTATTTTGATGAATGTCACAGTAAATTTAAGTAATTGTTTCCATTCCACAGTTTATTTACCAGGAATGGCTTATTTACTATTGTCATGGCGAACCTACAGCCTAATTAATTTGATGAATGTCGCAGTAAATTTAAGTAATTTTTTCCATCCCAAAGTTTATTTACCAGAAATGCGGTACAATTAACCTGGCTGTCTTTCCAAGGTGCCCCCCCCCCCCCCAAAAAAAAAACCAAAAAAACTACATATTAGTTTAGGACAAACAAAATAAATGGTAACGGCTTAAAAAAAAACACTCCGTAGGTAGGCAGTGAAATATTGAGTTTGTCTGGTGTTTTCCATTTCAGTCCAGTTGCAAGTGTGAAAAATGATTATGTTCCGAGAAGATATTTGAAATGAGTGTTCATTTTAACCAGTTCGCGCCGGATGACGTATATAAACGCAAAAATTTCCCCAAATTCAAAACGGATGACGAATAAACACGCCAAGTTCAAGTTCGGAAATGTATGTCAGCAGCGCGCAAGGCTGGAAATGCGTGGGTGTGCTACCCAGCACTATCGGCCTGAACACGCTTCGGATCGAGTTTCGTTAAAAATAATCCCGCCCGTCGGCTCGGCGATGTTAAAATAATCCCGGCGCGAACTGGTTAACAGTATGAACTAGTCAAAGGTCCATAAAGAGTCCGAAAATCATCATCCAGGTCTGTCGGGTTACTGTAAACACAATTTGTTGTGGGGTTGGCCTTTTAATTTGAGGATATTTGTATTATTTATAATAAAATATGTATTGTCTGTACATCGTTATACAGGTCACTACCATAAATAATAAACTTTGTCCATTTTATGCAAATGTCTATTTGTCATACAAAGCTTGATACATACATGTGACACAGCACCTGGCCACTAAATGAGTGTGTAAAATCACCTTTTGCTATTCTCGAATTTCAAGCACAATTGTAACGGTCCTATAGAGAATTGCAATTGTGCATTGTAGTACTGTACATGTATTGCCATGCACCTTTGAACTGTACATGTAACCAAGTTTGTAAATTTTAACTTTATCGCAACATCGGTTGCCGCAATGTTTTCTTTTTGGGAAAACCCTGGTACGCTCTGCCTAGTTCACAAAGTTTGATGTTTTAATGCAATGAAGAGTAATTTTTTGTGAATGTCAATATCCACACATATTAATAGGACATTTGAATATACAAGAGTTCCTTCCAACCAATTTAGTGAGGCCGATATACAAAACTGAACAGGTCATTTTTAGAGTATTTCTCTGTGTTTAATTATGGTACATCCAATATTGTTTATAATGGCCCATTAAAAATCAAGTTACTAAGTAAATTGCTTCTCTCCAAACTGTAACACATGTAAACTTGCAATTGATCCTAGCATTATTAATATGGAATTAAATGTAAGAATCTAATAAAGAAACACATATTAAAATGTTAAATGTACACATGAATGACAACAGACAGTTCCTTTATTTTATTTGCTTACATACTGCGGTTAAAACAATTACATGTATGTAATAGCTCGAGCACCCCCCCCCCCCCCCCCCCCCCCCCCCCCCCCCCCCCCCCCCCCCCCCCCAACCCAACCCAAAAACAAACTAATAAATATGTCCTTTTTCTTGGTTTGAGCTCATTTGAAAAACCTCCAAGTATGGCAAATACCTAGTCAGCAACCACATAAGTAAGGAAATCCCATTTACATTGAAAATCGTAGCCAAAAAAAAGCGGTCTTGTTAACCCTATCAATCCCAAGACACATTTCATCACACATGCTTTGGTTCCCACAGTTGTAGGCATAGCATGTTCAGTTATTTACCAGGCACATTTTAGAAAACTTTCAGTGTATAGCGCCCTCATTAGACAATCTCATGAATGAGACTCAAAATTGTTCTGGTAATTAGATGTAGATTGTTTTGTTCAGCGGTGGTTCCTAAAACCCAAGTTACTAATGGAATTGACATGTATACAACATTTTGCAACTTTCCCGCCAATTGTGGGAAAACATTTATGTTTCAGGCCCTGTCAAGTATATATAAAACATTCACTAATCCTGCAACTGGGACTTTTGCTTGGGTAGGGGCAGAATTAGATGAAGTTATTTTTTTGAATGATTTCCCTTGGAACCCCAAAGTCATTCCTTGGAATGATTTATTATTGTTGCTCGAAGGTCAACCAGTTAATTTACCGGCACCCTAGACACATGACATCAAAATTGACAAAAACACGGAAATATTTTGTACTGCCAAGCAACCCTTAGTGTACATAACTGGTACCCATATCGATGAGCGTGAGACGGAAATGATGAACGTGAGATGGAAAACATAATGATTTTCACACCACATCCCACAAATTTACAAAATAGATCTAAAACCATGTGGTTATTGTTTCGCCCATTTTGTACTAGACAAAAAAAACCCCAATAATCCCGTTTATATAATATATAGGTGTATACAATTTCATAAGTTAAAGTGTAGGGTAGCAAAGTTATTCTGACAATTACAGTAGAATATACATGTAGATTGTTTTGGTCAGCGGCACTTCATAAATTCGAACTAACTACAAGTACTGGTTTTGTTTGCTATTTAGGAATGTTTGGGTAATTACTTAAACTTGACTACTACCACCCCCCCCCCCCCCCCCAAAAAAAAAACAATGTTGAAAAGATTGTTCTTCAAAGGTTGGGTCGCCGGTGGGCACACAATCTTTTCAACATTGTTTTTTTTTTGGGGGGGGGGGGGGCAGCTGGACCACAATCTAAAAATCTCCTAAATGTTGATCACAAACTGTGATACTTCTCAAAGCATGGCAGTACACACATTGGCTTTTTACACTTTTTACACATAGTACGAGTTTGCTTTCGCTTGGCTTTTGTACTACAAACGACACAGTTCTGCTTTTTGCCGGCCACACTTCTCCCAGGATAATGTTGACTCGAAAGACGTGACGCTTCATTGCCAAGGTGTGCTGGGCTTGAACGAAGAAGTCCCTCGATGACCTTCACCCGGAACTCCAAGCTAGTTAGTTTTTTGTTGCTCGGCAGGTAGTTAAAAAGGATAGTAGCGTTAAGCAAACTGATATCAAGGATATTTAGGAAAACGCGTTTCCACCATTTTAGGGATCTATGGTGGTGTGCATAGTACTGCCATAATTGGGCGGCTAAATCTGAACCACCCATAAACCTGTTATAATCCTGAACGACAGAAGGTTTGTGAATCTCACGAAGTCCGGTGGAACTGTTTTTGCAGCGAATTTCTTTTGTGTCCATACTGCAGTCGCCATAATTCGTCAGAAGTGTTACACGCTTTCTATCCTGCCAAACAATGCAGAGTTGCCCGGCTTTCGTGTAAAACTGGGGGTCATCGCCTTTCCGTATGGGAAACTTCTTGGGATTTGCAATCTCTGGAATCCCTTGTGATGTGTAGCGTACTGTTCCACGGGAACTAAATCCTAACTGCGATAATTTGTGTACGAGTGCAGGACTAGTATACCAATTATCCATAAAAACAATATGTCCTTTATGTTCTAGCCCTTTCAAAAGGTCGATGACTACTTGGCCTGATGCTGAAAGGTTACGTGGATGGTTCGTGGTACGCGATCAAAGGCGGACTGAATTGGTCTGACTTGGCCTTGGACCCGGTAAAAACCTGCCAATTACAACAATACCCAGTTTCGGATTCACATAATGAGAAGCATTTTAACCCCCATTTGGCAGCCTTGCGTGGCATGTATTGTTTGAAACCCAGTCGCCCTTTAAATTTTATCATAGTCTCGTCTGGTGAGAGGTTCCGTCCGGGTTTATAAATTTGACGAAACGAGGGCAATACGATGTCTAGCAGGGGGCGAACTTTAGACAGTTTGTCATCATCAGTGATAGTTTCATCAGCTCGATTGTTGGCAAGGTGGAAAAATCGCAGGATTGCGTCAAATCGGTTGCGGGACATGGTTGACGGATACACAGGGCTTCGCAGAACTTCTGACCTCGACCAGTGCATAGCATAGCGAGGCCTTTTGTTGATCCCCATACACAGAAGCAATGCCAAAAAACGCCTCATTTCTGGAACATTTGTTGGAGTCCAGGATGTATTTCCAGGCACGCTTTGATCGGCATATCGGTTCGTCTCGGTCACCATCAACTGCCAGACTGCATGGCAAAAAAAGAGTTCAAAGGTCTCCATCGGTGATAGTCCACTGAAATCTTGCGTAGGTCCAGCTTGTCCACTGAAATTCGCAGGTGGCCGCTTATAGGAGCTTGTTTTATGCCATCCAGACCTGAAGTGAGAATATTAACATATTAAGAAATGTCAGAGGGCGCTATATTGATTGGAGAAACTTCTTCCTAATGGTACTAGACAGCAAAGGCATAGCGCATACAACAATCATGAGTTCAAAAATAGTTTAATTTGAATAACAAATTAAAGGATTAGTGTGCACGAAAATCAACATTTTAATATTATTTTTCTAATCAGAAAATGGGTCTTCAAAGAAACACTGCCCTCACACATTATTTAATGTGCTTGGGTAAGCACATTGATAAATGTGTGAGGGCGCTGTTTGTTTGAAGACTCATTTTCTGAATAGGATTTTTTTGTGCACACAGCCTGTTCTACTTGATGCACATTTCTGATTTATTGTAACTAGTGAAAGGGAGGCATTTTCCCTTTTTTTTGGGCGAAATACATCTAGAGCCAGGGTATATTGTTACATTAATATAAATTCCCAACAAGTGTAGGCTCACACAATGTACTGTTTATTCGCTTTATTCCTGTGTAACTAAATTCACGTTCTCGAGTCGTACTCAGTCTCATCATAGCATTTTACTACTTATAATTATTAGTAACCTCTTTACCTGAAATTCGGCTTGTCGGATGACTTTGACTTTGAGCAGGTAGCGACAAACTCTTCCGAATCGTCACTTTCTTCTGTGGTGGATGATAAGGAAGTCTCATCAGATATATCATTATCAGAACCGCTATCCGCGAATATTTCGTCAAGAATGTCGGATGGATCCGCCATTATGACTGGTTTTCTGTGACGAGCGTCTCTATTTGGTGAATCCTAATCCTATAATATTTCATACCCACGCGCGCAAGAGGACGCGCGCTCGGGGTCTCCGCCAATCAGAGGCCGATCTCCAAAGTGAGGGCGCTATTTACATTTCAGTTCAATGCGAAATGGCAATGTGCCATAAGGGCCCAATGGGAATGAAATCCGATTATAATTCGCTAATTCCGAAGAGACTTGAGCTGTATTATGTCCCTTGTGCTGCAGTCAGATTCCACCCTTAGAAGAAATGGTTCCACCCATCTTTGTTATGTAAATTTATTGAGCTCTCCGCTTGGTTAGCTGGAAACCCGTCACTATCCTTCCTAATCTTTTTTTCTTGTGGCGCAGTCAGACAAGGTTGTATTTTTCAAATCAGTAAACCTTTTCCCCTTTTTTCCAATAGGATAGTTATTCATCATGTCTAAAGAGTCAACACGATCGCGACATCGTTTTTCAACAGCACCAGCTACGATTTCAAGGCCTCCTGACTCCGAGGAAGATATTCTAGCAACGGCAACTCGTGAGTTGTTGGACGCTAGTCCGGCGGCCTCGACACAGGTTGGCGGTCAACAAATGGAGAGCTCGGGTGATCATACCTCGTCATGGGTTGATCCCACTATCGAGCGGGTTGATGGGCCGTCATACTGATCCCATACCAACAAGAGATCGGTCGAAGGGTCGTCATGCCCGAGACCGCGGTGAAGCTTTTCACCAGCCTCCGGCACAACATTCCAGCGGGAACCCGCCCGACATTCCAGGTGCCAGTAAACAGCAAGGTACGCCTATTCAACCGAGGTTTGGTCCTTACAATCCCCGCATGCCGGGACCAGGTGATTATGCATATATGCAAGCTATGCAGCAAGGGATGACCACACCCATGCCGTACAACATGCCACCGTATTTTATGAATCCATGGGGTATGCCAACCCCTTGGATGACGGCGTCACCGACCAACAACCAACCATGCCAACCTTTTACGGACACCGGCCATGCCTCATCTGTACCCGGAGAACACGACTCGGACTCTCCAGACAATACATCGGTATCAACAGACACACCAAATACCATGTTTCGTAATCCACATAGAAAAGACACAGGAGTTGCCATTTCATCTAAAGTCATGGACTGGTGGGGTGAGTTGAGAACCAATAAGCTGTCATCAGAGGACCTCAAAGATGAACTTGAGAGCCATACAGTATCGCTGGAACAGGAAAAATTCTTCCAGCCACCAGACCTACCTTCGGCTGTTAAGAAAGTGTTCAAACAAGCAAATGCTACACTTGTGAATGCAGATGACAAGCTTCGTACGTCCCATGGACATATCTTGAAATCGGCCATGCCTCTACTCCATCTTATCGATGCCTTAGCAGACCCAGATAGTCCGGATGCGGTAAGCAAAGATTTGGTATTAGACAATTTGTCTTCTGCCCTCATTTTGCTCGGATCGGCCTGCCACAGCCTATCTATTTCAAGACAACAGCTGTTTAATGAGGTACTTGATCGTCGTTTTGATAACCTACGCCGCAATTCACCTTCCATGAGTGAGTTATTCGGCTCCTCCATGATTAAAGACATTGAAGAGACAGAGAAAGCCAACAAAGTTGCCGCCAAGGTAACTAAGAGCAGTTTTGCATCTAAGGGAAACAGATTTACACCCTACAACCGTTTCATTGGCAAGACAAACCGACGACGCTTTACCCGTTCATCTCGTGGCTCTTACAGCAGCAACTACCGAGGTTCATCAGATAATTTCAAACAGAAGTCACGCAGTTCTTTTCGTCAGCCTACAGAAAAGAATTCAAAAAACTAAAGTTTTCTCCTACTCCAAGCAACATCACGTTTCCAGCAGGTCGGATTCAGATGTTTATAAACAATTGGGAACTGATAACAAAAGATCAGTGGATTTTAACAACCGTACAACAAGGTTACCAGTTGGAACTAACACATGCACCTACCCAGGAGCGGACACCGGGTACACGTGCCCAGAACAAGGTACTAGAACTCGAATTCAGTTCAGAAATTCAGAAACTCGTAAACAAGGGAGCAGTGACACAAGAGAAACATGTTGTAGGTCAGTTCATTTCGTCAATGTTCTTGATTCCAAAAAAGACGGGGGATTTGCGACCAGTCATCAACCTCCGCGACTTGAACAAATTCATAAAATACATTCATTTCAAGATGGAAGGGATCAAGGTGGTTACAGATTTATTAATCCACAACGACTACATGGCAGCAATAGACCTGAAAGACGCTTATTTTTCAATTCCAGTCGCTGTACCAGACCGCAAACTCCTCCGATTCATTTGGAAGAACAGAGTGTACCAATTTTCTTGCCTACCATTTGGACTTTCCAGCTCCCCGCGAGTATTTACGAAAGTTCTGAAGCCCATATCAGCACATCTTCGCGGGAAAGGAATCCGTTGCATTTTTTACCTGGACGACATCCTTATTTTGGGCAAGACACACATGGAATGCATAACCAACGTTCAGACAGCACTACAACTGTTTCAAGATTTGGGATTTGTAATAAACTACACAAAATCTCAGCTCCAACCAACGCAGGAAATTGTGTATCTCGGCTTCATCATCAATTCCAAAAGGATGACACTGTCGTTACCAGAACAGAAGCTACAAGCCATAGTTTCTCAATGTCGCGAGGTAAGAGATTCAAACCACTTGACAGTTCGAGAATTGGCCAGCCTCATCGGACGTATGTCCGCCTCAATTCAAGCAGTCCTCCCAGCACCCCTTTTTTACCGTTGTCTCCAACACGACAAGATTCTAGCTCTTCACAAGGAGAACTCGTACGAAACCCAAGTTTGTCTTTCGCAAGAATCAAGGGAAGAACTAAACTGGTGGATAGAATCCCTCCAATCTTGGAACCGACATTATCTGTGTCACCAAACACCGACGCTTTGCCTACAGACAGACGCATCAAAGATGGGCTGGGGTGCCTGCTTCGGACAGATGTCGACCGGTGGACGGTGGACTCTGTTAGAACAGAAGAAACACATCAACCACCTAGAACTCCTTGCAGTTTGGTACGGCGTCCAAACGCTACTGAACAATATTCACGACAAACACGTTCGTCTCCAGACAGACAGCACAACAACGGTGGCATACATAGCCCACAAAGGAGGTACACACGCACATCAACTATCTCGTCTGGCAGTGAAAATCTGGGTTTGGTGTCTCAAAAGAAACCTTATTCTCCTTCCAGAACATCTACCAGGAGTAGAGAACCTGTCGGCAGACAACCTCTCGAGAATGTTCAACGACCGTTCCGAATGGAAACTACACCACGACATTTTCAACCAGATCATGAGTCACTTCTCATTCCATCCCAATGTCGACCTATTCGCGACAAGACTGAACTCGCAACTACCCAAGTTCGTTTCGTGGCTACCGGATCCGAACGCATGGCGAGTGGATGCACTGGTCATAAGCTGGTCAGGTCTGAGAGCGTATGCTTTCCCTCCCTTCGCTCTGATTACCAAGTGTCTCAAGAAAATCAGCGAGGAAGTGAACGAAATTATTCTCCTAGCACCAGTTTGGAAAACCCAACCATGGTACCCGAGACTTTTAGAGCTAGCCATAAGTCACCCAGTACTTCTGCCCAAGCGACCAGACTTACTCCGTCTGCCGCACAATTCACAGATTCATCCCCTCGCAGATTCAATGCAGATAGCCGCATGGAGACTGTCAGGCGAAACCTCGCGACAAGAGGAATTTCGCGCAAAGTGTCGGAGACTATCCTTTCGTCATGGAGGGTTAGCACACACAAGCAGTTTGAATCTTCGTGGCGACGATGGAATAGCTGGTGTGTTAGACGACATTTTAATCCAGTTCGAGCATCTATAGCTACAATTCTTGTATTTTTGCAAGAACTTATGGATAGCGGTTTACAGTATAGAACATTGAACGTGTACAGATCCGCAATCTCCTCGGCACACGATTTCATTGACGGTTCGCCAGTGGGTCAACATCATCTCATTACAAGATATTTCAAGGGTGTTTTCAACCTCCGGCAACCTCAACCAAGGTATGAATTTACTTGGGATGTGAACAAAGTGTTAGCCTATTTCAGATCTCTACCTGACAATAGACGTCTCAGTCTTAAACAGTTGACTTTAAAGCTAACTATGCTCATTGGTTTAGTCACAGCGGGACGTTGCTCATCGCTAATAGCGTTGGATATTTCACATATGGTCAAATTGGCTAATGGTGATTATACTTTCTTTTTGACTAAACTCGCTAAATGTTCATCCATGACGCGTCCTAACCGTGAGGTGGCCCTGTTTAAGTTTCCTGCGAACCGTAAACTTTGTGTCGTCAAAGCTTTAGAGGAATACTTGGATAGAACCAGTTCTCATAGAGAATCTATATCCCAGCTGTTTATTTCACACGGTAAACCTTTCCATCCAGTTGTATCATCTACGATATCAAGATGGTTAAAAACAGTTATGACAGAATCTAACATTGACACCACTCGCTTTAAAGCCCATTCTGTAAGAGGAGCCTCTACTTCAGCAGCAGCTCGTGCCGGGGTGACAACAAAAGACATCCTCAAAACGGCAGACTGGTCATCGGCAAGGACCTTTGCTGTTTTCTACAACAGACGAGCTGAAAGTGACAAGAGCTTCGGGCAAGCAGTACTGTCATCTGCCTAAAAAGGTATCAATAGTATTTGTTTTACCTTTTTAAAAATTCAATACTATACTTCAAAATCTACAGCTCAAGTCTCTTCGGAATTAGCGAATTATAATTCTCTAATTATATAAAGGTTACTTACCTGCAATATAATTTGGATTATATGAGCTAATGGAGAAGAGACTTGAGTTCCCGCCCTTTTAATTGTGTCTGTAGTTTGTACTTACAGGTATACCCTCCCTATGTCAGATGACAGTTTAGAGGTGATGCGACCACAAGCTTCCAAAAGATGAGGAAGGATAGTGACGGGTTTCCAGCTAACCAAGCGGAGAGCTCAATAAATTTACATAACAAAGATGGGTGGAACCATTTCTTCTAAGGGTGGAATCTGACTGCAGCACAAGGGACATAATACAGCTCAAGTCTCTTCTCCATTAGCTCATATAATCCAAATTATATTGCAGGTAAGTAACCTTTATATAATTAGAGAATTGTATTTGTGTGACTTAAAGTCACAATGGTAACGAGAGTGTATGCTTCAATGAGTCCATATGGCACTCTTGGGGTTGATAGGGTTATAATATGCATGATCGCGCGGTCCTATTGGTTGCCACCCGTGGCAACCAAATAAACAACGGTTCACCGTTTTCAGTGAAGAAAGAGTCTAAATTAAAAAAAACTCTTTTACCATTCGGTTTACCAAGTGGTAAACCGTCAGCACAATTTTCTTATGTAACAGAGAGAATCTGCGCGGATACGTCAATGTGAACCGAAAATATAGGAGCACCAGACTCGTATACAGGCTTGTGCGATGGATAATTGAAATTCCTGTAACAGGTGTAGTGCAATGAAGCTTATCCGCGAAAACCTATATTTATCTAGCGAACTCAAAATCGGTGTTCATTATCACCGTGTCTATGTCAGCCATCACATTGCCCATTCACACACCTTTTGAGAATGGCTAATAATTTAAATTCGCGCCAAGTGCGTAAAGTATACCTCATCACATTAAGTCAAGCGTCTCCAGACGTTTCTCGTCAAGGTTTTGTCGATACAGTTGTTCGGGCGTTTGAAATAGCCAGCACTGCAAGAGTGGTTCAGTGGGCTTGTTCGCAGGAATTTCACGCCAATGGTGGCCAGCATTTTCACCTTTCCGTCAAATTGGACAAAACGCAGCGATGGTTGCGAATACGTAACTATTTAGCTCAACACGATGGACTCGCGGTCAATTTTTCGGCCCTCCACCACAACTATTATAGCGCATGGAAGTACGTGACAAAAACCGATTTAAATTATTTACAGTCACCGGGGCACCCAGATTTGGACAGTTCAATTGCACCGACTACTGACGCCGCATCGCAAGCCGTTGTTCAGATCTCACAAGAACCATTTATTGCCGATCCTGTCGGCAACGTAGGCGAATCGACGTCATCAGAAGGCAGAGGCAGAGGTAAGCGCCCCCCCAAACTGACTTCATTCGATGTCTCTCAACTGGTGGTCCAGAAAAACTCGAAAACGCGACTGGAGTTGGTGGCTTACGCAGATCGCCAAAAAGCGGAAGGGAAACTGGATCTTCTTCGTTTTATCGTCAATCGTGGAAAACGTGTGACCGAGGAAGCTATTCAGGTTAGTATAGAATATTTGTTTGATGTATTTATAGTTTTAAAAAGTCTTTTCGCATAGAAAACTGAGCAATATATATCGGCTACCCATTCTTTGAGGAATTAATTTGCCACGAGAGGGCGCCACGCACTGAAGTCATTATCTGTGAGCTGCGCCCTCATTGGTTTAAAGTATGCCGGCCGGCTGTTGCATACACGTACGTACACATGATGTAGTAGTGGTTTTGCCAACAAACACAGTTGTTTAATGTAATTGGGCACACTTTTTTATATTAATATGGCAGTGATTTGGTAAAGCGTTGTCACAAATGAAACGGCAGTAACGTTAGTATTAGTAATATTCACCCGATTCCATGGTTTGTCTACATGTACGTGCCAACGGCATGGTCGTTGCATATGCAATGCATGCCATGATAGTCGCACTGGCAGTATTGTTGTGTGGGTTAACGTGCTTTATTATTATACATGTTATATTAGTACAATTACTAGTATTAGTTCAAAGTGGCTATTTTTACGTGACCGTAACCCTACGTACTTCGCCTATTTTTACGCGAGTTCCTAAATTAACTAAAATTATTGGTTAATTATGCACCTAAATAATTTCATCTATAGGGTCTTTACTAGTTTTATTATAGAAAAAGGTATAACACTAGTAGTGTACATACGAAAAACTAGGGAGTGTATAAAAAAAAAAACTAGGGACTGTATCCATGGATTGTGGTAAATTATGGCTGTCAATTCCGTCGTTGGTCTTCATACGTTCCGCGCGTATTGAGTTTCCCCCGTTATATCCCCATTGAAACATGCATGGTTGTAACATGGATGCGCATGCGCTACCGGAACTCGCGTACAAATAGCCAGAGTACGTAGGATTACGGTCACGTAAAAATAGCCACGGCCTTATTAGTTTACTGTTAAAAAATGCATCATTTGGGAACACAGTAATTAAAGCAGTTTCAGAGCAATGCATTTATTTCATTTGCTTAATCAAACTTATTCCTTTTTTGTTGCCTTCAGGTCGGCTGGGAAATAGCGCACTCTCAAGAAACGCTTCAAAGATCTACAATGACCAGAACGGAAGTACTACTCGATGTTGCCCAACACCCAGAAAAATGTGTATGCAACGGTCAGTGGCTACAATGTGCACTCGAAATTTTGGTAAATAATGGAATTGACATACAACATTTTGCAACTAGTGTCTATTTATTGTTGTTGAATGGAAGGGGAAAATATCGAAACCTTATGATTACCGGCCCAGCCAATTGTGGAAAAACATTTATGTTTCAGGCCCTGTCAAGTATATATAAAACATTCACTAATCCTGCAACTGGGACTTTTGCTTGGGTAGGGGCAGAATTAGATGAAGTAATTTTTTTGAATGATTTCCGTTGGAACTCCAAAGTCATTCCTTGGAATGATTTGTTATTGTTGCTCGAAGGTCAACCTGTTCATTTACCGGCACCTAAGACACACTATGCACATGACATCACATTTGACAAAAGCACACCAATATTTTGTACTGCCAAGCAACCCTTAGTGTACATTACTGGTACCCATATCGATGAGCGCGAGACGGAAATGATGAACGTGAGATGGAAAACATACTCATTTTCATACCAGATCCCACAAAGTGACCAAATAGAAGTGAAACCATGTGGTTATTGTTTCGCCCATCTTGTACTAGACGAAAAACAATAATCCCGTTTATATAATATATAGGTGTTAATAACAAGACAATTTCATAAGTTAAGGTCTAGGGTAGCAAAGTTATTTGTGACCCGCTCTGCAAGAATGAGTCTGATTTCTCATAATACATTTTCACGTAAAGGACTGCTTATTTTCTCAGAGGTGATTTTTCTTTCAACAAATCATTTTCTGGTTTTAAGGAATTTTGGTTTCTCTGACACCTAATTTTTTTCTGAACTGATCGTTTGAAAAGGTTGTTTTGATCCCTAAAGTAGATATAATCAAGGTTTTTGTCATCCTCTAACCATAGCATCTAACGAAGCACTAAAATTGTAACTCTTAATATCTGTTCAAAGACATTTTTAATATAACTGCGAAAAAGAAACTTTCAAACAATTGTAAAAGACCAATGCAGTACACTACAGAATTGTGCCATAATGTCGAATGAAAGCTTATTTCATGCTCTTTCTGACCAACTGTAAAACTTAAAACAGTTATTGTTAACACATCAGACTCTTTTTTGCAGAGTGGGTCACATTTTGGCTTCAGGATGTGGTCGACCCTGCCCTTAGCGAGACCTAATGTGCCTATCTGTTGTCTCCCCCCCCCCCCCCCCCCCCCCCCCCCCCACACCCGGTCTGCCCACCCAAGATGTGGGGATTGTCACTTTTGCAGTGACAAATTCCTCCACACTCGGGCAAAAAGTTGACAATCTTCGACCCCCAAGGGTGGGGTGCACTAGTGTTTGCCTTTGCATGTACATGTAGTAAACCAATGGTAACAATGACTTTTTAGTGACCACAATCCCCACCCTGGGGCTTGAAACATGTGACCAAACCTGCACATCAGACCTGGGGCAGCACGGGGGAGGGGTGGGTGAAACATTTGATAGGCACATTTATAAGGATTTGCTTTGGGAGTACATGTACACGCTTACAACTAAACTTAAATAAACATAATGGGCCGTCATTGGGGTCATTTTGTGTAACATTAACACCTACAAATGTAATTTACAACCCACCCTCCTCAAATCAGGTATTTTTTTTTTTTTACGGTTATTTTGGGTGAAAAGGCCAAAATGTCAAGTTTTAGCCAGCTATTTTGGGGCGTCTCCAGACGTTTCTCGTAAAGGTTTTGTAGACTTTATACAGTAATTTTTGAGCATTTGAAATAGCTAGAACTGCAGTGGGCTTGTTCGCAGAAATTTCACTCGAATGGTGATTGGTGGCCAGCATTTTCACAAAAGTTTAACCTTTGGCTTTTTCACCCAAAATAAATCCTTATAAAAGAAATTTGAACTAGATGTACAGTACATGTACACCCAAAGCAAATCCTGCTTGTTTTTTTTTTTGTTTTTTTTAAAAAGAAGAAATTGGTTGATGCACATGGTCATAAATTCCAATGTAATAGGGGTATAGTCAAGTTTTATAGTACTACAATTAAAGGGCAACCTCTTTCAAACAAAACCAAAATTATCCAGATCCAGAACAATAGGTGACGTCTTAATGACGTCATCAAAAATGACACTTCAATTACTTAACCCTAATTACTTGTCCTTCGGATGGGACGTCAAATAAGTCCAGAAGATTACCTCCATCGGATGGGCATAGTGACTTTGCAACGACAACATGTGAAATGCACCGGTGAGATTAGAGATTGAAATGTGTAGATGATGATTGTCCATTTTTCTTTGTGCAAAGGCGTTTGGACAAATTGGTCACTCTGCCCATAATTAGAGGTAATCTCCTGGACTGAATAAGTGGTCCCGTGTATCGGAAATGGCGGTGCACGTTAAAGAACACTGCAGGCACACTTTTCGGTCAAAGAGAAGGGATTATCCCGGTGTTGCTGGTGTAATCCATCATATTTTAACATGTATACATATGTATACATGTTAAATTGAACTTTTTACTCAACTTCATTATGCGTGTTAATTTAAACCAATGTAGTCTTCAACATATCTAGACCCAAAATGTGAACATGTACCACGAACGGGCTGTAAAGTTTGTATTTTGCATTATTCAGGTGAATGTAATTTTGGAAACGGTATACTGAAAGGGTACCTGAAATTCAAAACGTTAATATGGCTAGTGATACGCTTCAATAGCGCTGAATACTTAACTGCCAAAACTGCATATTTGTTGTTTGCTCATTAACCCTCTGTCAAGCCGAGGGGCTTATCTGTGAGGCAAGTTTTCATACTTTTGTGTATTTCACTAAAAAATTGTTGAGCCAATTCTGTTTTTTTTTTCCTTTCTTTTCTAACTCATACCCCACCTATACAGGCTGTAAAAGCATGTTTGACACAGAGTTCGTGTCAAACATACGACATCTTTGGGCCAATTCTGCTGAATTTGTTTCCTAACTACCCTTGTTTCCCACCTGTAAATTTATGTTTGACACAGAGTTCGTTCACTCCTGTGAACTCAGTTCTATACATATTACACACATGCCTCTCTCATGAGCACCCAAGTGCAACCGCGTGAATTATTTGGGTCGGTGTCTCGGAGGGTTGACGTGACCCTAAAATGAAAAGCAATAGGCACCGTGCCCCCGCCCACAAAAGATGACGTTGCGGCAAGAACATAGCGTGGCTATACCATGCGCAGCCTAGCTGTTTGACGATCGATTGCGACATGCGTGCGAGTGTGTTTGTGTATATAGCCATGCTATGTTCTTACCGTGACGTCATCTTTTGTGGGCAAGGACACGGTGCATATTGCTTTTCATGTTACAGTCACGATTAATGAGCAAACATAAACAAATATCTGACGTTTTTGTAGTTGTTAAGTATTTAGCGTTATTAGAGCGTAGATTTCATCATATTAGAGTTTTGAATTTCAGGTACCCTTTAATCAGCTTTGCACGCTATGGTGTTCTAAGTTGTGTCAGATTTGTACGGATTTCTAAACGGATTGTCGTGAAAAAGCATGTATTCGGAAATTTTTTAAAAGGATGCTCAATGAAATTCTCAAAACTAAAAGAATAAACGACCACTTTAGAATTAAAAAAAAATAAGAAATTGACAACCGACTTATTTGTCAAGGTTTGGTCCCTTCTGCCTAATAACATCTGCCACTTTAAAGCCCATTCGTGGTGGACGGTCACAAACAATAAACACTATAAGAGTGATGGCTTGGACACGGTGATAATGAACCTACAGCCTAATTATTTTGATGAATGTCACAGTAAATTTAAGTAATTGTTTCCATTCCACAGTTTATTTACCAGGAATGGCTTATTTACTATTGTCATGGCGAACCTACAGCCTAATTAATTTGATGAATGTCGCAGTAAATTTAAGTAATTTTTTCCATCCCAAAGTTTATTTACCAGAAATGCGGTACAATTAACCTGGCTGTCTTTCCAAGGTGCCCCCCCCCCCAAAAAAAAACACCAAAAAAACTACATATTAGTTTAGGACAAACAAAATAAATGGTAACGGCTTAAAAAAAAACACTCCGTAGGTAGGCAGTGAAATATTGAGTTTGTCTGGTGTTTTCCATTTCAGTCCAGTTGCAAGTGTGAAAAATGATTATGTTCCGAGAAGATATTTGAAATGAGTGTTCATTTTAACCAGTTCGCGCCGGATGACGTATATAAACGCAAAAATTTCCCCAAATTCAAAACGGATGACGAATAAACACGCCAAGTTCAAGTTCGGAAATGTATGTCAGCAGCGCGCAAGGCTGGAAATGCGTGGGTGTGCTACCCAGCACTATCGGCCTGAACACGCTTCGGATCGAGTTTCGTTAAAAATAATCCCGCCCGTCGGCTCGGCGATGTTAAAATAATCCCGGCGCGAACTGGTTAACAGTATGAACTAGTCAAAGGTCCATAAAGAGTCCGAAAATCATCATCCAGGTCTGTCGGGTTACTGTAAACACAATTTGTTGTGGGGTTGGCCTTTTAATTTGAGGATATTTGTATTATTTATAATAAAATATGTATTGTCTGTACATCGTTATACAGGTCACTACCATAAATAATAAACTTTGTCCATTTTATGCAAATGTCTATTTGTCATACAAAGCTTGATACATACATGTGACACAGCACCTGGCCACTAAATGAGTGTGTAAAATCACCTTTTGCTATTCTCGAATTTCAAGCACAATTGTAACGGTCCTATAGAGAATTGCAATTTTGCATTGTAGTACTGTACATGTATTGCCATGCACCTTTGAACTGTACATGTAACCAAGTTTGTAAATTTTAACTTTATCGCAACATCGGTTGCCGCAATGTTTTCTTTTTGGGAAAACCCTGGTACGCTCTGCCTAGTTCACAAAGTTTGATGTTTTAATGCAATGAAGAGTAATTTTTTGTGAATGTCAATATCCACACATATTAATAGGACATTTGAATATACAAGAGTTCCTTCCAACCAATTTAGTGAGGCCGATATACAAAACTGAACAGGTCATTTTTAGAGTATTTCTCTGTGTTTAATTATGGTACATCCAATATTGTTTATAATGGCCCATTAAAAATCAAGTTACTAAGTAAATTGCTTCTCTCCAAACTGTAACACATGTAAACTTGCAATTGATCCTAGCATTATTAATATGGAATTAAATGTAAGAATCTAATAAAGAAACACATATTAAAATGTTAAATGTACACATGAATGACAACAGACAGTTCCTTTATTTTATTTGCTTACATACTGCGGTTAAAACAATTACATGTATGTAATAGCTCGAGCACCCCCCCCCCCCCCCCCCAACCCAACCCAAAAACAAACTAATAAATATGTCCTTTTTCTTGGTTTGAGCTCATTTGAAAAACCTCCAAGTATGGCAAATACCTAGTCAGCAACCACATAAGTAAGGAAATCCCATTTACATTGAAAATCGTAGCCAAAAAAAAGCGGTCTTGTTAACCCTATCAATCCCAAGACACATTTCATCACACATGCTTTGGTTCCCACAGTTGTAGGCATAGCATGTTCAGTTATTTACCAGGCACATTTTAGAAAACTTTCAGTGTATAGCGCCCTCATTAGACAATCTCATGAATGAGACTCAAAATGATAATTGTTCTGGTAATTAGATGTAGATTGTTTTGTTCAGCGGTGGTTCCTAAAACCCAAGTTACTAATGGAATTGACATGTATACAACATTTTGCAACTTTCCCGCCAATTGTGGGAAAACATTTATGTTTCAGGCCCTGTCAAGTATATATAAAACATTCACTAATCCTGCAACTGGGACTTTTGCTTGGGTAGGGGCAGAATTAGATGAAGTTATTTTTTTGAATGATTTCCCTTGGAACCCCAAAGTCATTCCTTGGAATGATTTATTATTGTTGCTCGAAGGTCAACCAGTTAATTTACCGGCACCCTAGACACACGACATCAAAATTGACAAAAACACGGAAATATTTTGTACTGCCAAGCAACCCTTAGTGTACATAACTGGTACCCATATCGATGAGCGTGAGACGGAAATGATGAACGTGAGATGGAAAACATAATGATTTTCACACCACATCCCACAAATTTACAAAATAGATCTAAAACCATGTGGTTATTGTTTCGCCCATTTTGTACTAGACAAAAAAAACCCCAATAATCCCGTTTATATAATATATAGGTGTTAATAACAATACAATTTCATAAGTTAAAGTGTAGGGTAGCAAAGTTATTCTGACAATTACAGTAGAATATACATGTAGATTGTTTTGGTCAGCGGCACTTCATAAATTCGAACTAACTACAAGTACTGGTTTTGTTTGCTATTTAGGAATGTTTGGGTAATTACTTAAACTTGACTACTACCACCCCCCCCCCCCCCCCAAAAAAACAATGTTGAAAAGATTGTTCTTCAAAGGTTGGGTCGCCGGTGGGCACACAATCTTTTCAACATTGTTTTTTTTTGGGGGGGGGGGGGGGCAGCTGGACCACAATCTAAAAATCTCCTAAATGTTGATCACAAACTGTGATACTTCTCAAAGCATGGCAGTACACACATTGGCTTTTTACACTTTTTACACATAGTACGAGTTTGCTTTCGCTTGGCTTTTGTACTACAAACGACACAGTTCTGCTTTTTGCCGGCCACACTTCTCCCAGGATAATGTTGACTCGAAAGACGTGACGCTTCATTGCCAAGGTGTGCTGGGCTTGAACGAAGAAGTCCCTCGATGACCTTCACCCGGAACTCCAAGCTAGTTAGTTTTTTGTTGCTCGGCAGGTAGTTAAAAAGGATAGTAGCGTTAAGCAAACTGATATCAAGGATATTTAGGAAAACGCGTTTCCACCATTTTAGGGATCTATGGTGGTGTGCATAGTACTGCCATAATTGGGCGGCTAAATCTGAACCACCCATAAACCTGTTATAATCCTGAACGACAGAAGGTTTGTGAATCTCACGAAGTCCGGTGGAACTGTTTTTGCAGCGAATTTCTTTTGTGTCCATACTGCAGTCGCCATAATTCGTCAGAAGTGTTACACGCTTTCTATCCTGCCAAACAATGCAGAGTTGCCCGGCTTTCGTGTAAAACTGGGGGTCATCGCCTTTCCGTATGGGAAACTTCTTGGGATTTGCAATCTCTGGAATCCCTTGTGATGTGTAGCGTACTGTTCCACGGGAACTAAATCCTAACTGCGATAATTTGTGTACGAGTGCAGGACTAGTATACCAATTATCCATAAAAACAATATGTCCTTTATGTTCTAGCCCTTTCAAAAGGTCGATGACTACTTGGCCTGATGCTGAAAGGTTACGTGGATGGTTCGTGGTAGCATACGCGATCAAATGCGGACTGAATTGGTCTGACTTGGCCTTGGACCCGGTAAAAACCTGCCAATTACAACAATACCCAGTTTCGGATTCACATAATGAGAAGCATTTTAACCCCCATTTGGCAGCCTTGCGTGGCATGTATTGTTTGAAACCCAGTCGCCCTTTAAATTTTATCATAGTCTCGTCTGGTGAGAGGTTCCGTCCGGGTTTATAAATTTGACGAAACGAGGGCAATACGATGTCTAGCAGGGGGCGAACTTTAGACAGTTTGTCATCATCAGTGATAGTTTCATCAGCTCGATTGTTGGCAAGGTGGAAAAATCGCAGGATTGCGTCAAATCGGTTGCGGGACATGGTTGACGGATACACAGGGCTTCGCAGAACTTCTGACCTCGACCAGTGCATAGCATAGCGAGGCCTTTTGTTGATCCCCATACACAGAAGCAATGCCAAAAAACGCCTCATTTCTGGAACATTTGTTGGAGTCCAGGATGTATTTCCAGGCACGCTTTGATCGGCATATCGGTTCGTCTCGGTCACCATCAACTGCCAGACTGCATGGCAAAAAAAGAGTTCAAAGGTCTCCATCGGTGATAGTCCACTGAAATCTTGCGTAGGTCCAGCTTGTCCACTGAAATTCGCAGGTGGCCGCTTATAGGAGCTTGTTTTATGCCATCCAGACCTGAAGTGAGAATATTAACATATTAAGAAATGTCAGAGGGCGCTATATTGATTGGAGAAACTTCTTCCTAATGGTACTAGACAGCAAAGGCATAGCGCATACAACAATCATGAGTTCAAAAATAGTTTAATTTGAATAACAAATTAAAGGATTAGTGTGCACGAAAATCAACATTTTAATATTATTTTTCTAATCAGAAAATGGGTCTTCAAAGAAACACTGCCCTCACACATTATTTAATGTGCTTGGGTAAGCACATTGATAAATGTGTGAGGGCGCTGTTTGTTTGAAGACTCATTTTCTGAATAGGATTTTTTTGTGCACACAGCCTGTTCTACTTGATGCACATTTCTGATTTATTGTAACTAGTGAAAGGGAGGCATTTTCCCTTTTTTTTGGGCGAAATACATCTAGAGCCAGGGTATATTGTTACATTAATATAAATTCCCAACAAGTGTAGGCTCACACAATGTACTGTTTATTCGCTTTATTCCTGTGTAACTAAATTCACGTTCTCGAGTCGTACTCAGTCTCATCATAGCATTTTACTACTTATAATTATATTATTAGTAACCTCTTTACCTGAAATTCGGCTTGTCGGATGACTTTGACTTTGAGCAGGTAGCGACAAACTCTTCCGAATCGTCACTTTCTTCTGTGGTGGATGATAAGGAAGTCTCATCAGATATATCATTATCAGAACCGCTATCCGCGAATATTTCGTCAAGAATGTCGGATGGATCCGCCATTATGACTGGTTTTCTGTGACGAGCGTCTCTATTTGGTGAATCCTAATCCTATAATATTTCATACCCACGCGCGCAAGAGGACGCGCGCTCGGGGTCTCCGCCAATCAGAGGCCGATCTCCAAAGTGAGGGCGCTATTTACATTTCAGTTCAATGCGAAATGGCAATGTGCCATAAGGGCCCAATGGGAATGAAATCCGATTGTATTTGTGTGACTTAAAGTCACAATGGTAACGAGAGTGTATGCTTCAATGAGTCCATATGGCACTCTTGGGGTTGATAGGGTTATAATATGCATGATCGCGCGGTCCTATTGGTTGCCACCCGTGGCAACCAAATAAACAACGGTTCACCGTTTTCAGTGAAGAAAGAGTCTAAATTAAAAAAAACTCTTTTACCATTCGGTTTACCAAGTGGTAAACCGTCAGCACAATTTTCTTATGTAACAGAGAGAATCTGCGCGGATACGTCAATGTGAACCGAAAATATAGGAGCACCAGACTCGTATACAGGCTTGTGCGATGGATAATTGAAATTCCTGTAACAGGTGTAGTGCAATGAAGCTTATCCGCGAAAACCTATATTTATCTAGCGAACTCAAAATCGGTGTTCATTATCACCGTGTCTATGTCAGCCATCACATTGCCCATTCACACACCTTTTGAGGATGGCTAATAATTTAAATTCGCGCCAAGTGCGTAAAGTATACCTCATCACATTAAGTCAAGCGTCTCCAGACGTTTCTCGTCAAGGTTTTGTCGATACAGTTGTTCGGGCGTTTGAAATAGCCAGCACTGCAAGAGTGGTTCAGTGGGCTTGTTCGCAGGAATTTCACGCCAATGGTGGCCAGCATTTTCACCTTTCCGTCAAATTGGACAAAACGCAGCGATGGTTGCGAATACGTAACTATTTAGCTCAACACGATGGACTCGCGGTCAATTTTTCGGCCCTCCACCACAACTATTATAGCGCATGGAAGTACGTGACAAAAACCGATTTAAATTATTTACAGTCACCGGGGCACCCAGATTTGGACAGTTCAATTGCACCGACTACTGACGCCGCATCGCAAGCCGTTGTTCAGATCTCACAAGAACCATTTATTGCCGATCCTGTCGGCAACGTAGGCGAATCGACGTCATCAGAAGGCAGAGGCAGAGGTAACGCCCCCCCAAACTGACTTCATTCGATGTCTCTCAACTGGTGGTCCAGAAAAACTCGAAAACGCGACTGGAGTTGGTGGCTTACGCAGATCGCCAAAAAGCGGAAGGGAAACTGGATCTTCTTCGTTTTATCGTCAATCGTGGAAAACGTGTGACCGAGGAAGCTATTCAGGTTAGTATAGAATATTTGTTTGATGTATTTATAGTTTTAAAAAGTCTTTTCGCATAGAAAACTGAGCAATATATATCGGCTACCCATTCTTTGAGGAATTAATTTGCCACGAGAGGGCGCCACGCACTGAAGTCATTATCTGTGAGCTGCGCCCTCATTGGTTTAAAGTATGCCGGCCGGCTGTTGCATACACGTACGTACACATGATAGTAGTGGTTTTGCCAACAAACACAGTTGTTTAATGTAATTGGGCACACTTTTTTATATTAATATGGCAGTGATTTGGTAAAGCGTTGTCACAAATGAAACGGCAGTAACGTTAGTATTAGTAATATTCACCCGATTCCATGGTTTGTCTACATGTACGTGCCAACGGCATGGTCGTTGCATATGCAATGCATGCCATGATACTAGTCGCACTGGCAGTATTGTTGTGTGGGTTAACGTGCTTTATTATTATACATGTTATATTAGTACAATTACTAGTATTAGTTCAAAGTGGCTATTTTTACGTGACCGTAACCCTACGTACTTCGCCTATTTTTACGCGAGTTCCTAAATTAACTAAAATTATTGGTTAATTATGCACCTAAATAATTTCATCTATAGGGTCTTTACTAGTTTTATTATAGAAAAAGGTATAACACTAGTAGTGTACATACGAAAAACTAGGGAGTGTATAAAAAAAAAAACTAGGGACTGTATCCATGGATTGTGGTAAATTATGGCTGTCAATTCCGTCGTTGGTCTTCATACGTTCAGCGCGTATTGAGTTTCCCCCGTTATATCCCCATTGAAACATGCATGGTTGTAACATGGATGCGCATGCGCTACCGGAACTCGCGTACAAATAGCCAGAGTACGTAGGATTACGGTCACGTAAAAATAGCCACGGCCTTATTAGTTTACTGTTAAAAAATGCATCATTTGGGAACACAGTAATTAAAGCAGTTTCAGAGCAATGCATTTATTTCATTTGCTTAATCAAACTTATTCCTTTTTTGTTGCCTTCAGGTCGGCTGGGAAATAGCGCACTCTCAAGAAACGCTTCAAAGATCTACAATGACCAGAACGGAAGTACTACTCGATGTTGCCCAACACCCAGAAAAATGTGTATGCAACGGTCAGTGGCTACAATGTGCACTCGAAATTTTGGTAAATAATGGAATTGACATACAACATTTTGCAACTAGTGTCTATTTATTGTTGTTGAATGGAAGGGGAAAATATCGAAACCTTATGATTACCGGCCCAGCCAATTGTGGAAAAACATTTATGTTTCAGGCCCTGTCAAGTATATATAAAACATTCACTAATCCTGCAACTGGGACTTTTGCTTGGGTAGGGGCAGAATTAGATGAAGTAATTTTTTTGAATGATTTCCGTTGGAACTCCAAAGTCATTCCTTGGAATGATTTGTTATTGTTGCTCGAAGGTCAACCTGTTCATTTACCGGCACCTAAGACACACTATGCACATGACATCACATTTGACAAAAGCACACCAATATTTTGTACTGCCAAGCAACCCTTAGTGTACATTACTGGTACCCATATCGATGAGCGCGAGACGGAAATGATGAACGTGAGATGGAAAACATACTCATTTTCATACCAGATCCCACAAAGTGACCAAATAGAAGTGAAACCATGTGGTTATTGTTTCGCCCATCTTGTACTAGACGAAAAACAATAATCCCGTTTATATAATATATAGGTGTTAATAACAAGACAATTTCATAAGTTAAGGTCTAGGGTAGCAAAGTTATTTGTGACCCGCTCTGCAAGAATGAGTCTGATTTCTCATAATACATTTTCACGTAAAGGACTGCTTATTTTCTCAGAGGTGATTTTTCTTTCAACAAATCATTTTCTGGTTTTAAGGAATTTTGGTTTCTCTGACACCTAATTTTTTTCTGAACTGATCGTTTGAAAAGGTTGTTTTGATCCCTAAAGTAGATATAATCAAGGTTTTTGTCATCCTCTAACCATAGCATCTAACGAAGCACTAAAATTGTAACTCTTAATATCTGTTCAAAGACATTTTTAATATAACTGCGAAAAAGAAACTTTCAAACAATTGTAAAAGACCAATGCAGTACACTACAGAATTGTGCCATAATGTCGAATGAAAGCTTATTTCATGCTCTTTCTGACCAACTGTAAAACTTAAAACAGTTATTGTTAACACATCAGACTCTTTTTTGCAGAGTGGGTCACATTTTGGCTTCAGGATGTGGTCGACCCTGCCCTTAGCGAGACCTAATGTGCCTATCTGTTGTCTCCCCCCCCCCCCCCCCCCCCCCCCCCACACCCGGTCTGCCCACCCAAGATGTGGGGATTGTCACTTTTGCAGTGACAAATTCCTCCACACTCGGGCAAAAAGTTGACAATCTTCGACCCCCAAGGGTGGGGTGCACTAGTGTTTGCCTTTGCATGTACATGTAGTAAACCAATGGTAACAATGACTTTTTAGTGACCACAATCCCCACCCTGGGGCTTGAAACATGTGACCAAACCTGCACATCAGACCTGGGGCAGCACGGGGGAGGGGTGGGTGAAACATTTGATAGGCACATTTATAAGGATTTGCTTTGGGAGTACATGTACACGCTTACAACTTCATTGGGGTCATTTTGTGTAACATTAACACCTACAAATGTAATTTACAACCCACCCTCCTCAAATCAGGTATTTTTTTTTTTTTACGGTTATTTTGGGTGAAAAGGCCAAAATGTCAAGTTTTAGCCAGCTATTTTGGGGCGTCTCCAGACGTTTCTCGTAAAGGTTTTGTAGACTTTATACAGTAATTTTTGAGCATTTGAAATAGCTAGAACTGCAGTGGGCTTGTTCGCAGAAATTTCACTCGAATGGTGATTGGTGGCCAGCATTTTCACAAAAGTTTAACCTTTGGCTTTTTCACCCAAAATAAATCCTTATAAAAGAAATTTGAACTAGATGTACAGGGTTAAGTACATGTACACCCAAAGCAAATCCTGCTTGTTTTTTTTTTTGTTTTTTTTAAAAAGAAGAAATTGGTTGATGCACATGGTCATAAATTCCAATGTAATAGGGGTATAGTCAAGTTTTATAGTACTACAATTAAAGGGCAACCTCTTTCAAACAAAACCAAAATTATCCAGATCCAGAACAATAGGTGACGTCTTAATGACGTCATCAAAAATGACACTTCAATTACTTAACCCTAATTACTTGTCCTTCGGATGGGACGTCAAATAAGTCCAGAAGATTACCTCCATCGGATGGGCATAGTGACTTTGCAACGACAACATGTGAAATGCACCGGTGAGATTAGAGATTGAAATGTGTAGATGATGATTGTCCATTTTTCTTTGTGCAAAGGCGTTTGGACAAATTGGTCACTCTGCCCATAATTAGAGGTAATCTCCTGGACTGAATAAGTGGTCCCGTGTATCGGAAATGGCGGTGCACGTTAAAGAACACTGCAGGCACACTTTTCGGTCAAAGAGAAGGGATTATCCCGGTGTTGCTGGTGTAATCCATCATATTTTAACATGTATACATATGTATACATGTTAAATTGAACTTTTTACTCAACTTCATTATGCGTGTTAATTTAAACCAATGTAGTCTTCAACATATCTAGACCCAAAATGTGAACATGTACCACGAACGGGCTGTAAAGTTTGTATTTTGCATTATTCAGGTGAATGTAATTTTGGAAACGGTATACTGAAAGGGTACCTGAAATTCAAAACGTTAATATGGCTAGTGATACGCTTCAATAGCGCTGAATACTTAACTGCCAAAACTGCATATTGGTTGTTTGCTCATTAACCCTCTGTCAAGCCGAGGGGCTTATCTGTGAGGCAAGTTTTCATACTTTTGTGTATTTCACTAAAAAATTGTTGAGCCAATTCTGTTTTTTTTTTCCTTTCTTTTCTAACTCATACCCCACCTATACAGGCTGTAAAAGCATGTTTGACACAGAGTTCGTGTCAAACATACGACATCTTTGGGCCAATTCTGCTGAATTTGTTTCCTAACTACCCTTGTTTCCCACCTGTAAATTTATGTTTGACACAGAGTTCGTTCACTCCTGTGAACTCAGTTCTATACATATTACACACATGCCTCTCTCATGAGCACCCAAGTGCAACCGCGTGAATTATTTGGGTCGGTGTCTCGGAGGGTTGACGTGACCCTAAAATGAAAAGCAATAGGCACCGTGCCCCCGCCCACAAAAGATGACGTTGCGGCAAGAACATAGCGTGGCTATACCATGCGCAGCCTAGCTGTTTGACGATCGATTGCGACATGCGTGCGAGTGTGTTTGTGTATATAGCCATGCTATGTTCTTACCGTGACGTCATCTTTTGTGGGCAAGGACACGGTGCATATTGCTTTTCATGTTACAGTCACGATTAATGAGCAAACATAAACAAATATCTGACGTTTTTGTAGTTGTTAAGTATTTAGCGTTATTAGAGCGTAGATTTCATCATATTAGAGTTTTGAATTTCAGGTACCCTTTATAATCAGCTTTGCACGCTATGGTGTTCTAAGTTGTGTCAGATTTGTACGGATTTCTAAACGGATTGTCGTGAAAAAGCATGTATTCGGAAATTTTTTAAAAGGATGCTCAATGAAATTCTCAAAACTAAAAGAATAAACGACCACTTTAGAATTAAAAAAAAATAAGAAATTGACAACCGACTTATTTGTCAAGGTTTGGTCCCTTCTGCCTAATAACATCTGCCACTTTAAAGCCCATTCGTGGTGGACGGTCACAAACAATAAACACTATAAGAGTGATGGCTTGGACACGGTGATAGTGAACCTACAGCCTAATTATTTTGATGAATGTCACAGTAAATTTAAGTAATTGTTTCCATTCCACAGTTTATTTACCAGGAATGGCTTATTTACTATTGTCATGGCGAACCTACAGCCTAATTAATTTGATGAATGTCGCAGTAAATTTAAGTAATTTTTTCCATCCCAAAGTTTATTTACCAGAAATGCGGTACAATTAACCTGGCTGTCTTTCCAAGGTGCCCCCCCCCAAAAAAAAAAAACCAAAAAAACTACATATTAGTTTAGGACAAACAAAATAAATGGTAACGGCTTAAAAAAAAACACTCCGTAGGTAGGCAGTGAAATATTGAGTTTGTCTGGTGTTTTCCATTTCAGTCCAGTTGCAAGTGTGAAAAATGATTATGTTCCGAGAAGATATTTGAAATGAGTGTTCATTTTAACCAGTTCGCGCCGGATGACGTATATAAACGCAAAAATTTCCCCAAATTCAAAACGGATGACGAATAAACACGCCAAGTTCAAGTTCGGAAATGTATGTCAGCAGCGCGCAAGGCTGGAAATGCGTGGGTGTGCTACCCAGCACTATCGGCCTGAACACGCTTCGGATCGAGTTTCGTTAAAAATAATCCCGCCCGTCGGCTCGGCGATGTTAAAATAATCCCGGCGCGAACTGGTTAACAGTATGAACTAGTCAAAGGTCCATAAAGAGTCCGAAAATCATCATCCAGGTCTGTCGGGTTACTGTAAACACAATTTGTTGTGGGGTTGGCCTTTTAATTTGAGGATATTTGTATTATTTATAATAAAATATGTATTGTCTGTACATCGTTATACAGGTCACTACCATAAATAATAAACTTTGTCCATTTTATGCAAATGTCTATTTGTCATACAAAGCTTGATACATACATGTGACACAGCACCTGGCCACTAAATGAGTGTGTAAAATCACCTTTTGCTATTCTCGAATTTCAAGCACAATTGTAACGGTCCTATAGAGAATTGCAATTTTGCATTGTAGTACTGTACATGTATTGCCATGCACCTTTGAACTGTACATGTAACCAAGTTTGTAAATTTTAACTTTATCGCAACATCGGTTGCCGCAATGTTTTCTTTTTGGGAAAACCCTGGTACGCTCTGCCTAGTTCACAAAGTTTGATGTTTTAATGCAATGAAGAGTAATTTTTTGTGAATGTCAATATCCACACATATTAATAGGACATTTGAATATACAAGAGTTCCTTCCAACCAATTTAGTGAGGCCGATATACAAAACTGAACAGGTCATTTTTAGAGTATTTCTCTGTGTTTAATTATGGTACATCCAATATTGTTTATAATGGCCCATTAAAAATCAAGTTACTAAGTAAATTGCTTCTCTCCAAACTGTAACACATGTAAACTTGCAATTGATCCTAGCATTATTAATATGGAATTAAATGTAAGAATCTAATAAAGAAACACATATTAAAATGTTAAATGTACACATGAATGACAACAGACAGTTCCTTTATTTTATTTGCTTACATACTGCGGTTAAAACAATTACATGTATGTAATAGCTCGAGCACCCCCCCCCCCCCCCCAACCCAACCCAAAAACAAACTAATAAATATGTCCTTTTTCTTGGTTTGAGCTCATTTGAAAAACCTCCAAGTATGGCAAATACCTAGTCAGCAACCACATAAGTAAGGAAATCCCATTTACATTGAAAATCGTAGCCAAAAAAAAGCGGTCTTGTTAACCCTATCAATCCCAAGACACATTTCATCACACATGCTTTGGTTCCCACAGTTGTAGGCATAGCATGTTCAGTTATTTACCAGGCACATTTTAGAAAACTTTCAGTGTATAGCGCCCTCATTAGACAATCTCATGAATGAGACTCAAAATGATAATTGTTCTGGTAATTAGATGTAGATTGTTTTGTTCAGCGGTGGTTCCTAAAACCCAAGTTACTAATGGAATTGACATGTATACAACATTTTGCAACTTTCCCGCCAATTGTGGGAAAACATTTATGTTTCAGGCCCTGTCAAGTATATATAAAACATTCACTAATCCTGCAACTGGGACTTTTGCTTGGGTAGGGGCAGAATTAGATGAAGTTATTTTTTTGAATGATTTCCCTTGGAACCCCAAAGTCATTCCTTGGAATGATTTATTATTGTTGCTCGAAGGTCAACCAGTTAATTTACCGGCACCCTAGACACAGGACATCAAAATTGACAAAAACACGGAAATATTTTGTACTGCCAAGCAACCCTTAGTGTACATAACTGGTACCCATATCGATGAGCGTGAGACGGAAATGATGAACGTGAGATGGAAAACATAATGATTTTCACACCACATCCCACAAATTTACAAAATAGATCTAAAACCATGTGGTTATTGTTTCGCCCATTTTGTACTAGACAAAAAAAACCCCAATAATCCCGTTTATATAATATATAGGTGTTAATAACAATACAATTTCATAAGTTAAAGTGTAGGGTAGCAAAGTTATTCTGACAATTACAGTAGAATATACATGTAGATTGTTTTGGTCAGCGGCACTTCATAAATTCGAACTAACTACAAGTACTGGTTTTGTTTGCTATTTAGGAATGTTTGGGTAATTACTTAAACTTGACTACTACCACCCCCCCCCCCCCCCCCCCAAAAAACAATGTTGAAAAGATTGTTCTTCAAAGGTTGGGTCGCCGGTGGGCACACAATCTTTTCAACATTGTTTTTTTGGGGGGGGGGGGGGGGGGCAGCTGGACCACAATCTAAAAATCTCCTAAATGTTGATCACAAACTGTGATACTTCTCAAAGCATGGCAGTACACACATTGGCTTTTTACACTTTTTACACATAGTACGAGTTTGCTTTCGCTTGGCTTTTGTACTACAAACGACACAGTTCTGCTTTTTGCCGGCCACACTTCTCCCAGGATAATGTTGACTCGAAAGACGTGACGCTTCATTGCCAAGGTGTGCTGGGCTTGAACGAAGAAGTCCCTCGATGACCTTCACCCGGAACTCCAAGCTAGTTAGTTTTTTGTTGCTCGGCAGGTAGTTAAAAAGGATAGTAGCGTTAAGCAAACTGATATCAAGGATATTTAGGAAAACGCGTTTCCACCATTTTAGGGATCTATGGTGGTGTGCATAGTACTGCCATAATTGGGCGGCTAAATCTGAACCACCCATAAACCTGTTATAATCCTGAACGACAGAAGGTTTGTGAATCTCACGAAGTCCGGTGGAACTGTTTTTGCAGCGAATTTCTTTTGTGTCCATACTGCAGTCGCCATAATTCGTCAGAAGTGTTACACGCTTTCTATCCTGCCAAACAATGCAGAGTTGCCCGGCTTTCGTGTAAAACTGGGGGTCATCGCCTTTCCGTATGGGAAACTTCTTGGGATTTGCAATCTCTGGAATCCCTTGTGATGTGTAGCGTACTGTTCCACGGGAACTAAATCCTAACTGCGATAATTTGTGTACGAGTGCAGGACTAGTATACCAATTATCCATAAAAACAATATGTCCTTTATGTTCTAGCCCTTTCAAAAGGTCGATGACTACTTGGCCTGATGCTGAAAGGTTACGTGGATGGTTCGTGGTAGCATACGCGATCAAAGGCGGACTGAATTGGTCTGACTTGGCCTTGGACCCGGTAAAAACCTGCCAATTACAACAATACCCAGTTTCGGATTCACATAATGAGAAGCATTTTAACCCCCATTTGGCAGCCTTGCGTGGCATGTATTGTTTGAAACCCAGTCGCCCTTTAAATTTTATCATAGTCTCGTCTGGTGAGAGGTTCCGTCCGGGTTTATAAATTTGACGAAACGAGGGCAATACGATGTCTAGCAGGGGGCGAACTTTAGACAGTTTGTCATCATCAGTGATAGTTTCATCAGCTCGATTGTTGGCAAGGTGGAAAAATCGCAGGATTGCGTCAAATCGGTTGCGGGACATGGTTGACGGATACACAGGGCTTCGCAGAACTTCTGACCTCGACCAGTGCATAGCATAGCGAGGCCTTTTGTTGATCCCCATACACAGAAGCAATGCCAAAAAACGCCTCATTTCTGGAACATTTGTTGGAGTCCAGGATGTATTTCCAGGCACGCTTTGATCGGCATATCGGTTCGTCTCGGTCACCATCAACTGCCAGACTGCATGGCAAAAAAAGAGTTCAAAGGTCTCCATCGGTGATAGTCCACTGAAATCTTGCGTAGGTCCAGCTTGTCCACTGAAATTCGCAGGTGGCCGCTTATAGGAGCTTGTTTTATGCCATCCAGACCTGAAGTGAGAATATTAACATATTAAGAAATGTCAGAGGGCGCTATATTGATTGGAGAAACTTCTTCCTAATGGTACTAGACAGCAAAGGCATAGCGCATACAACAATCATGAGTTCAAAAATAGTTTAATTTGAATAACAAATTAAAGGATTAGTGTGCACGAAAATCAACATTTTAATATTATTTTTCTAATCAGAAAATGGGTCTTCAAAGAAACACTGCCCTCACACATTATTTAATGTGCTTGGGTAAGCACATTGATAAATGTGTGAGGGCGCTGTTTGTTTGAAGACTCATTTTCTGAATAGGATTTTTTTGTGCACACAGCCTGTTCTACTTGATGCACATTTCTGATTTATTGTAACTAGTGAAAGGGAGGCATTTTCCCTTTTTTTGGGGCGAAATACATCTAGAGCCAGGGTATATTGTTACATTAATATAAATTCCCAACAAGTGTAGGCTCACACAATGTACTGTTTATTCGCTTTATTCCTGTGTAACTAAATTCACGTTCTCGAGTCGTACTCAGTCTCATCATAGCATTTTACTACTTATAATTATTAGTAACCTCTTTACCTGAAATTCGGCTTGTCGGATGACTTTGACTTTGAGCAGGTAGCGACAAACTCTTCCGAATCGTCACTTTCTTCTGTGGTGGATGATAAGGAAGTCTCATCAGATATATCATTATCAGAACCGCTATCCGCGAATATTTCGTCAAGAATGTCGGATGGATCCGCCATTATGACTGGTTTTCTGTGACGAGCGTCTCTATTTGGTGAATCCTAATCCTATAATATTTCATACCCACGCGCGCAAGAGGACGCGCGCTCGGGGTCTCCGCCAATCAGAGGCCGATCTCCAAAGTGAGGGCGCTATTTACATTTCAGTTCAATGCGAAATGGCAATGTGCCATAAGGGCCCAATGGGAATGAAATCCGATTGTATTTGTGTGACTTAAAGTCACAATGGTAACGAGAGTGTATGCTTCAATGAGTCCATATGGCACTCTTGGGGTTGATAGGGTTATAATATGCATGATCGCGCGGTCCTATTGGTTGCCACCCGTGGCAACCAAATAAACAACGGTTCACCGTTTTCAGTGAAGAAAGAGTCTAAATTAAAAAAAACTCTTTTACCATTCGGTTTACCAAGTGGTAAACCGTCAGCACAATTTTCTTATGTAACAGAGAGAATCTGCGCGGATACGTCAATGTGAACCGAAAATATAGGAGCACCAGACTCGTATACAGGCTTGTGCGATGGATAATTGAAATTCCTGTAACAGGTGTAGTGCAATGAAGCTTATCCGCGAAAACCTATATTTATCTAGCGAACTCAAAATCGGTGTTCATTATCACCGTGTCTATGTCAGCCATCACATTGCCCATTCACACACCTTTTGAGGATGGCTAATAATTTAAATTCGCGCCAAGTGCGTAAAGTATACCTCATCACATTAAGTCAAGCGTCTCCAGACGTTTCTCGTCAAGGTTTTGTCGATACAGTTGTTCGGGCGTTTGAAATAGCCAGCACTGCAAGAGTGGTTCAGTGGGCTTGTTCGCAGGAATTTCACGCCAATGGTGGCCAGCATTTTCACCTTTCCGTCAAATTGGACAAAACGCAGCGATGGTTGCGAATACGTAACTATTTAGCTCAACACGATGGACTCGCGGTCAATTTTTCGGCCCTCCACCACAACTATTATAGCGCATGGAAGTACGTGACAAAAACCGATTTAAATTATTTACAGTCACCGGGGCACCCAGATTTGGACAGTTCAATTGCACCGACTACTGACGCCGCATCGCAAGCCGTTGTTCAGATCTCACAAGAACCATTTATTGCCGATCCTGTCGGCAACGTAGGCGAATCGACGTCATCAGAAGGCAGAGGCAGAGGTAAGCGCCCCCCCAAACTGACTTCATTCGATGTCTCTCAACTGGTGGTCCAGAAAAACTCGAAAACGCGACTGGAGTTGGTGGCTTACGCAGATCGCCAAAAAGCGGAAGGGAAACTGGATCTTCTTCGTTTTATCGTCAATCGTGGAAAACGTGTGACCGAGGAAGCTATTCAGGTTAGTATAGAATATTTGTTTGATGTATTTATAGTTTTAAAAAGTCTTTTCGCATAGAAAACTGAGCAATATATATCGGCTACCCATTCTTTGAGGAATTAATTTGCCACGAGAGGGCGCCACGCACTGAAGTCATTATCTGTGAGCTGCGCCCTCATTGGTTTAAAGTATGCCGGTGTGGAAGGTAATTCTGTCCCCCGGTAAAATTGTCCGGGGGGACAGAATTACCTAGGTAAAAGTGTCCCTCTGGAGACGTTAATTCTGTCCCCCTCCCGTTTATTCTGTCCCCTCTCTAGGTAATTGTGTCCCCCCAATGTTCCACACATAAGCGGTTATTTTGATGTTATTTCAATGAAAAGCCCACATGGTATTTATTATTTGGACTTCTCTTCCCTTCATCGATTTATCAAAACAAAAATACAAATACAAATCACTTTATTAATTAAATCAACCGATCTACGTTTCTGCGCGAAAGGGAAAATGGCAGTAATCAGTATTTTTAGACTTCTTGCACGCGTACAGATTCTAGATACCCAGCACGAAATAAGGCAGCACTTTTGACCACCTGTAATTTGTAGGACGCTACACATCCTACAGTCTGCCACAAATAATGCACCATGGAGGGCCAGGGGTGAACCTGTACTACACTGGTTGTTGCGTCTAGTGGGTGCTAGACTTGTGACGTTGCACGGGACAAATTTACCAGGGGGACACGTTTAACGTTGGACAGGGAGACAAAATTACCTGGAGGGGGACAGAAATACCTAGGTAAATGTGTCCCCCCGGACAGATTTACCGGGTCACGGCCTGGTAAGTCTGTCCGGGGGGACACATTTACCAGGGGGGACAGAATTACCTTTCACACCGGCCGGCTGTTGCATACACGTACGTACACATGATGTAGTAGTGGTTTTGCCAACAAACACAGTTGTTTAATGTAATTGGGCACACTTTTTTATATTAATATGGCAGTGATTTGGTAAAGCGTTGTCACAAATGAAACGGCAGTAACGTTAGTATTAGTAATATTCACCCGATTCCATGGTTTGTCTACATGTACGTGCCAACGGCATGGTCGTTGCATATGCAATGCATGCCATGATACTAGTCGCACTGGCAGTATTGTTGTGTGGGTTAACGTGCTTTATTATTATACATGTTATATTAGTACAATTACTAGTATTAGTTCAAAGTGGCTATTTTTACGTGACCGTAACCCTACGTACTTCGCCTATTTTTACGCGAGTTCCTAAATTAACTAAAATTATTGGTTAATTATGCACCTAAATAATTTCATCTATAGGGTCTTTACTAGTTTTATTATAGAAAAAGGTATAACACTAGTAGTGTACATACGAAAAACTAGGGAGTGTATAAAAAAAAAAACTAGGGACTGTATCCATGGATTGTGGTAAATTATGGCTGTCAATTCCGTCGTTGGTCTTCATACGTTCCGCGCGTATTGAGTTTCCCCCGTTATATCCCCATTGAAACATGCATGGTTGTAACATGGATGCGCATGCGCTACCGGAACTCGCGTACAAATAGCCAGAGTACGTAGGATTACGGTCACGTAAAAATAGCCACGGCCTTATTAGTTTACTGTTAAAAAATGCATCATTTGGGAACACAGTAATTAAAGCAGTTTCAGAGCAATGCATTTATTTCATTTGCTTAATCAAACTTATTCCTTTTTTGTTGCCTTCAGGTCGGCTGGGAAATAGCGCACTCTCAAGAAACGCTTCAAAGATCTACAATGACCAGAACGGAAGTACTACTCGATGTTGCCCAACACCCAGAAAAATGTGTATGCAACGGTCAGTGGCTACAATGTGCACTCGAAATTTTGGTAAATAATGGAATTGACATACAACATTTTGCAACTAGTGTCTATTTATTGTTGTTGAATGGAAGGGGAAAATATCGAAACCTTATGATTACCGGCCCAGCCAATTGTGGAAAAACATTTATGTTTCAGGCCCTGTCAAGTATATATAAAACATTCACTAATCCTGCAACTGGGACTTTTGCTTGGGTAGGGGCAGAATTAGATGAAGTAATTTTTTTGAATGATTTCCGTTGGAACTCCAAAGTCATTCCTTGGAATGATTTGTTATTGTTGCTCGAAGGTCAACCTGTTCATTTACCGGCACCTAAGACACACTATGCACATGACATCACATTTGACAAAAGCACACCAATATTTTGTACTGCCAAGCAACCCCTAGTGTACATTACTGGTACCCATATCGATGAGCGCGAGACGGAAATGATGAACGTGAGATGGAAAACATACTCATTTTCATACCAGATCCCACAAAGTGACCAAATAGAAGTGAAACCATGTGGTTATTGTTTCGCCCATCTTGTACTAGACGAAAAACAATAATCCCGTTTATATAATATATAGGTGTTAATAACAAGACAATTTCATAAGTTAAGGTCTAGGGTAGCAAAGTTATTTGTGACCCGCTCTGCAAGAATGAGTCTGATTTCTCATAATACATTTTCACGTAAAGGACTGCTTATTTTCTCAGAGGTGATTTTTCTTTCAACAAATCATTTTCTGGTTTTAAGGAATTTTGGTTTCTCTGACACCTAATTTTTTTCTGAACTGATCGTTTGAAAAGGTTGTTTTGATCCCTAAAGTAGATATAATCAAGGTTTTTGTCATCCTCTAACCATAGCATCTAACGAAGCACTAAAATTGTAACTCTTAATATCTGTTCAAAGACATTTTTAATATAACTGCGAAAAAGAAACTTTCAAACAATTGTAAAAGACCAATGCAGTACACTACAGAATTGTGCCATAATGTCGAATGAAAGCTTATTTCATGCTCTTTCTGACCAACTGTAAAACTTAAAACAGTTATTGTTAACACATCAGACTCTTTTTTGCAGAGTGGGTCACATTTTGGCTTCAGGATGTGGTCGACCCTGCCCTTAGCGAGACCTAATGTGCCTATCTGTTGTCTCCCCCCCCCCCCCCCCCCCCCACACCCGGTCTGCCCACCCAAGATGTGGGGATTGTCACTTTTGCAGTGACAAATTCCTCCACACTCGGGCAAAAAGTTGACAATCTTCGACCCCCAAGGGTGGGGTGCACTAGTGTTTGCCTTTGCATGTACATGTAGTAAACCAATGGTAACAATGACTTTTTAGTGACCACAATCCCCACCCTGGGGCTTGAAACATGTGACCAAACCTGCACATCAGACCTGGGGCAGCACGGGGGAGGGGTGGGTGAAACATTTGATAGGCACATTTATAAGGATTTGCTTTGGGAGTACATGTACACGCTTACAACTAAACTGTTAAAGGTAGTATACACCATTTGCAGATATCAAAAAAATTTATTACCGAATTATTAAGAAATATTTTACTCATTTGAAAGTAAATAATGATTGTAGGCATCCAGCAAAATGAGGGCCCTAGATATCCTGTAATTGTTCCAAAAAATTGAATTGTATAAACCAAAATTCATTCTCGCCGTCCGGCGAGCGCGAAAAAACAAAGATAACATAAGAATAACTGCTCGACGCCGGTGGAAAACAAACGCTGTTTTTCATGCTTTTCTCGGCATCCATGAATGTAAAAATTCGGACAGGTCAGTTAAACGATATTTACTATAAAATACAACCCCCCAAATCCACCCATTCCTGATAATTCAACAAATTACCAATGGTGTATACTACCTTTAAATAAACATAATGGGCCGTCATTGGGGTCATTTTGTGTAACATTAACACCTACAAATGTAATTTACAACCCACCCTCCTCAAATCAGGTATTTTTTTTTTTTTACGGTTATTTTGGGTGAAAAGGCCAAAATGTCAAGTTTTAGCCAGCTATTTTGGGGCGTCTCCAGACGTTTCTCGTAAAGGTTTTGTAGACTTTATACAGTAATTTTTGAGCATTTGAAATAGCTAGAACTGCAGTGGGCTTGTTCGCAGAAATTTCACTCGAATGGTGATTGGTGGCCAGCATTTTCACAAAAGTTTAACCTTTGGCTTTTTCACCCAAAATAAATCCTTATTAAAGAAATTTGAACTAGATGTACAGGGTTAAGTACATGTACACCCAAAGCAAATCCTGCTTGTTTTTTTTTTTGTTTTTTTTAAAAAGAAGAAATTGGTTGATGCACATGGTCATAAATTCCAATGTAATAGGGGTATAGTCAAGTTTTATAGTACTACAATTAAAGGGCAACCTCTTTCAAACAAAACCAAAATTATCCAGATCCAGAACAATAGGTGACGTCTTAATGACGTCATCAAAAATGACACTTCAATTACTTAACCCTAATTACTTGTCCTTCGGATGGGACGTCAAATAAGTCCAGAAGATTACCTCCATCGGATGGGCATAGTGACTTTGCAACGACAACATGTGAAATGCACCGGTGAGATTAGAGATTGAAATGTGTAGATGATGATTGTCCATTTTTCTTTGTGCAAAGGCGTTTGGACAAATTGGTCACTCTGCCCATAATTAGAGGTAATCTCCTGGACTGAATAAGTGGTCCCGTGTATCGGAAATGGCGGTGCACGTTAAAGAACACTGCAGGCACACTTTTCGGTCAAAGAGAAGGGATTATCCCGGTGTTGCTGGTGTAATCCATCATATTTTAACATGTATACATATGTATACATGTTAAATTGAACTTTTTACTCAACTTCATTATGCGTGTTAATTTAAACCAATGTAGTCTTCAACATATCTAGACCCAAAATGTGAACATGTACCACGAACGGGCTGTAAAGTTTGTATTTTGCATTATTCAGGTGAATGTAATTTTGGAAACGGTATACTGAAAGGGTACCTGAAATTCAAAACGTTAATATGGCTAGTGATACGCTTCAATAGCGCTGAATACTTAACTGCCAAAACTGCATATTTGTTGTTTGCTCATTAACCCTCTGTCAAGCCGAGGGGCTTATCTGTGAGGCAAGTTTTCATACTTTTGTGTATTTCACTAAAAAATTGTTGAGCCAATTCTGTTTTTTTTTTCCTTTCTTTTCTAACTCATACCCCACCTATACAGGCTGTAAAAGCATGTTTGACACAGAGTTCGTGTCAAACATACGACATCTTTGGGCCAATTCTGCTGAATTTGTTTCCTAACTACCCTTGTTTCCCACCTGTAAATTTATGTTTGACACAGAGTTCGTTCACTCCTGTGAACTCAGTTCTATACATATTACACACATGCCTCTCTCATGAGCACCCAAGTGCAACCGCGTGAATTATTTGGGTCGGTGTCTCGGAGGGTTGACGTGACCCTAAAATGAAAAGCAATAGGCACCGTGCCCCCGCCCACAAAAGATGACGTTGCGGCAAGAACATAGCGTGGCTATACCATGCGCAGCCTAGCTGTTTGACGATCGATTGCGACATGCGTGCGAGTGTGTTTGTGTATATAGCCATGCTATGTTCTTACCGTGACGTCATCTTTTGTGGGCAAGGACACGGTGCATATTGCTTTTCATGTTACAGTCACGATTAATGAGCAAACATAAACAAATATCTGACGTTTTTGTAGTTGTTAAGTATTTAGCGTTATTAGAGCGTAGATTTCATCATATTAGAGTTTTGAATTTCAGGTACCCTTTATAATCAGCTTTGCACGCTATGGTGTTCTAAGTTGTGTCAGATTTGTACGGATTTCTAAACGGATTGTCGTGAAAAAGCATGTATTCGGAAATTTTTTAAAAGGATGCTCAATGAAATTCTCAAAACTAAAAGAATAAACGACCACTTTAGAATTAAAAAAAAATAAGAAATTGACAACCGACTTATTTGTCAAGGTTTGGTCCCTTCTGCCTAATAACATCTGCCACTTTAAAGCCCATTCGTGGTGGACGGTCACAAACAATAAACACTATAAGAGTGATGGCTTGGACACGGTGATAGTGAACCTACAGCCTAATTATTTTGATGAATGTCACAGTAAATTTAAGTAATTGTTTCCATTCCACAGTTTATTTACCAGGAATGGCTTATTTACTATTGTCATGGCGAACCTACAGCCTAATTAATTTGATGAATGTCGCAGTAAATTTAAGTAATTTTTTCCATCCCAAAGTTTATTTACCAGAAATGCGGTACAATTAACCTGGCTGTCTTTCCAAGGTGCCCCCCCCCCAAAAAAAAAAAAAAAAAAAAAACTACATATTAGTTTAGGACAAACAAAATAAATGGTAACGGCTTAAAAAAAAACACTCCGTAGGTAGGCAGTGAAATATTGAGTTTGTCTGGTGTTTTCCATTTCAGTCCAGTTGCAAGTGTGAAAAATGATTATGTTCCGAGAAGATATTTGAAATGAGTGTTCATTTTAACCAGTTCGCGCCGGATGACGTATATAAACGCAAAAATTTCCCCAAATTCAAAACGGATGACGAATAAACACGCCAAGTTCAAGTTCGGAAATGTATGTCAGCAGCGCGCAAGGCTGGAAATGCGTGGGTGTGCTACCCAGCACTATCGGCCTGAACACGCTTCGGATCGAGTTTCGTTAAAAATAATCCCGCCCGTCGGCTCGGCGATGTTAAAATAATCCCGGCGCGAACTGGTTAACAGTATGAACTAGTCAAAGGTCCATAAAGAGTCCGAAAATCATCATCCAGGTCTGTCGGGTTACTGTAAACACAATTTGTTGTGGGGTTGGCCTTTTAATTTGAGGATATTTGTATTATTTATAATAAAATATGTATTGTCTGTACATCGTTATACAGGTCACTACCATAAATAATAAACTTTGTCCATTTTATGCAAATGTCTATTTGTCATACAAAGCTTGATACATACATGTGACACAGCACCTGGCCACTAAATGAGTGTGTAAAATCACCTTTTGCTATTCTCGAATTTCAAGCACAATTGTAACGGTCCTATAGAGAATTGCAATTTTGCATTGTAGTACTGTACATGTATTGCCATGCACCTTTGAACTGTACATGTAACCAAGTTTGTAAATTTTAACTTTATCGCAACATCGGTTGCCGCAATGTTTTCTTTTTGGGAAAACCCTGGTACGCTCTGCCTAGTTCACAAAGTTTGATGTTTTAATGCAATGAAGAGTAATTTTTTGTGAATGTCAATATCCACACATATTAATAGGACATTTGAATATACAAGAGTTCCTTCCAACCAATTTAGTGAGGCCGATATACAAAACTGAACAGGTCATTTTTAGAGTATTTCTCTGTGTTTAATTATGGTACATCCAATATTGTTTATAATGGCCCATTAAAAATCAAGTTACTAAGTAAATTGCTTCTCTCCAAACTGTAACACATGTAAACTTGCAATTGATCCTAGCATTATTAATATGGAATTAAATGTAAGAATCTAATAAAGAAACACATATTAAAATGTTAAATGTACACATGAATGACAACAGACAGTTCCTTTATTTTATTTGCTTACATACTGCGGTTAAAACAATTACATGTATGTAATAGCTCGAGCACCCCCCCCCCCCCCCCCAACCCAACCCAAAAACAAACTAATAAATATGTCCTTTTTCTTGGTTTGAGCTCATTTGAAAAACCTCCAAGTATGGCAAATACCTAGTCAGCAACCACATAAGTAAGGAAATCCCATTTACATTGAAAATCGTAGCCAAAAAAAAGCGGTCTTGTTAACCCTATCAATCCCAAGACACATTTCATCACACATGCTTTGGTTCCCACAGTTGTAGGCATAGCATGTTCAGTTATTTACCAGGCACATTTTAGAAAACTTTCAGTGTATAGCGCCCTCATTAGACAATCTCATGAATGAGACTCAAAATGATAATTGTTCTGGTAATTAGATGTAGATTGTTTTGTTCAGCGGTGGTTCCTAAAACCCAAGTTACTAATGGAATTGACATGTATACAACATTTTGCAACTTTCCCGCCAATTGTGGGAAAACATTTATGTTTCAGGCCCTGTCAAGTATATATAAAACATTCACTAATCCTGCAACTGGGACTTTTGCTTGGGTAGGGGCAGAATTAGATGAAGTTATTTTTTTGAATGATTTCCCTTGGAACCCCAAAGTCATTCCTTGGAATGATTTATTATTGTTGCTCGAAGGTCAACCAGTTAATTTACCGGCACCCTAGACACACGACATCAAAATTGACAAAAACACGGAAATATTTTGTACTGCCAAGCAACCCTTAGTGTACATAACTGGTACCCATATCGATGAGCGTGAGACGGAAATGATGAACGTGAGATGGAAAACATAATGATTTTCACACCACATCCCACAAATTTACAAAATAGATCTAAAACCATGTGGTTATTGTTTCGCCCATTTTGTACTAGACAAAAAAAACCCCAATAATCCCGTTTATATAATATATAGGTGTTAATAACAATACAATTTCATAAGTTAAAGTGTAGGGTAGCAAAGTTATTCTGACAATTACAGTAGAATATACATGTAGATTGTTTTGGTCAGCGGCACTTCATAAATTCGAACTAACTACAAGTACTGGTTTTGTTTGCTATTTAGGAATGTTTGGGTAATTACTTAAACTTGACTACTACCACCCCCCCCCCCCAAAAAAAACAATGTTGAAAAGATTGTTCTTCAAAGGTTGGGTCGCCGGTGGGCACACAATCTTTTCAACATTGTTTTTTTTTGGGGGGGGGGGGGGGGGGCAGCTGGACCACAATCTAAAAATCTCCTAAATGTTGATCACAAACTGTGATACTTCTCAAAGCATGGCAGTACACACATTGGCTTTTTACACTTTTTACACATAGTACGAGTTTGCTTTCGCTTGGCTTTTGTACTACAAACGACACAGTTCTGCTTTTTGCCGGCCACACTTCTCCCAGGATAATGTTGACTCGAAAGACGTGACGCTTCATTGCCAAGGTGTGCTGGGCTTGAACGAAGAAGTCCCTCGATGACCTTCACCCGGAACTCCAAGCTAGTTAGTTTTTTGTTGCTCGGCAGGTAGTTAAAAAGGATAGTAGCGTTAAGCAAACTGATATCAAGGATATTTAGGAAAACGCGTTTCCACCATTTTAGGGATCTATGGTGGTGTGCATAGTACTGCCATAATTGGGCGGCTAAATCTGAACCACCCATAAACCTGTTATAATCCTGAACGACAGAAGGTTTGTGAATCTCACGAAGTCCGGTGGAACTGTTTTTGCAGCGAATTTCTTTTGTGTCCATACTGCAGTCGCCATAATTCGTCAGAAGTGTTACACGCTTTCTATCCTGCCAAACAATGCAGAGTTGCCCGGCTTTCGTGTAAAACTGGGGGTCATCGCCTTTCCGTATGGGAAACTTCTTGGGATTTGCAATCTCTGGAATCCCTTGTGATGTGTAGCGTACTGTTCCACGGGAACTAAATCCTAACTGCGATAATTTGTGTACGAGTGCAGGACTAGTATACCAATTATCCATAAAAACAATATGTCCTTTATGTTCTAGCCCTTTCAAAAGGTCGATGACTACTTGGCCTGATGCTGAAAGGTTACGTGGATGGTTCGTGGTAGCATACGCGATCAAAGGCGGACTGAATTGGTCTGACTTGGCCTTGGACCCGGTAAAAACCTGCCAATTACAACAATACCCAGTTTCGGATTCACATAATGAGAAGCATTTTAACCCCCATTTGGCAGCCTTGCGTGGCATGTATTGTTTGAAACCCAGTCGCCCTTTAAATTTTATCATAGTCTCGTCTGGTGAGAGGTTCCGTCCGGGTTTATAAATTTGACGAAACGAGGGCAATACGATGTCTAGCAGGGGGCGAACTTTAGACAGTTTGTCATCATCAGTGATAGTTTCATCAGCTCGATTGTTGGCAAGGTGGAAAAATCGCAGGATTGCGTCAAATCGGTTGCGGGACATGGTTGACGGATACACAGGGCTTCGCAGAACTTCTGACCTCGACCAGTGCATAGCATAGCGAGGCCTTTTGTTGATCCCCATACACAGAAGCAATGCCAAAAAACGCCTCATTTCTGGAACATTTGTTGGAGTCCAGGATGTATTTCCAGGCACGCTTTGATCGGCATATCGGTTCGTCTCGGTCACCATCAACTGCCAGACTGCATGGCAAAAAAAGAGTTCAAAGGTCTCCATCGGTGATAGTCCACTGAAATCTTGCGTAGGTCCAGCTTGTCCACTGAAATTCGCAGGTGGCCGCTTATAGGAGCTTGTTTTATGCCATCCAGACCTGAAGTGAGAATATTAACATATTAAGAAATGTCAGAGGGCGCTATATTGATTGGAGAAACTTCTTCCTAATGGTACTAGACAGCAAAGGCATAGCGCATACAACAATCATGAGTTCAAAAATAGTTTAATTTGAATAACAAATTAAAGGATTAGTGTGCACGAAAATCAACATTTTAATATTATTTTTCTAATCAGAAAATGGGTCTTCAAAGAAACACTGCCCTCACACATTATTTAATGTGCTTGGGTAAGCACATTGATAAATGTGTGAGGGCGCTGTTTGTTTGAAGACTCATTTTCTGAATAGGATTTTTTTGTGCACACAGCCTGTTCTACTTGATGCACATTTCTGATTTATTGTAACTAGTGAAAGGGTAGACTTGACCCAAGTCGGACTTACCATGGAGTTAATACTACCAATTTGCTTTCGTTAATCCGGCCGAATGTGCATGCTTTGTTGGCCTTAGATAAAGGGCGCCCTCATCTGGTTGTAGTTCCGCTATCGGCATCAACGTGATGTCACCATGTACGTCAGTGCAGTAAATCCGACTTGACGGATCGGCCAATCAAACCCCCCGCGGTGATATGTAGTTATTCATAAATTATTTGCATACGCATCACATGGTTATGCGCGATGTATGCCAAATAAGTCCGCCAATCGGAGTACGGACTAGCTAGACCGCTAACGGACTATGGAGGAATGGTAGGCAGTACTGTCACTAGATGCCTTTTTCAAATTCAATAACTGTGTCCATACTTCGTTTATTTAGTTAGAGTACGGTATAGTGCAAACTTAACGGCCGGAAAATGTACACGATAGCTAGACTATTAAACCGTTTGTACATGTACACATAATGTATGTATGTACGTGTGTATGTACATAATTATGTACATTGTACATCACAATGTCCACGTACGTCCGTCACATGACTGGGTCAAAGTTCATATTATTACAGATATATGCTAATTTATACAATTCTGCAATTTGATTGGCCGCTACCGTTTTCGGTAGATGAGCCCATAGGTTGTGTACAAACGTGTGGCAGATTCGTCAAGTCGGGGTTTCTGAACCACACAAATGAGCATAGGGCGGCACATGAGGGCGCGGCTTACTGATAAGCGTGGACGTGACGCTAGGCGCACGGTGTGGATGGACCATAGAGCAATGTACCCAGAATCCCGACTTGGGATCAAGTCTAGTGAAAAGGGAGGGCATTTTCCCTTTTTTTTGGGCGAATAATACATCTAGAGCCGAGGGTTATATTGTTACATTTACAACAAGTGTAGGCTCACACAATGTACTGTTTATTCGCTTTATTCCTGTGTAACTAAATTCACGTTCTCGAGTCGTACTCAGTCTCATCATAGCATTTTACTACTTATAATTATTAGTAACCTCTTTACCTGAAATTCGGCTTGTCGGATGACTTTGACTTTGAGCAGGTAGCGACAAACTCTTCCGAATCGTCACTTTCTTCTGTGGTGGATGATAAGGAAGTCTCATCAGATATATCATTATCAGAACCGCTATCCGCGAATATTTCGTCAAGAATGTCGGATGGATCCGCCATTATGACTGGTTTTCTGTGACGAGCGTCTCTATTTGGTGAATCCTAATCCTATAATATTTCATACCCACGCGCGCAAGAGGACGCGCGCTCGGGGTCTCCGCCAATCAGAGGCCGATCTCCAAAGTGAGGGCGCTATTTACATTTCAGTTCAATGCGAAATGGCAATGTGCCATAAGGGCCCAATGGGAATGAAATCCGATTGTATTTGTGTGACTTAAAGTCACAATGGTAACGAGAGTGTATGCTTCAATGAGTCCATATGGCACTCTTGGGGTTGATAGGGTTATAATATGCATGATCGCGCGGTCCTATTGGTTGCCACCCGTGGCAACCAAATAAACAACGGTTCACCGTTTTCAGTGAAGAAAGAGTCTAAATTAAAAAAAACTCTTTTACCATTCGGTTTACCAAGTGGTAAACCGTCAGCACAATTTTCTTATGTAACAGAGAGAATCTGCGCGGATACGTCAATGTGAACCGAAAATATAGGAGCACCAGACTCGTATACAGGCTTGTGCGATGGATAATTGAAATTCCTGTAACAGGTGTAGTGCAATGAAGCTTATCCGCGAAAACCTATATTTATCTAGCGAACTCAAAATCGGTGTTCATTATCACCGTGTCTATGTCAGCCATCACATTGCCCATTCACACACCTTTTGAGGATGGCTAATAATTTAAATTCGCGCCAAGTGCGTAAAGTATACCTCATCACATTAAGTCAAGCGTCTCCAGACGTTTCTCGTCAAGGTTTTGTCGATACAGTTGTTCGGGCGTTTGAAATAGCCAGCACTGCAAGAGTGGTTCAGTGGGCTTGTTCGCAGGAATTTCACGCCAATGGTGGCCAGCATTTTCACCTTTCCGTCAAATTGGACAAAACGCAGCGATGGTTGCGAATACGTAACTATTTAGCTCAACACGATGGACTCGCGGTCAATTTTTCGGCCCTCCACCACAACTATTATAGCGCATGGAAGTACGTGACAAAAACCGATTTAAATTATTTACAGTCACCGGGGCACCCAGATTTGGACAGTTCAATTGCACCGACTACTGACGCCGCATCGCAAGCCGTTGTTCAGATCTCACAAGAACCATTTATTGCCGATCCTGTCGGCAACGTAGGCGAATCGACGTCATCAGAAGGCAGAGGCAGAGGTAAGCGCCCCCCCAAACTGACTTCATTCGATGTCTCTCAACTGGTGGTCCAGAAAAACTCGAAAACGCGACTGGAGTTGGTGGCTTACGCAGATCGCCAAAAAGCGGAAGGGAAACTGGATCTTCTTCGTTTTATCGTCAATCGTGGAAAACGTGTGACCGAGGAAGCTATTCAGGTTAGTATAGAATATTTGTTTGATGTATTTATAGTTTTAAAAAGTCTTTTCGCATAGAAAACTGAGCAATATATATCGGCTACCCATTCTTTGAGGAATTAATTTGCCACGAGAGGGCGCCACGCACTGAAGTCATTATCTGTGAGCTGCGCCCTCATTGGTTTAAAGTATGCCGGCCGGCTGTTGCATACACGTACGTACACATGATGTAGTAGTGGTTTTGCCAACAAACACAGTTGTTTAATGTAATTGGGCACACTTTTTTATATTAATATGGCAGTGATTTGGTAAAGCGTTGTCACAAATGAAACGGCAGTAACGTTAGTATTAGTAATATTCACCCGATTCCATGGTTTGTCTACATGTACGTGCCAACGGCATGGTCGTTGCATATGCAATGCATGCCATGATAGTCGCACTGGCAGTATTGTTGTGTGGGTTAACGTGCTTTATTATTATACATGTTATATTAGTACAATTACTAGTATTAGTTCAAAGTGGCTATTTTTACGTGACCGTAACCCTACGTACTTCGCCTATTTTTACGCGAGTTCCTAAATTAACTAAAATTATTGGTTAATTATGCACCTAAATAATTTCATCTATAGGGTCTTTACTAGTTTTATTATAGAAAAAGGTATAACACTAGTAGTGTACATACGAAAAACTAGGGAGTGTATAAAAAAAAAAACTAGGGACTGTATCCATGGATTGTGGTAAATTATGGCTGTCAATTCCGTCGTTGGTCTTCATACGTTCCGCGCGTATTGAGTTTCCCCCGTTATATCCCCATTGAAACATGCATGGTTGTAACATGGATGCGCATGCGCTACCGGAACTCGCGTACAAATAGCCAGAGTACGTAGGATTACGGTCACGTAAAAATAGCCACGGCCTTATTAGTTTACTGTTAAAAAATGCATCATTTGGGAACACAGTAATTAAAGCAGTTTCAGAGCAATGCATTTATTTCATTTGCTTAATCAAACTTATTCCTTTTTTGTTGCCTTCAGGTCGGCTGGGAAATAGCGCACTCTCAAGAAACGCTTCAAAGATCTACAATGACCAGAACGGAAGTACTACTCGATGTTGCCCAACACCCAGAAAAATGTGTATGCAACGGTCAGTGGCTACAATGTGCACTCGAAATTTTGGTAAATAATGGAATTGACATACAACATTTTGCAACTAGTGTCTATTTATTGTTGTTGAATGGAAGGGGAAAATATCGAAACCTTATGATTACCGGCCCAGCCAATTGTGGAAAAACATTTATGTTTCAGGCCCTGTCAAGTATATATAAAACATTCACTAATCCTGCAACTGGGACTTTTGCTTGGGTAGGGGCAGAATTAGATGAAGTAATTTTTTTGAATGATTTCCGTTGGAACTCCAAAGTCATTCCTTGGAATGATTTGTTATTGTTGCTCGAAGGTCAACCTGTTCATTTACCGGCACCTAAGACACACTATGCACATGACATCACATTTGACAAAAGCACACCAATATTTTGTACTGCCAAGCAACCCTTAGTGTACATTACTGGTACCCATATCGATGAGCGCGAGACGGAAATGATGAACGTGAGATGGAAAACATACTCATTTTCATACCAGATCCCACAAAGTGACCAAATAGAAGTGAAACCATGTGGTTATTGTTTCGCCCATCTTGTACTAGACGAAAAACAATAATCCCGTTTATATAATATATAGGTGTTAATAACAAGACAATTTCATAAGTTAAGGTCTAGGGTAGCAAAGTTATTTGTGACCCGCTCTGCAAGAATGAGTCTGATTTCTCATAATACATTTTCACGTAAAGGACTGCTTATTTTCTCAGAGGTGATTTTTCTTTCAACAAATCATTTTCTGGTTTTAAGGAATTTTGGTTTCTCTGACACCTAATTTTTTTCTGAACTGATCGTTTGAAAAGGTTGTTTTGATCCCTAAAGTAGATATAATCAAGGTTTTTGTCATCCTCTAACCATAGCATCTAACGAAGCACTAAAATTGTAACTCTTAATATCTGTTCAAAGACATTTTTAATATAACTGCGAAAAAGAAACTTTCAAACAATTGTAAAAGACCAATGCAGTACACTACAGAATTGTGCCATAATGTCGAATGAAAGCTTATTTCGACGCTCTTTCTGACCAACTGTAAAACTTAAAACAGTTATTGTTAACACATCAGACTCTTTTTTGCAGAGTGGGTCACATTTTGGCTTCAGGATGTGGTCGACCCTGCCCTTAGCGAGACCTAATGTGCCTATCTGTTGTCTCCCCCCCCCCCCCCCCCCCCCCCCCCCCCCACACCCGGTCTGCCCACCCAAGATGTGGGGATTGTCACTTTTGCAGTGACAAATTCCTCCACACTCGGGCAAAAAGTTGACAATCTTCGACCCCCAAGGGTGGGGTGCACTAGTGTTTGCCTTTGCATGTACATGTAGTAAACCAATGGTAACAATGACTTTTTAGTGACCACAATCCCCACCCTGGGGCTTGAAACATGTGACCAAACCTGCACATCAGACCTGGGGCAGCACGGGGGAGGGGTGGGTGAAACATTTGATAGGCACATATATAAGGATTTGCTTTGGGAGTACATGTACACGCTTACAACTAAACTGTTAAAGGTAGTATACACCATTTGCAGATATCAAAAAAATTTATTACCGAATTATTAAGAAATATTTTACTCATTTGAAAGTAAATAATGATTGTAGGCATCCAGCAAAATGAGGGCCCTAGATATCCTGTAATTGTTCCAAAAAATTGAATTGTATAAACCAAAATTCATTCTCGCCGTCCGGCGAGCGCGAAAAAACAAAGATAACATAAGAATAACTGCTCGACGCCGGTGAAAAACAAACGCTGTTTTTCATGCTTTTCTCGGCATCCATGAATGTAAAAATTCGGACAGGTCAGTTAAACGATATTTACTATAAAATACAACCCCCCAAATCCACCCATTCCTGATAATTCAACAAATTACCAATGGTGTATACTACCTTTAAATAAACATAATGGGCCGTCATTGGGGTCATTTTGTGTAACATTAACACCTACAAATGTAATTTACAACCCACCCTCCTCAAATCAGGTATTTTTTTTTTTTTACGGTTATTTTGGGTGAAAAGGCCAAAATGTCAAGTTTTAGCCAGCTATTTTGGGGCGTCTCCAGACGTTTCTCGTAAAGGTTTTGTAGACTTTATACAGTAATTTTTGAGCATTTGAAATAGCTAGAACTGCAGTGGGCTTGTTCGCAGAAATTTCACTCGAATGGTGATTGGTGGCCAGCATTTTCACAAAAGTTTAACCTTTGGCTTTTTCACCCAAAATAAATCCTTATAAAAGAAATTTGAACTAGATGTACAGGGTTAAGTACATGTACACCCAAAGCAAATCCTGCTTGTTTTTTTTTTTGTTTTTTTTAAAAAGAAGAAATTGGTTGATGCACATGGTCATAAATTCCAATGTAATAGGGGTATAGTCAAGTTTTATAGTACTACAATTAAAGGGCAACCTCTTTCAAACAAAACCAAAATTATCCAGATCCAGAACAATAGGTGACGTCTTAATGACGTCATCAAAAATGACACTTCAATTACTTAACCCTAATTACTTGTCCTTCGGATGGGACGTCAAATAAGTCCAGAAGATTACCTCCATCGGATGGGCATAGTGACTTTGCAACGACAACATGTGAAATGCACCGGTGAGATTAGAGATTGAAATGTGTAGATGATGATTGTCCATTTTTCTTTGTGCAAAGGCGTTTGGACAAATTGGTCACTCTGCCCATAATTAGAGGTAATCTCCTGGACTGAATAAGTGGTCCCGTGTATCGGAAATGGCGGTGCACGTTAAAGAACACTGCAGGCACACTTTTCGGTCAAAGAGAAGGGATTATCCCGGTGTTGCTGGTGTAATCCATCATATTTTAACATGTATACATATGTATACATGATTGAACTTTTTACTCAACTTCATTATGCGTGTTAATTTAAACCAATGTAGTCTTCAACATATCTAGACCCAAAATGTGAACATGTACCACGAACGGGCTGTAAAGTTTGTATTTTGCATTATTCAGGTGAATGTAATTTTGGAAACGGTATACTGAAAGGGTACCTGAAATTCAAAACGTTAATATGGCTAGTGATACGCTTCAATAGCGCTGAATACTTAACTGCCAAAACTGCATATTTGTTGTTTGCTCATTAACCCTCTGTCAAGCCGAGGGGCTTATCTGTGAGGCAAGTTTTCATACTTTTGTGTATTTCACTAAAAAATTGTTGAGCCAATTCTGTTTTTTTTTTCCTTTCTTTTCTAACTCATACCCCACCTATACAGGCTGTAAAAGCATGTTTGACACAGAGTTCGTGTCAAACATACGACATCTTTGGGCCAATTCTGCTGAATTTGTTTCCTAACTACCCTTGTTTCCCACCTGTAAATTTATGTTTGACACAGAGTTCGTTCACTCCTGTGAACTCAGTTCTATACATATTACACACATGCCTCTCTTATGAGCACCCAAGTGCAACCGCGTGAATTATTTGGGTCGGTGTCTCGGAGGGTTGACGTGACCCTAAAATGAAAAGCAATAGGCACCGTGCCCCCGCCCACAAAAGATGACGTTGCGGCAAGAACATAGCGTGGCTATACCATGCGCAGCCTAGCTGTTTGACGATCGATTGCGACATGCGTGCGAGTGTGTTTGTGTATATAGCCATGCTATGTTCTTACCGTGACGTCATCTTTTGTGGGCAAGGACACGGTGCATATTGCTTTTCATGTTACAGTCACGATTAATGAGCAAACATAAACAAATATCTGACGTTTTTGTAGTTGTTAAGTATTTAGCGTTATTAGAGCGTAGATTTCATCATATTAGAGTTTTGAATTTCAGGTACCCTTTAATCAGCTTTGCACGCTATGGTGTTCTAAGTTGTGTCAGATTTGTACGGATTTCTAAACGGATTGTCGTGAAAAAGCATGTATTCGGAAATTTTTTAAAAGGATGCTCAATGAAATTCTCAAAACTAAAAGAATAAACGACCACTTTAGAATTAAAAAAAAATAAGAAATTGACAACCGACTTATTTGTCAAGGTTTGGTCCCTTCTGCCTAATAACATCTGCCACTTTAAAGCCCATTCGTGGTGGACGGTCACAAACAATAAACACTATAAGAGTGATGGCTTGGACACGGTGATAGTGAACCTACAGCCTAATTATTTTGATGAATGTCACAGTAAATTTAAGTAATTGTTTCCATTCCACAGTTTATTTACCAGGAATGGCTTATTTACTATTGTCATGGCGAACCTACAGCCTAATTAATTTGATGAATGTCGCAGTAAATTTAAGTAATTTTTTCCATCCCAAAGTTTATTTACCAGAAATGCGGTACAATTAACCTGGCTGTCTTTCCAAGGTGCCCCCCCCCCCCAAAAAAAAAAAAACCAAAAAAACTACATATTAGTTTAGGACAAACAAAATAAATGGTAACGGCTTAAAAAAAAACACTCCGTAGGTAGGCAGTGAAATATTGAGTTTGTCTGGTGTTTTCCATTTCAGTCCAGTTGCAAGTGTGAAAAATGATTATGTTCCGAGAAGATATTTGAAATGAGTGTTCATTTTAACAGTATGAACTAGTCAAAGGTCCATAAAGAGTCCGAAAATCATCATCCAGGTCTGTCGGGTTACTGTAAACACAATTTGTTGTGGGGTTGGCCTTTTAATTTGAGGATATTTGTATTATTTATAATAAAATATGTATTGTCTGTACATCGTTATACAGGTCACTACCATAAATAATAAACTTTGTCCATTTTATGCAAATGTCTATTTGTCATACAAAGCTTGATACATACATGTGACACAGCACCTGGCCACTAAATGAGTGTGTAAAATCACCTTTTGCTATTCTCGAATTTCAAGCACAATTGTAACGGTCCTATAGAGAATTGCAATTTTGCATTGTAGTACTGTACATGTATTGCCATGCACCTTTGAACTGTACATGTAACCAAGTTTGTAAATTAACTTTATCGCAACATCGGTTGCCGCAATGTTTTCTTTTTGGGAAAACCCTGGTACGCTCTGCCTAGTTCACAAAGTTTGATGTTTTAATGCAATGAAGAGTAATTTTTTGTGAATGTCAATATCCACACATATTAATAGGACATTTGAATATACAAGAGTTCCTTCCAACCAATTTAGTGAGGCCGATATACAAAACTGAACAGGTCATTTTTAGAGTATTTCTCTGTGTTTAATTATGGTACATCCAATATTGTTTATAATGGCCCATTAAAAATCAAGTTACTAAGTAAATTGCTTCTCTCCAAACTGTAACACATGTAAACTTGCAATTGATCCTAGCATTATTAATATGGAATTAAATGTAAGAATCTAATAAAGAAACACATATTAAAATGTTAAATGTACACATGAATGACAACAGACAGTTCCTTTATTTTATTTGCTTACATACTGCGGTTAAAACAATTACATGTATGTAATAGCTCGAGCACCCCCCCCCCCCCCCCCCCCCCAACCCAACCCAAAAACAAACTAATAAATATGTCCTTTTTCTTGGTTTGAGCTCATTTGAAAAACCTCCAAGTATGGCAAATACCTAGTCAGCAACCACATAAGTAAGGAAATCCCATTTACATTGAAAATCGTAGCCAAAAAAAAGCGGTCTTGTTAACCCTATCAATCCCAAGACACATTTCATCACACATGCTTTGGTTCCCACAGTTGTAGGCATAGCATGTTCAGTTATTTACCAGGCACATTTTAGAAAACTTTCAGTGTATAGCGCCCTCATTAGACAATCTCATGAATGAGACTCAAAATGATAATTGTTCTGGTAATTAGATGTAGATTGTTTTGTTCAGCGGTGGTTCCTAAAACCCAAGTTACTAATGGAATTGACATGTATACAACATTTTGCAACTTTCCCGCCAATTGTGGGAAAACATTTATGTTTCAGGCCCTGTCAAGTATATATAAAACATTCACTAATCCTGCAACTGGGACTTTTGCTTGGGTAGGGGCAGAATTAGATGAAGTTATTTTTTTGAATGATTTCCCTTGGAACCCCAAAGTCATTCCTTGGAATGATTTATTATTGTTGCTCGAAGGTCAACCAGTTAATTTACCGGCACCCTAGACACACGACATCAAAATTGACAAAAACACGGAAATATTTTGTACTGCCAAGCAACCCTTAGTGTACATAACTGGTACCCATATCGATGAGCGTGAGACGGAAATGATGAACGTGAGATGGAAAACATAATGATTTTCACACCACATCCCACAAATTTACAAAATAGATCTAAAACCATGTGGTTATTGTTTCGCCCATTTTGTACTAGACAAAAAAAAACCCAATAATCCCGTTTATATAATATATAGGTGTTAATAACAATACAATTTCATAAGTTAAAGTGTAGGGTAGCAAAGTTATTCTGACAATTACAGTAGAATATACATGTAGATTGTTTTGGTCAGCGGCACTTCATAAATTCGAACTAACTACAAGTACTGGTTTTGTTTGCTATTTAGGAATGTTTGGGTAATTACTTAAACTTGACTACTACCACCCCCCCCCCCCCCCCCCCCCCCAAAAAACAATGTTGAAAAGATTGTTCTTCAAAGGTTGGGTCGCCGGTGGGCACACAATCTTTTCAACATTGTTTTTTGGGGGGGGGGGGGGGGGGGCAGCTGGACCACAATCTAAAAATCTCCTAAATGTTGATCACAAACTGTGATACTTCTCAAAGCATGGCAGTACACACATTGGCTTTTTACACTTTTTACACATAGTACGAGTTTGCTTTCGCTTGGCTTTTGTACTACAAACGACACAGTTCTGCTTTTTGCCGGCCACACTTCTCCCAGGATAATGTTGACTCGAAAGACGTGACGCTTCATTGCCAAGGTGTGCTGGGCTTGAACGAAGAAGTCCCTCGATGACCTTCACCCGGAACTCCAAGCTAGTTAGTTTTTTGTTGCTCGGCAGGTAGTTAAAAAGGATAGTAGCGTTAAGCAAACTGATATCAAGGATATTTAGGAAAACGCGTTTCCACCATTTTAGGGATCTATGGTGGTGTGCATAGTACTGCCATAATTGGGCGGCTAAATCTGAACCACCCATAAACCTGTTATAATCCTGAACGACAGAAGGTTTGTGAATCTCACGAAGTCCGGTGGAACTGTTTTTGCAGCGAATTTCTTTTGTGTCCATACTGCAGTCGCCATAATTCGTCAGAAGTGTTACACGCTTTCTATCCTGCCAAACAATGCAGAGTTGCCCGGCTTTCGTGTAAAACTGGGGGTCATCGCCTTTCCGTATGGGAAACTTCTTGGGATTTGCAATCTCTGGAATCCCTTGTGATGTGTAGCGTACTGTTCCACGGGAACTAAATCCTAACTGCGATAATTTGTGTACGAGTGCAGGACTAGTATACCAATTATCCATAAAAACAATATGTCCTTTATGTTCTAGCCCTTTCAAAAGGTCGATGACTACTTGGCCTGATGCTGAAAGGTTACGTGGATGGTTCGTGGTAGCATACGCGATCAAAGGCGGACTGAATTGGTCTGACTTGGCCTTGGACCCGGTAAAAACCTGCCAATTACAACAATACCCAGTTTCGGATTCACATAATGAGAAGCATTTTAACCCCCATTTGGCAGCCTTGCGTGGCATGTATTGTTTGAAACCCAGTCGCCCTTTAAATTTTATCATAGTCTCGTCTGGTGAGAGGTTCCGTCCGGGTTTATAAATTTGACGAAACGAGGGCAATACGATGTCTAGCAGGGGGCGAACTTTAGACAGTTTGTCATCATCAGTGATAGTTTCATCAGCTCGATTGTTGGCAAGGTGGAAAAATCGCAGGATTGCGTCAAATCGGTTGCGGGACATGGTTGACGGATACACAGGGCTTCGCAGAACTTCTGACCTCGACCAGTGCATAGCATAGCGAGGCCTTTTGTTGATCCCCATACACAGAAGCAATGCCAAAAAACGCCTCATTTCTGGAACATTTGTTGGAGTCCAGGATGTATTTCCAGGCACGCTTTGATCGGCATATCGGTTCGTCTCGGTCACCATCAACTGCCAGACTGCATGGCAAAAAAAGAGTTCAAAGGTCTCCATCGGTGATAGTCCACTGAAATCTTGCGTAGGTCCAGCTTGTCCACTGAAATTCGCAGGTGGCCGCTTATAGGAGCTTGTTTTATGCCATCCAGACCTGAAGTGAGAATATTAACATATTAAGAAATGTCAGAGGGCGCTATATTGATTGGAGAAACTTCTTCCTAATGGTACTAGACAGCAAAGGCATAGCGCATACAACAATCATGAGTTCAAAAATAGTTTAATTTGAATAACAAATTAAAGGATTAGTGTGCACGAAAATCAACATTTTAATATTATTTTTCTAATCAGAAAATGGGTCTTCAAAGAAACACTGCCCTCACACATTATTTAATGTGCTTGGGTAAGCACATTGATAAATGTGTGAGGGCGCTGTTTGTTTGAAGACTCATTTTCTGAATAGGATTTTTGTGTGCACACAGCCTGTTCTACTTGATGCACATTTCTGATTTATTGTAACTAGTGAAAGGGAGGCATTTTCCCTTTTTTTTGGGCGAAATACATCTAGAGCCAGGGTATATTGTTACATTAATATAAATTCCCAACAAGTGTAGGCTCACACAATGTACTGTTATTCGCTTTATTCCTGTGTAACTAAATTCACGTTCTCGAGTCGTACTCAGTCTCATCATAGCATTTTACTACTTATAATTATTAGTAACCTCTTTACCTGAAATTCGGCTTGTCGGATGACTTTGACTTTGAGCAGGTAGCGACAAACTCTTCCGAATCGTCACTTTCTTCTGTGGTGGATGATAAGGAAGTCTCATCAGATATATCATTATCAGAACCGCTATCCGCGAATATTTCGTCAAGAATGTCGGATGGATCCGCCATTATGACTGGTTTTCTGTGACGAGCGTCTCTATTTGGTGAATCCTAATCCTATAATATTTCATACCCACGCGCGCAAGAGGACGCGCGCTCGGGGTCTCCGCCAATCAGAGGCCGATCTCCAAAGTGAGGGCGCTATTTACATTTCAGTTCAATGCGAAATGGCAATGTGCCATAAGGGCCCAATGGGAATGAAATCCGATTGTATTTGTGTGACTTAAAGTCACAATGGTAACGAGAGTGTATGCTTCAATGAGTCCATATGGCACTCTTGGGGTTGATAGGGTTATGATGATGTCAGGTAGGTCAATCTTTAACAGTTGGAAGTAAGGTACATCCACGTGATAGCCCTGAGTACAGCTGGTTGTAGAGTTGCTACATAGATGACAGGTGTCGTAACGCAAGCAGATCTCGCGATCAGGACAACAGTCACCTGTCAAATTCAAACAATAAAAAAAACACACAAATAAACAACAAGGAAAAACACACAAAAATACAAACAGTTTGATTGGAGTCCATGCAAGTTCTTACACAAGTTTAGTCATAAGTTCCTTTATAAAACCAGTCACAAGTAACTGGATGAACGATGACAAACAAATGTTTATATTACAGTTCCTTTGAATAGCTTGTGATTAGAATTAGTGATGGACTCAACTATATCCCTGATAGCATCCAACTCGTTGAAGTTTTAGCCGATTGGACACTACGCACATTTTTTTAGATCACTTAGTTTTTCCTCCAAAAGATATAGTTTGAGATGGAGTAATTTCCTTCATAGGGCAAAAACTGATTATACTGATAGGTATTTTTCCCAATGAGTGATTGTAAACTACGCAATTTTAACATCCTCAATTCTTACCACCCAGTTTGGCCCGGAGCGCATTGTGAAGGATGACTTCCACATGTCTCCTCTGATACAGATACATGGATAAGGAGATATGGCTGCAATGTTCTTGAGAGATGACTGAGCCACAAACTCAATCACATCCGGGTACGCCTTGTCAAATCTCTGCTCTAGAAGGCCAAGTTCTTCTTCTCTACAGTTCAAACAGAAAACACAGCAGTTAATAAGAGAGCTGTGATGTAGATAATTCCGGCAAACAAAATTAAAAGCCATTTTGGGGTAGCCCCACCGGCCGCACACAATATGTAATCAAGGGAATAAGTACGTGTCCAAGCCAATTTCTTTTCTTGGTACCACACTAACCTGATGAAGTACTGAAAGCTACAGGATAAGCTATGAGACAGCCCTGACGACGTGGTCACCAAGATGTATCGAGTCGGTACTTTTGTTCGATGTGTATTTTGTGACGTATATTTTATCCTCGTGGCGTACATTTAGCGCAAGGGGCTAATTATAACGAATCATATATTCTTGTAGTTTTAACCATGGAGGTAGCCTCCATGAGTTAACTGAATACATTCTTTAAACAAAAAATCGACACAGCCTGACTCAACCGACACAAACATTCTGATAAATCGAATGCTGTCATCAGTTGAGGTTGACACAGCATTATCTCAACAAGTATTCAGACTCAGAAATATGTACGAATCGTCTTCCTGCAGGACATTATTTTGGCAGAATTGGCAGCAGAGAAGAGACAAGCGTGTACACATATACCTGTATGTGGCAGCAAATTAACTTATATTAGATGTCCAGCACGCTGGACCCCTTTATTTAATTTGATTGAGCTTGCGTTTAAGAACTGATCTATTTATTCCATTGTTTCGGGGACTAAATGATTTAGCTTGACGAAGCTAGTAAAAATGGATTTATTCCTTTAATTTATCTTATACCTCAAACTCGAGAATGGACACGTTTTGTTCACTCATCAGAATCTTAAATGGGCGTGAATGGGAGGAAATTAAGTCAGAGAGAAACGACTCACCATAGGTACTTTTTCATCGTTTTTTTTTCTTGATATATAATTGTTCACAGACATATTTCTAGTTGTTCGCTTTACTGTGCAAATTGTAGTAGGTTTCTACCAAATATTGAAGGATAATAATATGACTGTTTTGTGTGGAACACTAGTAGTATATGTTGTAAAACAGAAATTAGGAATTTGAATCAAGGAAAACTCAACGACCAGAGAATTGTATTCACGTTTTAAATATATGTATTGTCAATTTACACTAAAATAAGCCTCATTACATAAATGCTCACACAAAAATGTTTAAAAGAAATATACATTATCTTTACATAAAAACGACATATACAAACCACAGGACCTGGGTACAAAAGTAATTAATTTTTACATACAATTTTTGTAAAACTGATTTGAAGATTATCAATAACAATTTAATTATAATATAACTATATGTACATTAAAATATTTAAGCCGACATGATTTATTTTTACAAATTACCATATAACCCCTTCCCCCATTTTTGGGGGGTGAGAAATATTAAATTTTGATTTTTAGGTCATATTGTAATGAAGAATATAACAAGAGTTTTAAATGCATTGTTTGGAGGTCGGGATTGGGTTGCAAGTGCAATAGCTTGCATATATGATGCACATATGTATCATGGACAGCGCCCTCTAGTGTCATCCGGTGTCCTTTAAGCTGCTCAAACGATGAGAACATAATGAACTACCGCCGACAACAAAAATACAACTGATTATTAAGTTTAAACTGGTTATTAAATTGTTATGCATAATACTTAACACCATATCAATCGGTGTCTTATCTAAAAAATGTTCACTTCAATGTGCACCAAAATATAGTGTACAAGGCCCGATGATCAATGCATATTCAAATATTTCTCTTATTTAAATTCTACCAGTTTTTCTAAATTGATTACATTGGAAAGAAAAAAAAAGCAGAATTGCTGTGTTTCACTGTGCGACTCTTTGTAACAAAATTAAAATCGATTGTTGCTGTTGACCTGAATATGTATCGATGTAAGGTAACATTTTTAGCAAATGCAATTGAATAATTTATAAATACAAATTGAGATCCATGTACATGTACTACGTATGATTTTAACATTCTGCTGTTCATTTTCCCATGCAGACATCCATACTTCTATCGGATCTTACTATCATGTCTAGTCCTTCTTAGTGGGCCTCCTGGTAGATCCTAGTCATCCATTTGTCGCCATCCATACTTCTATCGGATCTTACTATCATGTCTAGTCCTTCTTAGTGGGCCTCCTGGTAGATCAGAGTCATCAATTTGTCGCTGCGAGTTGGCCAATGCTGTAGTACGATTAAAGTCAATCATGGCGTAGGTATCGGTCCTGCGACTGGAGCCCTCAGAGTTCAAGATAGCCGGGGTCTTTGGTGGGGAACTGTTCATACTAGAGCTACGACTCTGACGAGATTGGATAGTGGGAGTGGTCTGAATCGCCTCTAAGGTCTCCATGTCCAGATCGGCATAATTCATACGTCCTTTGGGAGCTGGCTGGAGAACAACATTGGAGTTGCCGTTGTGTGCGGCCGGTTTCATTCCGACCTCCGACAGTGCGTCTAGGTTAGCGTAACTGTGCTCGCTTACCGGTGACCGGTTCCCCGCCACGGTGGTGTCAAAAATGAACTCTGACCCTGCGCTGCCTTTGCTGGAGGAGGTGCTGCAAGGGGAGCGCAAGTCGCAGCAAAAGACAAAATTGTTGTGAGGAAGTTCCCCGACGGTGTCCAGGTTAGCGTAGTAGCTACTGCTTCCTGAAGTCCTGCTACTGGGCGTAGTGAGCGAGTTCTGAGAAACCAGACTGATTGGTGTGGTTATTGACACGGGCGAGGCCCTGCTGGTGTGGCTGTCATAAGTAATCATCTCCGAGGTAGTACTCACCTCTGAGGTTGTACTCACCTCTGAGGTAGTACTCGTCAAACTGATAACGTTTGCATTGCTATTTAGGTTGAGGATGCTTGTATTGCCGTTCACAATGTCTTTCATTGAGGGAGGTTTCATGTAGTGGGACTCGTGTAGGTTGGTGACTGGAGACATGGTGAGGGGTTCAAGCCCCACCCTATCCACGTTACCATTGACGTCGTTCTGAACCAGCGTCACTGCGTCAATCTCTGTGACAACGACATGTGATGAATCCTCGTCCACGTCATGCTTGAGTCGTGCATAGTTCACGTTAAGATCCCTGTCTTCTGACGGTTGTTGGACGGCCTCTTCACTCAGCCGAGGTAATAAGCACGCAGTGTCAGACGGCGAGTCAGTCTACATTAACAAGTAAAAATGAAAGCAGAAACAATACCAGTTTACATCATAATACACATAGCTATAGTTGTAAAAGAAAAATGCATAAAGTTAAAACTAGGGCTAAAAAACAAGTGGAATTTTGCCACGGGGCTATAAATGGGACCTTTTTATAGCTCCATGGTCCACTCATTTTTGTACTTGTTTGGTTATTTTTAAGTCAAAACATTTCTTTCGGTTTGTTTTGGCTATTTACAAATGGCAGTTTCCTGTCTTTTAGGTGGTGTTTTTTTTCTTAATTTTTTTTTTGAGGGGGTGGAGAGAAACCATCCATGATTTTAGGTGGAGTGTGGCCTAGTGGTTTAGGCTCATGATGCTTGGTCAGGTGTTTGAATCTAGCTGCTGGTCATATGTTGTGTCCTAAGGCAAGCCACTTTACCACCACTAGCCTCTCTCCACCCAGGAGTATAACTAGGTACTGTGCCTACCAGCATTAGCTGGGGAGTAACCTGCGATGGACTAGCGACCCATCCAGAGACAAAATTCCAATCAGTTCATGCGACTGAAACTGGAGTTAATAACACCAGCCTGATGGGCTATATTGCCTCGGGACAGACATGATTTTAGTTATTTAATGGGTTTTATCGTCTTTAGATGTTTACCCTGCTTTCTTGGTTGGACTCTGGAATGTCAGGGAAGGAGTTTGAATTGATGTAGTGCAATGACGAGCCAGGTGACCCTAGACTCCACACACTCGGAGAAGAGGAAGCGACCGACGCAGTTCTTCCAGAGTAAGTAGCAAGTCCGTACGCGCTGCCGTTTTGCTGCTCCCCGAGGCTAGACACATCCGTGGAGAAAGCCGAGAGAACAGGGGAGGTGGGCTGGTGAGTGGGAGAGCCCTCACTGTTCGCTGGCTCCGAGGAGGAAGGGTAGCTGCCCAACCGGCCGTTGCTGTTGCCGCCGGCCTGGGCATTCTCCTGGACGTTACGGAAGAGGAACTCGGCACGCTTGCATTTGAAAGCGTAGATGCCTGTATTGTAAAGTAGAGGCAAAAAGCGTAACTCTGTTATCCTCTAGATGCCTACCCTACTTACTGACTTACTGACTCTCACTAGTAAGACTTGCTTAAGCTTCACCTTGACATCAAATCTGTTCGATACCACAATTGCCAAGTCTCATTTTGTCAACAATTAAATAGTTTATCAGCAATATGGGGCCAGGAAAGATCCGGTACCACTTCCCTTCATTAAAAAAACAAAACTCACCTGGCCCAGTTGCACACCGACACCGACGTCCACTCTCAAAAGAAAAGAGTTTCTTGTCGAAGCCGTAGCGTCTTAAGCTTCTTAGTGGCCACTTGATGAGATCCTTGCCTCGCTGATGGAGGATAATGTCTGTCTTGGTGACCTCGATCACCGCCCGCTGAATCTCAGACCCTTTGTCGTCCACATTCCGTACCTGCAGAATGACAAGACAAGAAAATCAGATTTTGTCGCCAATTTATTGGCGATTTTGTTCAAATCCGACCACGAGATGGCCAAGACATGATTATAACACAGACAATTTCCTCAACACAAAGTCTTGTGATTCTTTAAGAACATCCTGTATTCCTATTACCTGGAACACAGTTAAAAAAGAAAGCAAAAGGTGCATGACAGAAAAGGACCAATGTTTGTTGAACATTCTTACCTTGAACATGTTATGTGCAAGTTTGGCATCTTTTGGATGGATGCATGTCTGTTCGTTCCCCATGGTGATCACACTTTACAAATGCTCAGTAAACACACAGTGGTATTCTGCAAATACGAACAAATGGGGAAAATGTAATCATGAGCAATAACTGCACCGATTATGTTTTCTGGTTGTTACAGATCGCCTGGAATCACAAAAAAAGGCAAATTTATACCTATGTAGATTGGACGGAGTGAGGTCATCCGTCATGTGTTACCAGTCAATGCCCTATTCTCAAGAACCATTGAGAGCTAGATAAGCAAACCCCCCCCCCCCCCCCCCCACAAAAAAAACTATAAAAAAAAAAAAAAAAAAAAAAAAAAAAAAAAAAACACCTGGTTTTCCGTGCCCACTACAGCTACAAGTATGTAAACTTGACACTAAAAAAAAAAAATCCCAATTAATGCAAATGCATTAAACGTTTGCAAATAATAGGTTTTCTGTACAGGTCTCCGTCCACCTTATTAAAAAAAAGTGGCAAGTTCCCAAGAACACATTTACTTAAAGGAGTTGGCAACTGTCTGACAGTCAAACTCAACACCTGTCAACAACTGGTACCAATTTCATGAAGCTGCTAAGCACAAAAATTTGCTTAAAAGCATGAAAATTCTTCCTTTGAAAAAACATGGTTACAGACCAAATTTTCAGGTGAGGTATATTGTTTAGGAAAGATATTCAGCTGTTTTTTTTTTGCTCAGCATGAAAAGCACAATCATTTTTCTATTGGCCAATCCTATAATTGAAAACAGCTCTAGAACTTGTCTAATAAACACTAACAGTGGCCTTTCAGTTGGCAACACCCAAGAAAACTTCAGGGTTTTCATTAAAGAGTTTCTGCCCATCACACTTGTTCACAAATATGAAATTTGCAGTTGCAAAAAAACCAAAAATGCAACGAAATACCCTTGAAAATGGCAAAACAACCAATTTAAATAAGGTTAAATGGAACACAGGTGAATTTCAAAGACTGCATTAAAAAATTACACTTTAATCTATCAAACATGACAAGTCAAAATTATCTCTCTCCCTTCCCCCTGTTAGAACCACCTGTAAGAGATATTAGCAGGTTATTTGCAAACCACAAACCACAAATCCACCAGACTGGAATCATTTTCAGAATGTCTGTCCTCAATCTTATTTTCTACATGCTATTAGTATTACCATTAACGGGTTAAAATGCCTTAAATAGCAAAATATTTCCGGCCATGGAAGGCAAACACCTCCTTTCATAACCGGAAGAATTTCAACTCCTTGTTAATGGAACACGATAGAATGTCTGCCGGATGATGTCATTGGTCTAACCAAATGTTATTAGTGAGGAAATAGGTCAGGAATCATTTCAACCGGAATAAACTAAAACAAAATTCGTCTCCCAGTTACAAAACTGACTTTTTCAATTCTCTGCAGGATTAAAGTGCATACATTTAGGGCACGCATGCTTGAACAAATAAACGGTGATGTTGATGTTAAAATAATCCCGGCGCGAACTGGTTAAAGGAGTGTGCTAACCATTTAGAGTATTTATATTACGGTATCTTAAATCTAAAATGTGATGATACTGACTTAAAATAGCAATTATTTTGACATTATCAATTAGATGGTATACAAATACTGTTTTGAGTTCTACCTAATTCACATACATTATAAATATCTTGACCTTCCCATTACTGTTTATCCAGACTCAGTACAATGGGAGAACCATAGTTTACATAGGCTGCATGCAGCACAGGGCTTACGTGTATTTCTGTGAATGTGATCCATATGGTAATTTGATGGATATATTCCAAGAACATGAGAACATTGTCACCACAACGCCTACTAAAAGGCGACACCCACACACAGCGTAAACAGCTAAGCTACAAGTAGATAGCTGTACAACCACATGATATAATACATTTTTCCCGGGGCTATTTTCAAGTTTTCCTATAAAAAATAGACTTCTGAATGAAATGTCAGGCAAACGACAAAACAAAATTGCCTACGTTTAGTTATTAATTTATTTTTGTCTTAAATATTTGGAAATTGGACCTTGACAATGACAATAATCGGGCCTATCTTTTTGTGTGTTTATGATACAAAACAAACTCAACATAATGCATATTTTCTAAGGGTTAAAAATGTCAAAAATAGAAAGAAAAAAAAGAAAACATACAAATACAAAATTGTAAAGAAACAAATTCAACAGTCAAACAACTTTAACCAGTTCGCCCTGGAATTATTTTAACATCACTGAGCCGAGGCGCGGGATTATTTCTAGCGATCCCAGGCGGGTTCAGTAAGAAATTTCTTAATAATTCTTCTTAATAATAAGAGTAAAATCAATATCTGCAAACGGTGTATCCTACCTTTAAGGTTAATGTTAGATTGTTGCCCTAGTGCATAAAAACTTTAAAATAACAATTTTATACAAAAATATTATTGGGTAAAGGGCAAAACAAAACATTCAAATTGAAAACTCATTTGTTCACTAGTAATAGGAAAAGAAAGATCAACATAAAATAAATAAAATTTTAGATTTCAAATTTCAATGTCTAAAAAAAGTAAAAGCTCGCTGCAAAAGATTTGAACTGAACCCTAACAATATCAATGCTGCCTTGTCTAAACAAATACCGGTACACGAAATACCTTCATTTTTTTGTCAAACAAACAAAAACCATTAAAAAGTGGTGCTTGTGTAAGTGTACAAAGTGGAATAATATTGTGAAAGCTAAACAATGGTCTTATTTTGCATTGGTTATAAAATATAAGGAATTTAGAATGCGGATGTCACTTGTTTTTCTTTAAGAAAATGTCAAACTTGGATCTGAATCAACTTTGGAGATTGAAATAAAATACAACCTGATTATACAAATGGAATATGTGACCCGCTCTGCAAAAATGAGTCTGATATCGGAAAATACATTTTTACGTAAAGGGCTGTTTATTGTCTCGGAGGCGATTTTTTTTTTAACAAATAATATTTTAGTTTCAAGGCATTTTGGTTTCTCCAACACGCATATTTTCAGATCTGATCGATTGAAAAGATTGTTTTGATCCCTAAATTAAATTTAATACAGGTTTTGTCATTCTCTTACCATAGCATCTGATGAAGCACTACAATTGTAAATCTTCATTTCACTCAAAGACATTTTGAGTATAACTGAGAAAAAGCAAATTTCCTAAAATTGTAAAAGACCAATGCATTACACTACAGAGCTGTGCAATATCAAATGAAAGCTTATTTCCAGATTTTCCTGACCAACTGTACAATTGAATTATTTTTTTAACACATCAGACTCATTTTTGCAGAGTGGTTCATTGATACTCTTGATATAAATATGTGCTGGCTGGTTTTAAACATATATGTTTAAAGCCTGGTGGCTGTGATTGGTAGTGGGCCAGGTGAAACTACTTTTACACAACATATGATTTGAGCTCCAGTTTGTCTATGAAATAACTGTCATCCTCCAATAAATAGTCACCACACAATAAATACACAAGGCTGGTAACAACAGATTGTATTGTTTAGACCTTGGGTTGTAAAGCCATCAATGCAGTTATTATTGATGGAAGTTAGTCACTAAAGCTACATATTTCAACTATGCAATTTTGATTCAGTGTTATGTAAATATTCGCCCAGCCAGCACTGGCTGAATGATTTATTTAAGCTAATACAAAAGTTTGTATTCATGTACCCAGTACAAGACCAGGAAAGTATCGTTGAAAAATGAAACACAAATTCCACTTTTGGTAAATCGGGGAGGGCCGGGGTGGTATTTGAAAATAGCCCGCCCAACAATGGTTTAGACCATTGTTGCGAAATGATACAACCCCAAAAAGATACTAATAAATAATTATTTGTTACAACAACAGGATTAACATTACACTAATTACATCCTGTAAATCTTTCCTAATGAATGACTATCCTTGTGTTTCACCAAACGACCTTGAGCATCTATCTTCTTATTCCTCCATGCATAAATTATCCTCCATGCTCAAATATTCATTCTTGCCAGGGAAATAGGCAACATAGAAAACAAATGTGCTGGCTCACCTCAATATTATGTAAGCTGATATCCACTGACCATGATGGCTATAATTATATAACATTTATTTCTATATTCAGACCATGCAAAGAGGAAAAGTAACTTCAAGAATGAAGGTGCAGTTTCTAAAATCTGTCCGCACGTACCTACACAACAAATCTGACTCGTAAGCATCAATGCCAAACATTGAATGTGCACAGTCTAGGCACAGACTGCATCAATCATCATCACCCCATGATTCAGAGCCTGGCTAAAGACCTTTAAGAGTAGTCTGGTGTCATCACTCTCCCAATGACACTGACGCAATATGAGACTGGCAACAAGACTAGTGAGAACCAAGAGCAAGTTCGGGCGCAAACTATAGTTAACCATTAGTCAGTCTCTGCTTTACCAATGCGCATGCTCAAATGCAGTTCGCTCGAACGGCTCTAGTCGAACTATTGTTGAAAAGATGGCAACCGCTTTGTTTACATTTGCGACATGAATGAAATGGGTTTTGCCACTATTCTTCCACGCATATAAGTAGGATAAGCCATAACGTTAGTCATGTTGGTCCAAAAACAAGACAAAAATTACATTAGGCCCGCCACATTTTCACATAACGTTACTGCCTTTCCAATTCCCTCCGTCCGACTACTGACATCACTTTTTCTACGTCACTGGTTCCCTCCATGTTTTCCTATGAAAAGAGGCTACTGTCAACCAGCGGCAACCGTGCTCCGGGGTCTGGTTCCAAATAGTCGACTAGATAGTCCAACCATTCTGCGTTCGAGCGACGTTAGTCGAACTATGGTTAACTATAGTTCGCGCCCGAACTTGCTCCAAGATGCAGCAAGGCCATGATGAATAATTCATCAAGGCCGAGCAGATTGCATCAAAAACAGTGGGAGAGTCCATCTTGTTAGAAGGGGTGATGAATGGGTGAGGGGAAGGCGAGGTGCATCCAAATACCCTTAATTGTGCTCATGTTGTCATAGCTCAAACTGCCAGGAAGAATAAAATATTAGCAAATGCTGGAGATTTATAAATGCTTATTATTATTATTATTAGTCATTTGATGATCTGTATGGGTATTGGCCATGCAGCCCCAAAATGTTACTTACTTGGGTTGGTTAGAGACTGTAGCTCTTGCTGAGCTTTCAACCGGAAATTCTGGATGTGCTTCGAATCTATCAGCACTTCTGTATTGACAAACAATAAGAATTACTAGAAATCAGTCTGTTCCAACTAATTTAAACCATTTTTATGACGTCACTTTATTTTTTAAAGTGTGGATTGGTAATCTTTAGTAAAGTGTGGAATCGGAAATACAAATCCAAGCTAAAACTGTCCTGAAAACGTAAATCTAGCAGAGTTTACGAGTAATACTCAACAGAGGCTGGCAAAGTAGAGGCAGCGAATCTGACAAATAGTACTCAGCTGAGCTGACGAGTACATATTAGCAGATATCAACGTACATCCAGCGAGGATGATGAGTAATACTCACTGGCTGATTGAAGAGCAGAATAATTTTTAAAAGCTCTAATTTCTGAAATACAATTTTTTTTATAAACTTACTTTCAATCTCCAACTTCTTGTGGTTAGCCCTGGCAACAATACCGGGCCGAACACTTTTCATAAAGTGTTCGGTGGTCAGGGCTGTCTTGTTGACTGTTGCTGGACGAAGTCGCAGCAACAGCATATTGTCGTCCTCGAGTTTTAGAAACTCGGTAAATCTTTTTATCGCCAGGAGGTACTGGTAGATAGTTTGAGGCTGTTTTCCCTCCTGGCGAAGTGTCATGACCAGTCTACGATAAAAAGGTTTATTAATCATTAGTACGAGTTGTGTTATAAACTAGATAGTTTTAAGTATTTTATTCTTGAACGAAATAATGAAAACAGCTATTGTTTTCTTAAATAATGTGTAAATTTATATCATAAGGTTTTGGTTGTGATACTAAGTTTGACATTTTACTAAATGTAGAATGGGTAGTAAAATTACATGTTTGATTTCTTTCACTGATATTTATGTGTGCAGAACTCATTGGTCTAATTTTATTATTTGATGTGTACATGTTTAAGTATGTATATAGATAGGGATGCTATGGATGAAAATTAAAGTGACATTATGATAATGACATAATATTACATGTCATGAAGCATTTTTAACACCCCATTTCTACAAAGCGTTGGATGCAATTTGTGCAGCTGTACTACATGTACTCTGCGGAAGAATTGTAAATTACCTCTGCGGTATCTTTGGCGTCATAATTTGGGTTATCGGAAGCCCCATCTTTGACGAAACCAGCTCCAGCTGCCGCACAGTATTCGTGGCAGTCCTCCTTGCACTATGGGTGGCCCCCTTTGTACACATGTACAAAGTCCATAAATTTATGGAGAACCGCTGCATGAAAGAAAAAAGAAATTTAAACAAGTTTTAACCAACCAGATATAAGTTGAAAATCACAACTGCAAACCTGAAACTGACAGGTGGATTACAATGTATTACCCGGTCTGTACATGTAGAGTGTAAACTGCAGAAAGACTAACGCCTTCAGCGCATCTTTTAATTTTTGTAATGGTTAATTGTATTTTGGTTAAGTGTAAGTACTTTACAGATGGGTCGTTATTATTTGTATACATTTATATTTTGTGCGAGGAATTGAAGGCCTTTTTGTCATTTTGGGGGGTAATTTGTTTTTAATGCCAGGCACATGTTTGTCCTTGTTTTGTTGTATTATTTTGAACTCCGAATAAATAATAATAATATTTATTTAACCCTAACCCCCAAGGGCTATTGTGTGAGCATCCTGCTAAATGCAACAACTTGGTACTATTGGTGCATTCTGTTGCATTAAAGATTGTTAGGGTTAAAGATTGTCTAAAGAACCTTCCACTGACAACAATGATTACAAAATAGAAAATTCATTAGATTTTGCAAGATTACACAACCTACACAAACTATGCAGTAAAGCTTTATGAAAAGATTGAACAAAATTGTTATGGATCAAGACAATGTGCATGTATATACAATTATTGGAAAAACACGTTTGTCAAGTATTTATAAACAAACATATTGTAAGGAATGAATGTAAACTAAAAGAGGAAAAATACAGTTTTAAAAGGCACTGAATGATGTTGCTTTTTGTGTGCGTTTGTGTTTGGACCCTGTGATAATGTTATGGTAATGTAAAAACATTTCCACTGATTTCCATTGTAATGGGAGGCCATTACAATGCCCCACTAGTTAAAAAATATTGCCTCCATTTTAATAACAAAATGTGCTTCGTTCCGCTTTGTATTTTGTACTTGCATTATACAGCAGACCACCAATTCCTGGCCCGATTGCAGACGACAATCCTCCGGTCATCTCGATTAAACTCTGTTTACAAACAAATACAATTATAATTAATCACCGCCCACCGCCCACCGCCCACCGCCCACCGCCCACCGCCCACCGCCCACCGCCCACCGCCCACCGCCCACCGCCCACCGCCCACCGCCCACCGCCCACCGCCCACCGCCCACCGCCCACCGCCCACCGCCCACCGCCCACCGCCCACCGCCCACCGCCCACCGCCCACCGCCCACCGCCCACCGCCCACCGCCCACCGCACACCGCACACCGCACACACCGCACACCGCACACACCGCACACCGCACACGCTGCGTGACGCCACCCACGTAAACTTAAAGCATCAGGCCAAGTAGTCATCAACCTTTTGAAAAGCCTGGAACAAAGGCCCGGCTCTCGTTCACAAGTTATCGCAGCTAGGGTTTAGTGCTCGTGGAAAACAAGGGACTCCGAGTGCAAATCCCAAGAAGTTTCCCATACGGAAATGCGAGGACCCCCAGTTTTACACGCAAACCGGGCAACTCTGCGTTGTTTGACAGGATAGAAAACGTGTAACACTTCTAACTATTTATGGCGACGTTTGAGCAATTACAGGAACATTCCTTTCCCCCAAAAAACAGTACATGTAGTAAGTTATGATTTATGAACCACCCCTGAACAAAACAAGCTACATGTATTTTTATTAAATATATATTGTTCCAACTATAATGAGGGCGCTATACACTGAGGCCCGTATGCATGAAAGCGGAATAGCGGCAGAATAGCTTATACCAGGTATAAGTGAATGGTTTTACCAATGTTGGTATACGCATGAACGGGGTATAAGTTAAACTGTGGCCTAACTTTTAACCTCAAATAGGGAGTCGTATGCACAAAGGTGGAATAGCTTATTATGGGGTGTAAATACGGCAGATTTCCTGGTGTAACTTACACCAACCAGGGGGTATGTTTAAGGAGTGGATTAAGACAATTTGGAGTTCGACTCCAGTGGATGTCTCATAACTTTGCCTTCTGTTTGGAGGATACTGGCGTAAAATGATATTCCAATTACGCTGCAATGCCTTTGTTTTCGTCAATTATACTGGAGTTCTTTGTCAAAGAGGGATAGTGCCCTGCATTAAAGTGATATGTTTGTTAAGTTGTTCTATTTTGTTCGTACTTTTTAGCATCCGAAATATATAGGATCATCCAAAATATGGTCTTGTAGGTTTCTGATAGCATGTATAGTATATTCATTATTTGTTAGATACATGTACCTTTATATTTTTTATCTTGTAATACGTTTTGGTTTACAATAAATTGAAATTGAATACATGTATTCGTTTTCAGTACTTTCCCAGTTTTTTGCCCGTTTCCGTTGGTCTTTAGGCTTATATATCAACGGCGCTACGATATTCCCAGTGCTTGGCAGATCTCCCTTTGACGTCATGTGGCCAGATCTACGTGTAACCCATATATGATTCAGAATAGTAGCGCGAAGACAGTCCTATTAATAGATTTCTTTGGAATCATAAATCAATAAACCATTGCATAACCCTAATACCATGGAATAGCTTATTCGCATGATAGTTATGCCTGGAATTGTTAACATACGTTTCGTGCATACCGATTTCATTATACCACAATGACAGGAATAACTATTCTCTGAATAGGCTTACTTTCAGTATAAGTTATACCTCTTTCATGCATACGGGAGTGAAAGTTTCCTAAAATATGCCTGGTGAATAACTGAACGTGCTAGGCCCAAAACTGTGGGAACCAAAGCCTGTGTGATGAAAAATGTCTGGGGGTTGATAGGGTTAAGCGATTTTCCGCCATATAAACTTGCATAGTTTAGCCGGGACCAAGGATATGTGTTTGTAATGACCGGAAATTCGTTTTGACGAAGTTCGTAATAACGGGAGTAGACTGTACATTGAATATTATCCATTAATAATGGTCGATTTATAGAGCAAGGAATATCTTTAACTACAGCTAACTATAATCTACCTTAAATCTAACGCTACTACGTGTTGTACATTATGGTTAAGTTTAGCATAGGAATTTACCTTTTTCAAATGAATAGAAAGAATTGGGTCTGTGGATGAAAAGCAAGTCGTTGCTACAATGAGAGCCATTAAGGCCATCCAAATGGCCGGTATACTCAAAAGTTGGGTGATTGAACCAGATGACTCGTTATTCCTTGTTCCTGATAAAAAACAACACCAAGACCATTTCAAGCTATTTTTTTAGTTAGTTTACACATACAAACAACAACAATGTGGTTTGTTAAACACGAGCCACTAGATAAACTCATGAATACAGTCAGCTGGTACGCGGTAAGACGTTCTGTTTGAAGTAGCTGATAGCACGTATTGGAGAACACAACTTCCATGTCACTTAATCCATTAAAATCACTTTTATAAAAAAAATAATAAATTTTTGGATTTTGTAAACCGATTAACGAATTCGGAGGATCGATTATTCGATATTTTCAAATTCGGTTATTCGGTTTTGAAAACCTCCGATTTGTCCCAGCACTAAAATTTACCCCATGAATAAGAGTCACCACCTACTGATCGATTGTCAAATATTGAATGGCACATTATTATTTGTTTTACTAAAATTCTTTCTTTCCATTAGATAGTTTTTAACATTTACAAATAGCCACGATTTTCTGAAGCGGGTGTACAATTTATAGGTACTTGTTATATGTTACACCATTGAGATATAAACAAATTATGAACAATAAAGTAGTCACCAGTTCAATTATACAGACGTGATTTCTTTCAATATTTTTGTTCTCTATTCAGGCATGTGAATCTGATTGGTTAGCAAAAAGAACACGTTTGACTTTATCTGGCTGCTTGGTATATGATATACATCACATCCCACTATCCTTGCATCATCTGGGCCCATTTTAATGCTAACCATTACATTCTGTGCTTACAGTATTAGTCAAACGTACTATGTAGCTTCACATGATCCCGAGTTATAAGTCAGGCATCGTCCAATTATATCTACTATATGTTGCTTCTTTGTCAGCTATATGTATACTCTTTCACATTCTCCGTCTTCTACGTCACAACGGATTCACTGACCAGTTTCAAGTATTCCTGGAAGCTGATTCCCATGACCAACATTTCTTGTTGTTCCAATGTCCTGAGCCAGTGTAGTGAGGCTTTGTGATTACCCGTCATCACGCCAATTCTGTCGTACATCAAGGCCAACCCTTGGCTGTTAGCGCCTCAACGATCGCCCGCGCCTCGGCCTCACCGAAGGAACGAATCAAGCTGGCGATCGCGGTTCCGTTGTTGATTACTTCAGAAGCTGTAAATGAAAATTTATTAAAATGCAAGCTTGTCAGTTGATTGGTGTTAAACATTCCTTTCAATACAAGTCAAAGGTAAAATGCTCTGAGAGCATAATAAAAGGGCCAACGGGTTTCCAGTTAAAGTAAAATGCTGTGCGAGCATTCCAGCTAAAGTAAAATGCTGTCTCAGCACTGCACTCGCGTCAAAAAGGAAGTGGACAAGAGAATGCCAACGAGTTTTACCTCTTACCCCCCAACAAGCGCAGACCGAGCGAAAGGTCAGCAGGTGTGGGCCACTAGTTCGGTGTGGGCGGGTCGAAACCGTTGCCCTCCCACCTCGCCCCCTCCTCCCATAGCAGCATGGACTCACAATCGGGTAGTCTAAAGCACCGACTCAATGAGCCAATGAGAGAGAGACACACGCATTGGAGGGGAAAGCGCTGCACTCTCTGCGAGAGAGAGAAGGCCGCAACGCAAGAGAGTGGGAAGGCGATCACCGGCTATGTAACGCGGTCGGTGGTCACGTAGCTGAATAACTGGCACGAAATGGACGGCGCGTAAACAATAACTCGTGCTCGCGCGATAGGGCGGATGAGCACGAGCTTATAAATAAGCTTATAATGGGCTTATTAACGGATAATCTCGACACGCGCTGTGGGCCCACGGTGAAGTTCACTTCTTACCCGCTCTGTGCGCGCTGTGTATCAAGTAGTAAGTATGCTGCTGTTGGCGCTCACATGTTTCCGTGCGAAAGTTGTTAAGTATTGAAGCAAGGTGACATCGGTTTTTTTGGAATCCGGCACACGTGTCGGATGAATTAGAGAAAGCGTGCGTTCGCTGTGTATTTGCGAGCGTTTGTGAGACAAATGCGCGCAAGGCACAGCTACGTACGGTGGTCTAAAGGGGGAGAAAGAAGGCGGTGCTAAGTAGAATTGTCATTGTCAACTGACGTGATGACCTGTTGCAGTGTATGAAGTGCAACCCTATGCAGGCACAGGCGCTCATGCATTAGGTGTAGCTGACAGATGCTGAAAGTACGCCGGCGCAGATGTGCATGCAAAACGGAGCGAAGGCTGTCAAGTGTCTTGGGCTAGCTGGAGGGTGTAGGTTAGAATTATGGGCGTAGCTAGTATGCGCCAGAGTAGAAGAGCGTGCATAGCGGCACCTAGGACCTCTCAGACAGTGTCGTCAGTGCAGGAGAGCGCGCAGCGTATATCGAACATTGGTGATAGTACTCTTTATAGCAACGCAAAACCAAAATTGAACTCCATCCAAGCCGTAATGGCTATCTTACGATGACCCACCAGCATTAGTGTATGCAAATAAATGCAGTGATTACGGTACGGTGCTAACCAGTTAACATCTACTGCTCGGTGGGAGGGCAACGGTTTCGACCCGCCCACACCGAACTAGTGGCCCACACCTGCTGACCTTTCGCTCGGTCTGCGCTTGTTGGGGGGTAAGAGGTAAAACTCGTTGGCATTCTCTTGTCCACTTCCTTTTTGACGCGAGTGCAGTGCTGAGACGTACAGCATTTTACTTTAGCTGGAATGCTCGCACAGCATTTTACTTTAACTGGAAACCCGTTGGCCCTTTTATTATGCTCTCAGAGCATTTTACCTTTGACTTGTCCACTTTCTTTTATTTAGTAGCTTGTGTTTGAACAGTAAGAAGTTTTTCGCGCGCCGACAGAATGCAGTCACCGTCCGCCGCCATGGCAACAAGCTCACGCAAGCGCGCTTCGAGCGCGTCACGGTTGTCGGCGCGACTGTCGTAAGCGGCAAACTCGGCGTCGACAGCGGCCGACTGCAACTGCCGCAGACGCTCGCGCTGCTCTTTGCGCTTCGGTTGCGCCCGCTTTTGCGGTGGCGGCGCTGCGCTGCTTGGCTGCGCGGATGTGCTGGTGGCGGCGCGCTTGGGCAGATTTTTCACTGCAACGCTCGCGCGCTTCTTTTTGGCTTTCGCCGTACGAGCGCCAGCGACGTGACCGAGCATCGTCATGTCGGCGCCGGGCGACTGTACAATTTGCATGGCAGGCGTTGGGAGCGACGTCTGCTCGACCGTCACGGGCGGCGCCAGCAGCGCTTTTGCGCCCGTTTGCGCCCACCACTGCGCATCCTCTTTGAAGAGGAGCTCGATGATGGTGGCCGGCGACGGCGGCAGCAGCGCTTTGACGCCCGTGTGCGCCCACCACTGCGCATCCTCTTTGAAGAGGCGGGCGATACGCCGCTTGTGCGTGCGCAGTCGGCGCAATTTCTCGTATGCCGCGTAGAGGCGCGCGCAATGTACTCGGAGGGTAGACTTGACCCAAGTCGGACTTACCATGGAGTTAGGACTACCAATTTGCTTTCGTCAATCCGGCAGAATAGTTATGTGCTTTGTTGGCCTTAGAAAAAAGGCGCCGTCATCTGGTTGTCGTTCCGCTATCGGCATCAACGCGATGTCATCATGTCAGTGCAGTAAATCCGACTTGACGGATCGGCCAATCAAACCCCCCGCGGTGATATGTAGTTATTCATAAATTATTTGCATACGCATCACATGGTTATCGATGTATGCCAAATAAGTCCGCCAATCGGTACGGACTCGCTAGACCGCTAACGGACTATGGAGGAATGGTAGGCAGTACTGTCACTAGATGCCTTTTTCAAATTAAATAACTGCGTCCATACTTCGTTTATTTAGTTAGAGTATGGTATAGTGAAAACTTAACGGCCGGACAATGTACACGATAGCAAGACTATTAAACCGTTTGTACATTTACACATAATGTACACAATGCACATGTGTATGTACATTGTACATCACAATGTCCACGTATGTCCGTCACACAACTGGGTCAAAGTTCATATTATTACAGATATATGCTAATTTATACAATTCTGCAATTTGATTGGCCTCTACCGTTTTCGGTAGATGAGCCCATAGGTTGTGTACAAACGTGTGGCACATCTGTCCAGTCGGGATTTCTGAACCACACATGAGCATGGGTGGCGCATGAGGGCGCGCTACTGATAAGCGTGGACGTGACGCGAGGCGCACAGTGTGGATGACCATGAGCAATGTTACCACATAATCCCGACTTGGATCAAGTCTACTCGGAGGGCAGCTGGCTGCACTTGCCGGCACACTTCTGTTTGTGCGGCAGTGAGGTGCCCTTGTACTGCGGCGGGCTGTTGTTGCAGAGTGTCAGCTCACTCTCTCGCTTGGTGATGGTGAGCGGCGCCGGCGCATGGAACTTGGGGCGTCGCTTTCGACGCGGAATGCGCGCCATGCGGTCGCGACGCGCGTCCAGCCATATGTGCATAAACTGCGTGTAGATAGCAGCTGCACGTGCTGGGCCGGACGCGTGTCGTCGCGTGGCTGCGCGGAGTGACTGCGCCGACGCCGATTGATCTTATGCGCCCTATCGCGCGAGCACGAGTGCGCCCGCGCGCGATGCGCCGCCTGCGGCCCGGTGTTGTCGCCGCAGGGCAACTTGGGCATGTGCGCTTGTATCTCGTGCGCGTCGCTAGTGTACTGCGACTGGCTGCTGTCGACGAGTGGCAGCTCACTCTCCCGCGCCCCGTAGGGTTTGCGACGCAGTCGGCGACGCGGCGACGCCTTGGGCGGCCGTCGCTTGTCGGCCGCACTGCGCGCCATTATTTTTTTTAGTTTTGTGTTTTGTTTTTGTTTTGAAGGTTTTTTTACGTTTTTTTCTCTTACCTCTTACAAGCAATCGTCTATCGCTTGTTGTGCCCGGAAATCGATGCGTAGATTCCGAGCGAAGAAAACCTGCAAAAAAACACAATGTAAGTTTGCCGATGTGCGAACAAACAGCAAACGGTTGTTGAGTATAGATGCAAGTTGACACCTCGGTACACGTTGTTCCCACACAGAACAGAACCACCCGTTACAGTTAGTCGAGCCACTAACCTACCCGACTCTAAATAAACCAATCAGCCTACTTTGCCGTCAGACCTACGGTGTTGCGTCTTGCCACAGACCTACGGGCTACTAGTATGTATATACTATATAGTACTGTACACCATTACATTGTTCTCCGTATACCCATTAGCTCCTACCCTGTGAGGAGATAGCACTAGTCAATAGCAGCTGCTACTTCGTTGTTTCTGTCTTAATTGTCTAAATTGGTCACTTTTGAAGCCAAAATACGTTTTAGCTTCGTTATTTCGGGTGTTTTGTTATTTTTTTAACCTCCCCCCCCCCCCCCTCCTGCGAGTCGGCGTCGTCGTTGTCATCGGCGAACGTCTGCGATTGTGATGATATTGCCCAGCGTCAAGTTGCCGTTGTGCTTCACTACAAAGGGCACACTGTGACTGCTGCAAAAAAGCGAAATAGTTTGACAATTTTCAGCAGGAAATGAAACAAAATTGCGACAGAAGCAAGAAAGTTAGACAGAAACACAGAATTGACCGAAATTGCCGATAATTTGAAGCGATTCAGACAGCGAAAATTATTACCAGAGCTGAAATTTGTGGTTGTGTGCGCAAGCGTTTTGGCGGCATTTGCGCAGCGCACACTTGCAAACAACGCCGCACAATTGCGCAGTACATGCGCACTGACACTAGCAAATGCTAAAACGCCCGAAACTCACAAAAACGCAAGAAATATCACACATTCTTGCCGCGGCGCTGCCACTCCCAGCCGGGCGAACCCGTTGGGTGTGACGCTCCCGCGTCACCCTCACATGTCAGATGGTCAGATTCGTATGACAACCCCCTCTGTCGTCGAACTGAGGAAATTCATTCACATGTCAGTTGCAACCCAGTCTCCTTCTTAAATTGTGTACATATCACAATTGACCAATTGTGTGTATATCACAATTTAAGAAACTGTACATGCGCAGTAATGCTGGCAAAACGGAGGTTGGCCCTCAAAGAGTGAATAAACAAGTGTATGATGTTCTTATTAGTTGCAGTAGTTGTTTAAGTTTGGGATTGGAAAAGGAAAAAGTCGGGTTAGGGTACAAGAAAAAAACAATTCATATTACCGCATTAACAGCAATTCTTATTATTGTTATTATTTGACGCAAGTTTAATTGCATTGTATCTCAAGTTTTGTTTTTCTTTCTGTACCCTAACCCGACTTTTCCCTTATTCTACCCCAAAACAAAGTAATGAACTTAAACCAACTAATTCAAGTAATAAGAACATCATACACTTGTACACTTGTTTATTCACTCTTTCAAGACCAACCTCCGTTTTGCCGGTATTACTGCGCATGTACAGTTTCTTAAATTGTGATATACACACAATTGGTCAATTGTGATATGTACACAATTTAAGAAGAGACTGGGTTGGTCAGATGGTCAGATTCGTATGACAACCCCCTCTGTCGTCGAACTGAGGAAATTAATTTTCACATTTTTTTTTGTCATTGTCAGATGGTCAGATTTGTATGACAACCCCCTCTGAGAAGTCGAAAATCAAAATTCTGTCCCAATAGAACTCATGCCCTTGATCTCCTGATCATTTTCGTTATTGGGTTCTTTTCGATTCCGTGGAGCGATCGCGAGTTATTCCAGTCGGACTGAAGAAGAAAGAAAGAATAAAATTAACGCAAAATCGGTGCACTGGCAAAGTAAGGGTGCCGCGGCGCTGCCACTCCCAGCCGGGCGAACCCGTTGGGCGTGACGCTCCCGCGTCACCCTAGATGTACACAATTTAAGAAGAGACTGGGTTGGTCAGATGGTCAGATTCGTATGACAACCCCCTCTGTCGTCGAACTGAGGAAATTAATTTTCACATTTTTTTTTGTCATTGTCAGATGGTCAGATTTGTATGACAACCCCCTCTGAGAAGTCGAAAATCAAAATTCTGTCCCAATAGAACTCATGCCCTTGATCTCCTGATCATTTTCGTTATTGGGTTCTTTTCGATTCCGTGGAGCGATCGCGAGTTATTCCAGTCGGACTGAAGAAGAAAGAAAGAATAAAATTAACGCAAAATCGGTGCACTGGCAAAGTAAGGGTGCCGCGGCGCTGCCACTCCCAGCCGGGCGAACCCGTTGGGCGTGACGCTCCCGCGTCACCCTAGATACTAGTTTCATTCCCTGTTATGTCCAAGATAACAAGGTTTTGGTCGGATTCTTAAAGCGACTTTGATAACTTTCATATTTGTTGAAATGTACTCATATTCATTGCATAAGGATCATTAGTATGACCATACTGTCACCAAAAATGGGCAGTATTTAGTATTTACAGAACTGTAGTATACCACCCCCCCCCCCCCCCCCCCAAATTCTCTCTGTCACAAAAAGGGTGGGGATGACCGATGACAACGGATGCTAAATATCAACTGACCATATAATATGATGACATCACTATTGGTTCCCTGCCCAGAAGATCTTTCACATTCATACATTCCGCTACAATACTGGTACCCTACCTGAATTGAGAATTCCTTGAGTGATTTTCTCTGTTTCTTTCCTAACCAGCAACTCCAGCTGTAGGAAGGTCTCTTTTTCAGCCTCTTCGTTCATTAATTGCACCTGTAGATTCCTGTTTAAGATGATGTCAGGTAGGTCAATCTTTAACAGTTGGAAGTAAGGTACATCCACGTGATAGCCCTGAGTACAGCTGGTTGTAGAGTTGCTACATAGATGACAGGTGTCGTAACGCAAGCAGATCTCGCGATCAGGACAACAGTCACCTGTCAAATTCAAACAATAAAAAAAACACACAAATAAACAACAAGGAAAAACACACAAAAATACAAACAGTTTGATTGGAGTCCATGCAAGTTCTTACACAAGTTTAGTCATAAGTTCCTTTATAAAACCAGTCACAAGTAACTGGATGAACGATGACAAACAAATGTTTATATTACAGTTCCTTTGAATAGCTTGTGATTAGAATTAGTGATGGACTCAACTATATCCCTGATAGCATCCAACTCGTTGAAGTTTTAGCCGATTGGACACTACGCACATTTTTTTAGATTTAGATCACTTAGTTTTTCCTCCAAAAGATATAGTTTGAGATGGAGTAATTTCCTTCATAGGGCAAAAACTGATTATACTGATAGGTATTTTTCCAATGAGTGATTGTAAACTACGCAATTTTAACATCCTCAATTCTTACCACCCAGTTTGGCCCGGAGCGCATTGTGAAGGATGACTTCCACATGTCTCCTCTGATACAGATACATGGATAAGGAGATAGTGGCTGCAATGTTCTTGAGAGATGACTGAGCCACAAACTCAATCACATCCGGGTACGCCTTGTCAAATCTCTGCTCTAGAAGGCCAAGTTCTTCTTCTCTACAGTTCAAACAGAAAACACAGCAGTTAATAAGAGAGCTGTGATGTAGATAATTCCGGCAAACAAAATTAAAAGCCATTTTGGGGTAGCCCCACCGGCCGCACACAATATGTAATCAAGGGAATAAGTACGTGTCCAAGCCAATTTCTTTTCTTGGTACCACACTAACCTGATGAAGTACTGAAAGCTACAGGATAAGCTATGAGACAGCCCTGACGACGTGGTCACCAAGATGTCATCCAGCTCAACGTGGGTGGCCCAGGAAGGGTATATCTTAAAGGTGAAATCTGGTCCAACGACATACCGGCCCGACTCGTACGCACCGTCATCAAATAAGACCTGACCAGTGGAGCGCTGTATCTTCAGGCCAAGCTAAAGACGGTGCAAAAAAATTAAAAAAAATAAAAATGAGCTTAAATATTGGCAAAGGGCACACATTTTTTATCAATTTGGCATCAAATGTTGCCATAAATTTAGGTTTTTTTTCATGGTGACATTAAATTGTCAATGGTGAATCACTGTTTCATAAAATGGCAGTAGTCAATTAGAACAATTTCTGCGGTAATGTTTTCATTGAGCAAGATATCGGTACCCCGATTTGAACAGAAAAACACTTAAACTGAAGAGTGTTTGCAGCAACATCAACTATCAAATCACTCATGGGGTTTGGGTCAGGGAATATAACCTCGGACCAACGTTGTTAATTCACCTCGTAATACTCTACGTAGGAGAAAGCCAGTGGGAGAAGAACGACAATTAACACCGCGATCACAACAATGAGAACACTGAAGATCATAATCAGAAGACTGCGCGAGTTGATCTCTTCAAAACCCACATGGAATCGATCTGACCAAAACGATGTCTCTAACGTCTGGCTCTCAATCTCCATCGGCTGTATATAACGCTTGGAATCTGCAGATATGAAATCAGAGATACAGAGAATGCAAGGAGCAAACACTGATAAACAATAAAACCATGAAACTAAAACTAATTCGTCAACCTGCAGGCAACTTCACAAAACAGTGCGTAACAGATGAAACAGATGAAACCTTCATGACGGCATTTTAACTGGAAATCGGATAACCGCAAATCTGCCTTCCAGTTTAACCAGTTCGCGCCGGGATTATTTTAACATCGCCGAGCCGACAGGCGGGATTATTTTTAACGAAACTCGATCCGAAGCGTGTTCAGGCCGATAGTGCTGGGTAGCACACCCACGCATTTCCGGCCTTACGCGCTGCTGACATACATTTCCGAACTTGAACTTGGCGTGTTTATGCGTCATCCGTTTTGAATTTGGGGAAATTGTTGCGTTTATATACGTCATCCGGCGCGAACTGGTTAAACGAATATTTGAATATTCGATTGAATGGATAGTCAAATATTCTAAGATTCAACTCTGGTAGTGGTTTATCAAATATTATACTCAAGACAATCCTACAAATTGTACTATTTTCTTTCTTTTCTTACCACTGCTTAGGGTCATTTCTTCTGCCGCACCAGCTGATTGTGATGAGCTGTCCCTGGGACCTAAAACATAATTATCAATTTGTTCCCGAGTGAAGCTAAGTGTTATCACCAACTTTAGAAAATGTACTAATACCATTATTTTTCAAAGGTACCACATCTGCAGTTTCTTTCTGAATATCTTGGTCAAAAGATTAACCCACATACACCTAATTGTTTTGTAGTAATAAGTTAAGATCGGAATCCATGTTTAAGGTTGTAAATGTTTAGTGATAAACTCTGAACAGTGAACACTTAACAAAACCAGCAATCTGCCTCCGTCTTGTGTCATGTAGGAGACATGTTCCGCTTTCAATTACAAGGAAATATGCTACTTTTTATAGTGCAAGTTTTGATAAATTCAATTAAGCTAATAGAAACTGAAATCCATTTTATTTGGATTGGAAGTTCCACGTTTTGGGGAATTTAGGGGAGAAGCAATGAGTGACAAGGTACCTTGCTAAAGGGCACACGCACCATAGTCCCAGGCAGGACTCGAACCCACAACCTGAAGCTTTACCCACAGACAGCAAGTTCAATGCTCCAGACCACGAGGCTATAAGGCACTCCACTGTTATGTTTTAAACATTTGTGCACAAATTTTAATGATTTTCTATTTTTGGTTTCTAACTTATGTTAGTGCTTTTTTAGAGGGCTTCTTTGGAAAGCAGTTTGTTAACTGAAAAGGACTACACTCTTTAAAAATTACACTAAATTAAAAAAAAGACTCACCCGACATTTCACCCATCTCGATATCTTCTTGGTAGGACCTATCACTGGGATCATTGAAGAGATTAACAACTATGTGAGGCTCAATGGAATCATCCTGATCCCTTACCATATCCTCATCCGTGTCTCTTACTATGTCCTCATCCTATACAAAGACAATCACAGGAAGGTTTAACCCAATAGCAAACTACATTTGTAAGTCACATCTCAAGGGATTGGGTCAACAATTTGAGATATCTAGAATTTGAGTTAAGCGAAGTTCTATTTGTTTACAACAATTTGTCTCCACAATGCTGACAAGGTACCCACAAGGAAATACTGACAAGGTCTCTACAAGGAAATACTGCCCCAATTTAACAAAATTTAGTTTGCATTTTGTTTGCCAATCAGTTACACATCTGTGAATAGGTGCAAGCCACCTAGTCTGGTTTCCTGACCTGATAGTTCCCCGACATCTAAAATTGCCCTGTTCATCTGAAGCAGACCAAATACATGTACCACAATAACGATTTTTTTTTTTTTTTCTATCATCCATAAACACAAAACTTCAAACAGGTCTGGGTAAAACATTTTCTATAAAATACTAACCCAAAGCTCATCCATTTCTGCAAATTATAGCAAAAGATATTGAAAATTACCTTTAAAATGTTATGTCCAAGTACAGGTGTATGAAAACGATAGTGTATGTTTCCTTTCGGCAATGTTACTGGAAACACAACCTAATACGTTAACACAATGAAAGAATACTTTGACACACACTAGCACGACTACACCATAACAAACGCAGTTGCTTACCTGGCTCCGTGTTTCATAGTTCACCTTGACCCCCGACAGTCGTATTGATTCGTTGTATGATGGAGGATCCTGGTATTCAGGAGGGAGGGACACAGCCACGCCCTTATCTACTTGGTCATCATCATCGCCTCTATTGGTTTGTGTTTGGTCCTTGTCTCTGTCATCGTTTGCGGAGGTAGGTACAGTCTGGGAGGGGGAGGGGGAAGGGGAGGGGGAGGGGGAAGGGGAAGGGGAAGGGGGAGGAGTTGTGTTAATGGTGAAAAGGTTGTTGGATTTTTACACTTAATACTGAGATCCCGACGGAAGATTGGTTAAAAATATGAATTTATGAAATCAACATTTGTAAAGGCAACTATAGAATGCAGGGCCCAGCAGGGCCCACTCACAACTCTCGACTTTATTTACCCTGTGACATAGAATGGAGTGGCCCTATTCTATGGGTATTGGGGTATACAGGGTTAGGGTATGGTTAGGGTTAGGGTCAGTCCATTCTATGTCCTAGGGTAAATAAAGTCAAGAGTTGTGAGTGGGCCCTGCATTCTATAATTGCACCTTTGTAAATTGACAAAACAGGACAAACTGACAGCAAATCAAGAACTAGCTAGATGAGTTTCCAAAAGAGCGCACACAAACTCCGACTGAAAGTTTAATTATCAGTTTAAACCAACTTTTCTTGGTTTTACTTCAAAAATATGGGAGGAAAATAACAACTTACCTCTGGTTCATCTACAGGGGCTCCCTCATCAGGGTCTGTGTCACTGTCACTGTTACTGTGTGGGGGTGTTGGGGTGTCATCTGCTGTCTCATTTGTCACAGGGTCCGGCTGTGTCTGTGACATGTTTTCACCAGAGCCTAGAAACACATGTGCATATAGGGAAACACACAAAAACAAAAAAATAGAAAATACTGCACCGTCTAGAATTTTAGAGTATTACTTCCCTAAAAGGACATAATTCAACACAGAGGTTGTTATAATGAGGATGTCCCAGATTTACCACAAAGCACACTTTAGTTTCTGAAGTTTAGTTGGGAAACACTGTTTAGAAATAAGAACATTTCACGTGTTTTCTTGGCAGTACTTTTTCTGTTGTGGCCGATATGTGTTGTATGCAGAAACTCCGATGATTACAAAATTCTTTTTCCCTAAAGTTTCAATTCAACAGGATACAACTCCATACATCCTTTGGGCTTGTTAGGTCAAAGACAACAATTGTAAAATGGCGTCACCAGGAAATGTAAACAGTTTTGGTGCCCGACGTTCAGGTACTTCCACTGAACCTCGCGTAAGCCCATGCAGGGGTGAAAGTCAAGTGAAGCAGATAAAATGACACTGTGTCAACGATAAAAGCACAATGTATTGACAATTAAGCAAATGGGTCGATAATATATCAAATCTAAAATTCCAAATCCAGTCTTGTCCATGTCCATGTACACTTAATCTGCCCTTATAACTTTCAACCACACAAAATAGTGAACGATTGGCTGACAGGATCAAGTTGCATCAGAGCTATGACAATCATCAGGAACAAATTAGTCACTGAATTGTTGTTGCCTGGGTGCAACTGTGATAATATTAATATATGCAACTGTGACTTATCTTAATATTGAGACGATTGGCATCAGTTAAAACAAAAAAAGTCAACTGTAGCAAGTGTAGAAATTGTTCAACTTCTGTGCCAATGCGGACGTTTCTTTACCTTGTTTATCATCTACATTGAAGACATTCTCATCCTGCTCATCCATCATCGATGTTTCTTCATTTATTTCTTTGTCTTCTTCGTCCTCTTCACTGATCCTAGCTAACTGGTACTTGACTCTGCGTCGTCCGAAATCCATGGTTTGGGTGTTTTACGAAGATGGAATCGGCGGGAAATCATGTTAAGTCGTTTGGCAGTGTTGGCTTGACGGCATGCAGTTTGTTTGTTTTGTTTTTTGGAGGAGGGGGGGGGGGGGGGGGGGGGACAGACAGGTTTTTAGTGCGCAGAACGGAAACCACCAAACATTGAGGAATTAGCTAGAGCAGCAAAAGAAACTGGCTAGACAGAAAAACTCCAGAAATTAAAACAAAAAAAGGCAAAATAAATAAAAAAGACAGGAAAATAAAATAACACAAACAAAATAAAATCGCAGACATGAAGTAAGTCAACGACAATTTACACAAGAAAATGTTGTGAAAACAATTATGTAAATGATTAGTCCGAGTTACTGGACTCTAGTTATTGCTTTTTTAACATTTATTTAGAGTTTGGACATTATCTGGCGCTACTAGTAGCGCCAAATAATGTCCAAATGTTAAAAAAACGATAACTAGAGAACAGTAACTCGGACTATGGTTTAACCAGGTTAGTGGAACAGAACAAAGACTGTTGTCAACTAAACCAAATTAAATTCAGTAAATGCAGACAGCTAGCCGGTAAACTTGTCAAATTGTGTCGATCGTCGGTTGTGGGTTTTACCCTCCGTAACAGTAAGTTCTACAAACCCAAGCGAGTAGTGAAAGAGAATTATATGCCCCATGGTATTGGTAAATTAAATACCATTTGTATGTTTTCTGAGTTATTCACATTTATTTATTGTGTAATATTTTGCAATAATAATTAATTATAATCCCATAACAATAAGTCTACACCTAGTAAGGCCGCTGTAAATGACGTGCTGTTAGAAGATTAATCTCTGATACAATGTGGAATTCTAGTTCAAATAAAAAAGCAATGAAATTGGAATTCTTTTTTACTTGCCAATCAATGCAATTGCAATGGCATTGGTGGCAAAGACCAAAGACCTAGAGCGCCGCGCAGTGCGCCTACGGCGCTCTACGATCTTTGGCAAAGACGAAGTTCAGTTCACTTCATTGAAAAAAATGTACGTACACAAAAACAATGTCACTTTGGCCGCCTTTTGAGGTAAATTATTTCCGGAGGAAGTAAAACAAATACCTCATTTATATTAATAATAACAACTTACGTTTAAGGAATATCAACAGCTACATACATTTACGAAACCACTAAGAAAATCGAAAAAATAACCGGAACTCGCCAGCGATACTCAACGCATCGCGCAGACATGTAAAATAAATAGCGCCCCCTGGCACCAATTCTAGACTCGGTACGGTTCGCTCGCGCCCGCGCGCGCGCGGTGGGCACGAGCGAAGACTAATCTCACATTACAAAAACGTGAAAAAACTTAGATCACTGCGTTAATTTTGTTCACAAAATGTAGTGAGCCTGTATAGTCCAGGCAAAATACATAATTTTGTTTTGTTGACCTCAAACAAATTGCAACAAATTGTTTTTCACCACAGTGCACTTCTATATAAGGTCCCTAGAATGACATACTAAAAATCTACAAAAATCCAAGTGGTGCAAATAATCCAATTTGCATAAATCGTTAATCCCTGCCGTGTAATATGTTTATATTCCCATATTTAGGTATATATTTTATTTTTATTTTTTGAAAAGTTTATTTTGGCGATTATACTTACACATCCTTACTTCAATAACATTTTCTAAAGCATGTAAGTGACTAAATAATTATGAAAATATAGTAATGGTCCAAAACTACTACAATTATACCCTATCATTTGCACGCATTTACCTTGTCTCCAGATATCATCAATTAAGTAAGTATTGAAGTGCTTCAAATTCACCAAGTTGCTTACTGGCACAGTAATCCTATTAAAACCTTATGGAAAATCATATGGACAATGATAACATTGTGATATTAAGCCCAGCAAACAAAAACTCCGGGAAAAAATGATGTGTCCCTAAATTGGGCTAACAAGTAGGTGAAGGGTTGCCTAAAGGTGAAAGACTTGAACAAGTTCAAGGAAACCCCCCAAATTTAGGATTTTTGTTGCTTACAATAATCATATCAATAATCAAGTCTTCCATGTTAGGCAACCCTTTAACTACTTTTTAGCCCAATTTATAGACACACCATTTTCCCCCAGTTTTTGTTTTCTGGGCTAAATATCACAATGTTATTATTGTTCATATGATTTTTCATAAGGTTTTAATATGATAACTGTGCCAGTAAGCAACTTGGTGAATTTGAAGCTCACCAATACTGACTACATGATGATATCTGGAGACAGTGTGCGCACTTTATAGGGTCACAAACTTGTCATTTTGGATAATTACTGTGTTCTCATAAATATTCAGTCACTTATATGCTTTAGCAAATGTTATTCAAGTAAGGATATGTAAAGTAGAATCACCAAAATAAACTTTTCAAAAAATAAAAATAAAATATATACCCAAATATGGGAATAAACATACATGTATTACATGTACATGGCAGGGATTAACGATTTATGCAAATTAGACATATTTCCACCACTTGGATTTTTGTAGATTTTTAGTATGTCATTCTAGGAACCTTTTAGAAGTGCATTGTGGTGAAAAACAATTTGTTGTAATTTGTTTGAGGTCAAAACTCTTTTTTTTCTGGACTAGTACTGTACAATGCAATTAAAGATAAAACAAGCAGAGATAAAACAAACAGAGATAAAAACAAGCAGAGATAAAACAAGCAACTTAATTGGCTTCGCCATTTTTCATTCGATTATTTTATTTATCACAATCGTTTCAAATTTAACTTCCCTAAAACTAATCTTACCTATTGTGGACGTTTTCTAACCCAAAATATGTCTTTGTTAAGAAAGCTTTTCATGATTAAAGAAGTTTTTCATAATTAAGGTAGTTGCTCGCAGTCATCGTGTTTTGCATTCCTGCCCAGTACTCATTATTAATTCGAACAATATCTCTCATACTAAACTATAAGGTTCTCATTCCTCATTCCGTTAAAAAAGCAGCACAAATAGATGAGACTTGTCACAATTAAAGTCTTTTTATTTTGTAGAGATTTTGGGGGCTTTTCCGCAAGTTGCGGAATAAGCCTTTATTTTTGCAACACGTATCTATCTGCTTGTATTATTCTGGTATAACGTTGTTTGTTACGGAGCTACAGCGCCCGTTTCCCATGTTGTCACGTTCTTAATTAGATTTTACGAGGCCATCATAGAGCTAGAGGTTTTATTTGAGAAGAATAATTTGCAATGATCTACAAAAACTCTAGACGGCAAATTATTTGTCTTACCAAGTTTCGTAATTCTAAGCCGGCTGTGTGATGAGGTCCGTTGTGCTAGAGGGGTAATGATTGAAAACGACACCTTTCTCTGCAGGCCCATAATTGCTTCTTTAAAAATAATAATCGAGTCGGTACTTTTGTTCGATGTGTATTTTGTGACGTATATTTTATCCTCGTGGCGTACATTTAGCGCAAGGGGCTAATTATAACGAATCATATATTCTTGTAGTTTTAACCATGGAGGTAGCCTCCATGAGTTAACTGAATACATTCTTTAAACAAAAAATCGACACAGCCTGACTCAACCGACACAAGCATTCTGATAAATCGAATGCTGTCATCAGTTGAGGTTGACACAGCATTATCTCAACAAGTATTCAGACTCAGAAATATGTACGAATCGTCTTCCTGCAGGACATTATTTTGGCAGAATTGGCAGCAGAGAAGAGACAAGCGTGTACACATATACCTGTATGTGGCAGCAAATTAACTTATATTAGATGTCCAGCACGCTGGACCCCTTTATTTAATTTGATTGAGCTTGCGTTTAAGAACTGATCTATTTATTCCATTGTTTCGGGGACTAAATGATTTAGCTTGACGAAGCTAGTAAAAATGGATTTATTCCTTTAATTTATCTTATACCTCAAACTCGAGAATGGACACGTTTTGTTCACTCATCAGAATCTTAAATGGGCGTGAATGGGAGGAAATTAAGTCAGAGAGAAACGACTCACCATAGGTACTTTTTCATCGTTTTTTTTCTTGATATATAATTGTTCACAGACATATTTCTAGTTGTTCGCTTTACTGTGCAAATTGTAGTAGGTTTCTACCAAATATTGAAGGATAATAATATGACTGTTTTGTGTGGAACACTTTAAATATATGTATTGTCAATTTACACTAAAATAAGCCTCATTACATAAATGCTCACACAAAAATGTTTAAAAGAAATATACATTATCTTTACATAAAAACGACATATACAAACCACAGGACCTGGGTACAAAAGTAATTAATTTTTACATACAATTTTTGTAAAACTGATTTGAAGATTATCAATAACAATTTAATTATAATATAACTATATGTACATTAAAATATTTAAGCCGACATGATTTATTTTTACAAATTACCATATAACCCCTTCCCCCATTTTTGGGGGGTGAGAAATATTAAATTTTGATTTTTAGGTCATATTGTAATGAAGAATATAACAAGAGTTTTAAATGCATTGTTTGGAGGTCGGGATTGGGTTGCAAGTGCAATAGCTTGCATATATGATGCACATATGTATCATGGACAGCGCCCTCTAGTGTCATCCGGTGTCCTTTAAGCTGCTCAAACGATGAGAACATAATGAACTACCGCCGACAACAAAAATACAACTGATTATTAAGTTTAAACTGGTTATTAAATTGTTATGCATAATACTTAACACCATATCAATCGGTGTCTTATCTAAAAAATGTTCACTTCAATGTGCACCAAAATATAGTGTACAAGGCCCGATGATCAATGCATATTCAAATATTTCTCTTATTTAAATTCTACCAGTTTTTCTAAATTGATTACATTGGAAAGAAAAAAAAAGCAGAATTGCTGTGTTTCACTGTGCGACTCTTTGTAACAAAATTAAAATCGATTGTTGCTGTTGACTTGAATATGTATCGATGTAAGGTAACATTTTTAGCAAATGCAATTGAATAATTTATAAATACAAATTGAGATCCATGTACATGTACTACGTATGATTTTAACATTCTGCTGTTCATTTTCCCATGCAGACATCCATACTTCTATCGGATCTTACTATCATGTCTAGTCCTTCTTAGTGGGCCTCCTGGTAGATCCTAGTCATCCATTTGTCGCCATCCATACTTCTATCGGATCTTACTATCATGTCTAGTCCTTCTTAGTGGGCCTCCTGGTAGATCAGAGTCATCAATTTGTCGCTGCGAGTTGGCCAATGCTGTAGTACGATTAAAGTCAATCATGGCGTAGGTATCGGTCCTGCGACTGGAGCCCTCAGAGTTCAAGATAGCCGGGGTCTTTGGTGGGGAACTGTTCATACTAGAGCTACGACTCTGACGAGATTGGATAGTGGGAGTGGTCTGAATCGCCTCTAAGGTCTCCATGTCCAGATCGGCATAATTCATACGTCCTTTGGGAGCTGGCTGGAGAACAACATTGGAGTTGCCGTTGTGTGCGGCCGGTTTCATTCCGACCTCCGACAGTGCGTCTAGGTTAGCGTAACTGTGCTCGCTTACCGGTGACCGGTTCCCCGCCACGGTGGTGTCAAAAATGAACTCTGACCCTGCGCTGCCTTTGCTGGAGGAGGTGCTGCAAGGGGAGCGCAAGTCGCAGCAAAAGACAAAATTGTTGTGAGGAAGTTCCCCGACGGTGTCCAGGTTAGCGTAGTAGCTACTGCTTCCTGAAGTCCTGCTACTGGGCGTAGTGAGCGAGTTCTGAGAAACCAGACTGATTGGTGTGGTTATTGACACGGGCGAGGCCCTGCTGGTGTGGCTGTCATAAGTAATCATCTCCGAGGTAGTACTCACCTCTGAGGTTGTACTCACCTCTGAGGTAGTACTCGTCAAACTGATAACGTTTGCATTGCTATTTAGGTTGAGGATGCTTGTATTGCCGTTCACAATGTCTTTCATTGAGGGAGGTTTCATGTAGTGGGACTCGTGTAGGTTGGTGACTGGAGACATGGTGAGGGGTTCAATTAAGCCCCACCCTATCCACGTTACCATTGACGTCGTTCTGAACCAGCGTCACTGCGTCAATCTCTGTGACAACGACATGTGATGAATCCTCGTCCACGTCATGCTTGAGTCGTGCATAGTTCACGTTAAGATCCCTGTCTTCTGACGGTTGTTGGACGGCCTCTTCACTCAGCCGAGGTAATAAGCACGCAGTGTCAGACGGCGAGTCAGTCTACATTAACAAGTAAAAATGAAAGCAGAAACAATACCAGTTTACATCATAATACACATAGCTATAGTTGTAAAAGAAAAATGCATAAAGTTAAAACTAGGGCTAAAAAACAAGTGGAATTTTGCCACGGGGCTATAAATGGGACCTTTTTATAGCTCCATGGTCCACTCATTTTTGTACTTGTTTGGTTATTTTTAAGTCAAAACATTTCTTTCGGTTTGTTTTGGCTATTTACAAATGGCAGTTTCCTGTCTTTTAGGTGGTGTTTTTTTTCTTAATTTTTTTTTTGAGGGGGTGGAGAGAAACCATCCATGATTTTAGGTGGAGTGTGGCCTAGTGGTTTAGGCTCATGATGCTTGGTCAGGTGTTTGAATCTAGCTGCTGGTCATATGTTGTGTCCTAAGGCAAGCCACTTTACCACCACTAGCCTCTCTCCACCCAGGAGTATAACTAGGTACTGTGCCTACCAGCATTAGCTGGGGAGTAACCTGCGATGGACTAGCGACCCATCCAGAGACAAAATTCCAATCAGTTCATGCGACTGAAACTGGAGTTAATAACACCAGCCTGATGGGCTATATTGCCTCGGGACAGACATGATTTTAGTTATTTAATGGGTTTTATCGTCTTTAGATGTTTACCCTGCTTTCTTGGTTGGACTCTGGAATGTCAGGGAAGGAGTTTGAATTGATGTAGTGCAATGACGAGCCAGGTGACCCTAGACTCCACACACTCGGAGAAGAGGAAGCGACCGACGCAGTTCTTCCAGAGTAAGTAGCAAGTCCGTACGCGCTGCCGTTTTGCTGCTCCCCGAGGCTAGACACATCCGTGGAGAAAGCCGAGAGAACAGGGGAGGTGGGCTGGTGAGTGGGAGAGCCCTCACTGTTCGCTGGCTCCGAGGAGGAAGGGTAGCTGCCCAACCGGCCGTTGCTGTTGCCGCCGGCCTGGGCATTCTCCTGGACGTTACGGAAGAGGAACTCGGCACGCTTGCATTTGAAAGCGTAGATGCCTGTATTGTAAAGTAGAGGCAAAAAGCGTAACTCTGTTATCCTCTAGATGCCTACCCTACTTACTGACTTACTGACTCTCACTAGTAAGACTTGCTTAAGCTTCACCTTGACATCAAATCTGTTCGATACCACAATTGCCAAGTCTCATTTTGTCAACAATTAAATAGTTTATCAGCAATATGGGGCCAGGAAAGATCCGGTACCACTTCCCTTCATTAAAAAAACAAAACTCACCTGGCCCAGTTGCACACCGACACCGACGTCCACTCTCAAAAGAAAAGAGTTTCTTGTCGAAGCCGTAGCGTCTTAAGCTTCTTAGTGGCCACTTGATGAGATCCTTGCCTCGCTGATGGAGGATAATGTCTGTCTTGGTGACCTCGATCACCGCCCGCTGAATCTCAGACCCTTTGTCGTCCACATTCCGTACCTGCAGAATGACAAGACAAGAAAATCAGATTTTGTCGCCAATTTATTGGCGATTTTGTTCAAATCCGACCACGAGATGGCCAAGACATGATTATAACACAGACAATTTCCTCAACACAAAGTCTTGTGATTCTTTAAGAACATCCTGTATTCCTATTACCTGGAACACAGTTAAAAAAGAAAGCAAAAGGTGCATGACAGAAAAGGACCAATGTTTGTTGAACATTCTTACCTTGAACATGTTATGTGCAAGTTTGGCATCTTTTGGATGGATGCATGTCTGTTCGTTCCCCATGGTGATCACACTTTACAAATGCTCAGTAAACACACAGTGGTATTCTGCAAATACGAACAAATGGGGAAAATGTAATCATGAGCAATAACTGCACCGATTATGTTTTCTGGTTGTTACAGATCGCCTGGAATCACAAAAAAAGGCAAATTTATACCTATGTAGATTGGACGGAGTGAGGTCATCCGTCATGTGTTACCAGTCAATGCCCTATTCTCAAGAACCATTGAGAGCTAGATAAGCAAACCCCCCCCCCCCCCCCCCCCCACAAAAAAAACTATAAAAAAAAAAAAAAAAAAAAAAAAAAAAAAAAAACACCTGGTTTTCCGTGCCCACTACAGCTACAAGTATGTAAACTTGACACTAAAAAAAAAAAATCCCAATTAATGCAAATGCATTAAACGTTTGCAAATAATAGGTTTTCTGTACAGGTCTCCGTCCACCTTATTAAAAAAAAGTGGCAAGTTCCCAAGAACACATTTACTTAAAGGAGTTGGCAACTGTCTGACAGTCAAACTCAACACCTGTCAACAACTGGTACCAATTTCATGAAGCTGCTAAGCACAAAAATTTGCTTAAAAGCATGAAAATTCTTCCTTTGAAAAAACATGGTTACAGACCAAATTTTCAGGTGAGGTATATTGTTTAGGAAAGATATTCAGCTGTTTTTTTTTTGCTCAGCATGAAAAGCACAATCATTTTTCTATTGGCCAATCCTATAATTGAAAACAGCTCTAGAACTTGTCTAATAAACACTAACAGTGGCCTTTCAGTTGGCAACACCCAAGAAAACTTCAGGGTTTTCATTAAAGAGTTTCTGCCCATCACACTTGTTCACAAATATGAAATTTGCAGTTGCAAAAAAACCAAAAATGCAACGAAATACCCTTGAAAATGGCAAAACAACCAATTTAAATAAGGTTAAATGGAACACAGGTGAATTTCAAAGACTGCATTAAAAAATTACACTTTAATCTATCAAACATGACAAGTCAAAATTATCTCTCTCCCTTCCCCCTGTTAGAACCACCTGTAAGAGATATTAGCAGGTTATTTGCAAACCACAAACCACAAATCCACCAGACTGGAATCATTTTCAGAATGTCTGTCCTCAATCTTATTTTCTACATGCTATTAGTATTACCATTAACGGGTTAAAATGCCTTAAATAGCAAAATATTTCCGGCCATGGAAGGCAAACACCTCCTTTCATAACCGGAAGAATTTCAACTCCTTGTTAATGGAACACGATAGAATGTCTGCCGGATGATGTCATTGGTCTAACCAAATGTTATTAGTGAGGAAATAGGTCAGGAATCATTTCAACCGGAATAAACTAAAACAAAATTCGTCTCCCAGTTACAAAACTGACTTTTTCAATTCTCTGCAGGATTAAAGTGCATACATTTAGGGCACGCATGCTTGAACAAATAAACGGTGATGTTGATGTTAAAATAATCCCGGCGCGAACTGGTTAAAGGAGTGTGCTAACCATTTAGAGTATTTATATTACGGTATCTTAAATCTAAAATGTGATGATACTGACTTAAAATAGCAATTATTTTGACATTATCAATTAGATGGTATACAAATACTGTTTTGAGTTCTACCTAATTCACATACATTATAAATATCTTGACCTTCCCATTACTGTTTATCCAGACTCAGTACAATGGGAGAACCATAGTTTACATAGGCTGCATGCAGCACAGGGCTTACGTGTATTTCTGTGAATGTGATCCATATGGTAATTTGATGGATATATTCCAAGAACATGAGAACATTGTCACCACAACGCCTACTAAAAGGCGACACCCACACACAGCGTAAACAGCTAAGCTACAAGTAGATAGCTGTACAACCACATGATATAATACATTTTTCCCGGGGCTATTTTCAAGTTTTCCTATAAAAAATAGACTTCTGAATGAAATGTCAGGCAAACGACAAAACAAAATTGCCTACGTTTAGTTATTAATTTATTTTTGTCTTAAATATTTGGAAATTGGACCTTGACAATGACAATAATCCGGCCTATCTTTTTGTGTGTTTATGATACAAAACAAACTCAACATAATGCATATTTTCTAAGGGTTAAAAATGTCAAAAATAGAAAGAAAAAAAAGAAAACATACAAATACAAAATTGTAAAGAAACAAATTCAACAGTCAAACAAATTTAACCAGTTCGCCCTGGAATTATTTTAACATCACTGAGCCGAGGCGCGGGATTATTTCTAGCGATCCCAGGCGGGTTCAGTAAGAAATTTCTTAATAATTCTTCTTAATAATAAGAGTAAAATCAATATCTGCAAACGGTGTATCCTACCTTTAAGGTTAATGTTAGATTGTTGCCCTAGTGCATAAAAACTTTAAAATAACAATTTTATACAAAAATATTATTGGGTAAAGGGCAAAACAAAACATTCAAATTGAAAACTCATTTGTTCACTAGTAATAGGAAAAGAAAGATCAACATAAAATAAATAAAATTTTAGATTTCAAATTTCAATGTCTAAAAAAAGTAAAAGCTCGCTGCAAAAGATTTGAACTGAACCCTAACAATATCAATGCTGCCTTGTCTAAACAAATACCGGTACACGAAATACCTTCATTTTTTTGTCAAACAAACAAAAACCATTAAAAAGTGGTGCTTGTGTAAGTGTACAAAGTGGAATAATATTGTGAAAGCTAAACAATGGTCTTATTTTGCATTGGTTATAAAATATAAGGAATTTAGAATGCGGATGTCACTTGTTTTTCTTTAAGAAAATGTCAAACTTGGATCTGAATCAACTTTGGAGATTGAAATAAAATACAACCTGATTATACAAATGGAATATGTGACCCGCTCTGCAAAAATGAGTCTGATATCGGAAAATACATTTTTACGTAAAGGGCTGTTTATTGTCTCGGAGGCGATTTTTTTTTTAACAAATAATATTTTAGTTTCAAGGCATTTTGGTTTCTCCAACACGCATATTTTCAGATCTGATCGATTGAAAAGATTGTTTTGATCCCTAAATTAAATTTAATACAGGTTTTGTCATTCTCTTACCATAGCATCTGATGAAGCACTACAATTGTAAATCTTCATTTCACTCAAAGACATTTTGAGTATAACTGAGAAAAAGCAAATTTCCTAAAATTGTAAAAGACCAATGCATTACACTACAGAGCTGTGCAATATCAAATGAAAGCTTATTTCCAGATTTTCCTGACCAACTGTACAATTGAATTATTTTTTTTAACACATCAGACTCATTTTTGCAGAGTGGTTCATTGATACTCTTGATATAAATATGTGCTGGCTGGTTTTAAACATATATGTTTAAAGCCTGGTGGCTGTGATTGGTAGTGGGCCAGGTGAAACTACTTTTACACAACATATGATTTGAGCTCCAGTTTGTCTATGAAATAACTGTCATCCTCCAATAAATAGTCACCACACAATAAATACACAAGGCTGGTAACAACAGATTGTATTGTTTAGACCTTGGGTTGTAAAGCCATCAATGCAGTTATTATTGATGGAAGTTAGTCACTAAAGCTACATATTTCAACTATGCAATTTTGATTCAGTGTTATGTAAATATTCGCCCAGCCAGCACTGGCTGAATGATTTATTTAAGCTAATACAAAAGTTTGTATTCATGTACCCAGTACAAGACCAGGAAAGTATCGTTGAAAAATGATACACAAATTCCACTTTTGGTAAATCGGGGAGGGCCGGGGTGGTATTTGAAAATAGCCCGCCCAACAATGGTTTAGACCATTGTTGCGAAATGATACAACCCCAAAAAGATACTAATAAATAATTATTTGTTACAACAACAGGATTAACATTACACTAATTACATCCTGTAAATCTTTCCTAATGAATGACTATCCTTGTGTTTCACCAAACGACCTTGAGCATCTATCTTCTTATTCCTCCATGCATAAATTATCCTCCATGCTCAAATATTCATTCTTGCCAGGGAAATAGGCAACATAGAAAACAAATGTGCTGGCTCACCTCAATATTATGTAAGCTGATATCCACTGACCATGATGGCTATAATTATATAACATTTATTTCTATATTCAGACCATGCAAAGAGGAAAAGTAACTTCAAGAATGAAGGTGCAGTTTCTAAAATCTGTCCGCACGTACCTACACAACAAATCTGACTCGTAAGCATCAATGCCAAACATTGAATGTGCACAGTCTAGGCACAGACTGCATCAATCATCATCACCCCATGATTCAGAGCCTGGCTAAAGACCTTTAAGAGTAGTCTGGTGTCATCACTCTCCCAATGACACTGACGCAATATGAGACTGGCAACAAGACTAGTGAGAACCAAGAGCAAGTTCGGGCGCGAACTATAGTTAACCATTAGTCAGTCTCTGCTTTACCAATGCGCATGCTCAAATGCAGTTCGCTCGAACGGCTCTAGTCGAACTATTGTTGAAAAGATGGCAACCGCTTTGTTTACATTTGCGACATGAATGAAATGGGTTTTGCCACTATTCTTCCACGCATATAAGTAGGATAAGCCATAACGTTAGTCATGTTGGTCCAAAAACAAGACAAAAATTACATTAGGCCCGCCACATTTTCACATAACGTTACTGCCTTTCCAATTCCCTCCGTCCGACTACTGACATCACTTTTTCTACGTCACTGGTTCCCTCCATGTTTTCCTATGAAAAGAGGCTACTGTCAACCAGCGGCAACCGTGCTCCGGGGTCTGGTTCCAAATAGTCGACTAGATAGTCCAACCATTCTGCGTTCGAGCGACGTTAGTCGAACTATGGTTAACTATAGTTCGCGCCCGAACTTGCTCCAAGATGCAGCAAGGCCATGATGAATAATTCATCAAGGCCGAGCAGATTGCATCAAAAACAGTGGGAGAGTCCATCTTGTTAGAAGGGGTGATGAATGGGTGAGGGGAAGGCGAGGTGCATCCAAATACCCTTAATTGTGCTCATGTTGTCATAGCTCAAACTGCCAGGAAGAATAAAATATTAGCAAATGCTGGAGATTTATAAATGCTTATTATTATTATTATTAGTCATTTGATGATCTGTATGGGTATTGGCCATGCAGCCCCAAAATGTTACTTACTTGGGTTGGTTAGAGACTGTAGCTCTTGCTGAGCTTTCAACCGGAAATTCTGGATGTGCTTCGAATCTATCAGCACTTCTGTATTGACAAACAATAAGAATTACTAGAAATCAGTCTGTTCCAACTAATTTAAACCATTTTTATGACGTCACTTTATTTTTTAAAGTGTGGATTGGTAATCTTTAGTAAAGTGTGGAATCGGAAATACAAATCCAAGCTAAAACTGTCCTGAAAACGTAAATCTAGCAGAGTTTACGAGTAATACTCAACAGAGGCTGGCAAAGTAGAGGCAGCGAATCTGACAAATAGTACTCAGCTGAGCTGACGAGTACATATTAGCAGATATCAACGTACATCCAGCGAGGATGATGAGTAATACTCACTGGCTGATTGAAGAGCAGAATAATTTTTAAAAGCTCTAATTTCTGAAATACAATTTTTTTTATAAACTTACTTTCAATCTCCAACTTCTTGTGGTTAGCCCTGGCAACAATACCGGGCCGAACACTTTTCATAAAGTGTTCGGTGGTCAGGGCTGTCTTGTTGACTGTTGCTGGACGAAGTCGCAGCAACAGCATATTGTCGTCCTCGAGTTTTAGAAACTCGGTAAATCTTTTTATCGCCAGGAGGTACTGGTAGATAGTTTGAGGCTGTTTTCCCTCCTGGCGAAGTGTCATGACCAGTCTACGATAAAAAGGTTTATTAATCATTAGTACGAGTTGTGTTATAAACTAGATAGTTTTAAGTATTTTATTCTTGAACGAAATAATGAAAACAGCTATTGTTTTCTTAAATAATGTGTAAATTTATATCATAAGGTTTTGGTTGTGATACTAAGTTTGACATTTTACTAAATGTAGAATGGGTAGTCAAATTACATGTTTGATTTCTTTCACTGATATTTATGTGTGCAGAACTCATTGGTCTAATTTTATTATTTGATGTGTACATGTTTAAGTATGTATATAGATAGGGATGCTATGGATGAAAATTAAAGTGACATTATGATAATGACATAATATTACATGTCATGAAGCATTTTTAACACCCCATTTCTACAAAGCGTTGGATGCAATTTGTGCAGCTGTACTACATGTACTCTGCGGAAGAATTGTAAATTACCTCTGCGGTATCTTTGGCGTCATAATTTGGGTTATCGGAAGCCCCATCTTTGACGAAACCAGCTCCAGCTGCCGCACAGTATTCGTGGCAGTCCTCCTTGCACTATGGGTGGCCCCCTTTGTACACATGTACAAAGTCCATAAATTTATGGAGAACCGCTGCATGAAAGAAAAAAGAAATTTAAACAAGTTTTAACCAACCAGATATAAGTTGAAAATCACAACTGCAAACCTGAAACTGACAGGTGGATTACAATGTATTACCCGGTCTGTACATGTAGAGTGTAAACTGCAGAAAGACTAACGCCTTCAGCGCATCTTTTAATTTTTGTAATGGTTAATTGTATTTTGGTTAAGTGTAAGTACTTTACAGATGGGTCGTTATTATTTGTATACATTTATATTTTGTGCGAGGAATTGAAGGCCTTTTTGTCATTTTGGGGGGTAATTTGTTTTTAATGCCAGGCACATGTTTGTCCTTGTTTTGTTGTATTATTTTGAACTCCGAATAAATAATAATAATATTTATTTAACCCTAACCCCCAAGGGCTATTGTGTGAGCATCCTGCTAAATGCAACAACTTGGTACTATTGGTGCATTCTGTTGCATTAAAGATTGTTAGGGTTAAAGATTGTCTAAAGAACCTTCCACTGACAACAATGATTACAAAATAGAAAATTCATTAGATTTTGCAAGATTACACAACCTACACAAACTATGCAGTAAAGCTTTATGAAAAGATTGAACAAAATTGTTATGGATCAAGACAATGTGCATGTATATACAATTATTGGAAAAACACGTTTGTCAAGTATTTATAAACAAACATATTGTAAGGAATGAATGTAAACTAAAAGAGGAAAAATACAGTTTTAAAAGGCACTGAATGATGTTGCTTTTTGTGTGCGTTTGTGTTTGGACCCTGTGATAATGTTATGGTAATGTAAAAACATTTCCACTGATTTCCATTGTAATGGGAGGCCATTACAATGCCCCACTAGTTAAAAAATATTGCCTCCATTTTAATAACAAAATGTGCTTCGTTCCGCTTTGTATTTTGTACTTGCATTATACAGCAGACCACCAATTCCTGGCCCGATTGCAGACGACAATCCTCCGGTCATCTCGATTAAACTCTGTTTACAAACAAATACAATTATAATTAATCACCGCCCACCGCCCACCGCCCACCGCCCACCGCCCACCGCCCACCGCCCACCGCCCACCGCCCACCGCCCACCGCCCACCGCCCACCGCCCACCGCCCACCGCCCACCGCCCACCGCCCACCGCCCACCGCCCACCGCCCACCGCCCACCGCCCACCGCCCACCGCCCACCGCCCACCGCCCACCGCCCACCGCCCACCGCCCACCGCCCACCGCCCACCGCCCACCGCCCACCGCCCACCGCCCACCGCACACCGCACACCGCACACCGCACACCGCACACACCGCACACCGCACACACCGCACACACCGCACACCGCACACACCGCACACCGCACACGCTGCGTGACGCCACCCACGTAAACTTAAAGCATCAGGCCAAGTAGTCATCAACCTTTTGAAAAGCCTGGAACAAAGGCCCGGCTCTCGTTCACAAGTTATCGCAGCTAGGGTTTAGTGCTCGTGGAAAACAAGGGACTCCGAGTGCAAATCCCAAGAAGTTTCCCATACGGAAATGCGAGGACCCCCAGTTTTACACGCAAACCGGGCAACTCTGCGTTGTTTGACAGGATAGAAAACGTGTAACACTTCTAACTATTTATGGCGACGTTTGAGCAATTACAGGAACATTCCTTTCCCCCAAAAAACAGTACATGTAGTAAGTTATGATTTATGAACCACCCCTGAACAAAACAAGCTACATGTATTTTTATTAAATATATATTGTTCCAACTATAATGAGGGCGCTATACACTGAGGCCCGTATGCATGAAAGCGGAATAGCGGCAGAATAGCTTATACCAGGTATAAGTGAATGGTTTTACCAATGTTGGTATACGCATGAACGGGGTATAAGTTAAACTGTGGCCTAACTTTTAACCTCAAATAGGGAGTCGTATGCACAAAGGTGGAATAGCTTATTATGGGGTGTAAATACGGCAGATTTCCTGGTGTAACTTACACCAACCAGGGGGTATGTTTAAGGAGTGGATTAAGACAATTTGGAGTTCGACTCCAGTGGATGTCTCATAACTTTGCCTTCTGTTTGGAGGATACTGGCGTAAAATGATATTCCAATTACGCTGCAATGCCTTTGTTTTCGTCAATTATACTGGAGTTCTTTGTCAAAGAGGGATAGTGCCCTGCATTAAAGTGATATGTTTGTTAAGTTGTTCTATTTTGTTCGTACTTTTTAGCATCCGAAATATATAGGATCATCCAAAATATGGTCTTGTAGGTTTCTGATAGCATGTATAGTATATTCATTATTTGTTAGATACATGTACCTTTATATTTTTTATCTTGTAATACGTTTTGGTTTACAATAAATTGAAATTGAATACATGTATTCGTTTTCAGTACTTTCCCAGTTTTTTGCCCGTTTCCGTTGGTCTTTAGGCTTATATATCAACGGCGCTACGATATTCCCAGTGCTTGGCAGATCTCCCTTTGACGTCATGTGGCCAGATCTACGTGTAACCCATATATGATTCAGAATAGTAGCGCGAAGACAGTCCTATTAATAGATTTCTTTGGAATCATAAATCAATAAACCATTGCATAACCCTAATACCATGGAATAGCTTATTCGCACGATAGTTATGCCTGGAATTGTTAACATACGTTTCGTGCATACCGATTTCATTATACCACAATGACAGGAATAACTATTCTCTGAATAGGCTTACTTTCAGTATAAGTTATACCTCTTTCATGCATACGGGAGTGAAAGTTTCCTAAAATATGCCTGGTGAATAACTGAACGTGGTAGGCCCAAAACTGTGGGAACCAAAGCCTGTGTGATGAAAAATGTCTGGGGGTTGATAGGGTTAAGCGATTTTCCGCCATATAAACTTGCATAGTTTAGCCGGGACCAAGGATATGTGTTTGTAATGACCGGAAATTCGTTTTGACGAAGTTCGTAATAACGGGAGTAGACTGTACATTGAATATTATCCATTAATAATGGTCGATTTATAGAGCAAGGAATATCTTTAACTACAGCTAACTATAATCTACCTTAAATCTAACGCTACTACGTGTTGTACATTATGGTTAAGTTTAGCATAGGAATTTACCTTTTTCAAATGAATAGAAAGAATTGGGTCTGTGGATGAAAAGCAAGTCGTTGCTACAATGAGAGCCATTAAGGCCATCCAAATGGCCGGTATACTCAAAAGTTGGGTGATTGAACCAGATGACTCGTTATTCCTTGTTCCTGATAAAAAACAACACCAAGACCATTTCAAGCTATTTTTTTAGTTAGTTTACACATACAAACAACAACAATGTGGTTTGTTAAACACGAGCCACTAGATAAACTCATGAATACAGTCAGCTGGTACGCGGTAAGACGTTCTGTTTGAAGTAGCTGATAGCACGTATTGGAGAACACAACTTCCATGTCACTTAATCCATTAAAATCACTTTTATAAAAAAAATAATAAATTTTTGGATTTTGTAAACCGATTAACGAATTCGGAGGATCGATTATTCGATATTTTCAAATTCGGTTATTCGGTTTTGAAAACCTCCGATTTGTCCCAGCACTAAAATTTACCCCATGAATAAGAGTCACCACCTACTGATCGATTGTCAAATATTGAATGGCACATTATTATTTGTTTTACTAAAATTCTTTCCTTCCATTAGATAGTTTTTAACATTTACAAATAGCCACGATTTTCTGAAGCGGGTGTACAATTTATAGGTACTTGTTATATGTTACACCATTGAGATATAAACAAATTATGAACAATAAAGTAGTCACCAGTTCAATTATACAGACGTGATTTCTTTCAATATTTTTGTTCTCTATTCAGGCATGTGAATCTGATTGGTTAGCAAAAAGAACACGTTTGACTTTATCTGGCTGCTTGGTATATGATATACATCACATCCCACTATCCTTGCATCATCTGGGCCCATTTTAATGCTAACCATTACATTCTGTGCTTACAGTATTAGTCAAACGTACTATGTAGCTTCACATGATCCCGAGTTATAAGTCAGGCATCGTCCAATTATATCTACTATATGTTGCTTCTTTGTCAGCTATATGTATACTCTTTCACATTCTCCGTCTTCTACGTCACAACGGATTCACTGACCAGTTTCAAGTATTCCTGGAAGCTGATTCCCATGACCAACATTTCTTGTTGTTCCAATGTCCTGAGCCAGTGTAGTGAGGCTTTGTGATTACCCGTCATCACGCCAATTCTGTCGTACATCAAGGCCAACCCTTGGCTGTTAGCGCCTCAACGATCGCCCGCGCCTCGGCCTCACCGAAGGAACGAATCAAGCTGGCGATCGCGGTTCCGTTGTTGATTACTTCAGAAGCTGTAAATGAAAATTTATTAAAATGCAAGCTTGTCAGTTGATTGGTGTTAAACATTCCTTTCAATACAAGTCAAAGGTAAAATGCTCTGAGAGCATAATAAAAGGGCCAACGGGTTTCCAGTTAAAGTAAAATGCTGTGCGAGCATTCCAGCTAAAGTAAAATGCTGTCTCAGCACTGCACTCGCGTCAAAAAGGAAGTGGACAAGAGAATGCCAACGAGTTTTACCTCTTACCCCCCAACAAGCGCAGACCGAGCGAAAGGTCAGCAGGTGTGGGCCACTAGTTCGGTGTGGGCGGGTCGAAACCGTTGCCCTCCCACCTCGCCCCCTCCTCCCATAGCAGCATGGACTCACAATCGGGTAGTCTAAAGCACCGACTCAATGAGCCAATGAGAGAGAGACACACGCATTGGAGGGGAAAGCGCTGCACTCTCTGCGAGAGAGAGAAGGCCGCAACGCAAGAGAGTGGGAAGGCGATCACCGGCTATGTAACGCGGTCGGTGGTCACGTAGCTGAATAACTGGCACGAAATGGACGGCGCGTAAACAATAACTCGTGCTCGCGCGATAGGGCGGATGAGCACGAGCTTATAAATAAGCTTATAATGGGCTTATTAACGGATAATCTCGACACGCGCTGTGGGCCCACGGTGAAGTTCACTTCTTACCCGCTCTGTGCGCGCTGTGTATCAAGTAGTAAGTATGCTGCTGTTGGCGCTCACATGTTTCCGTGCGAAAGTTGTTAAGTATTGAAGCAAGGTGACATCGGTTTTTTTGGAATCCGGCACACGTGTCGGATGAATTAGAGAAAGCGTGCGTTCGCTGTGTATTTGCGAGCGTTTGTGAGACAAATGCGCGCAAGGCACAGCTACGTACGGTGGTCTAAAGGGGGAGAAAGAAGGCGGTGCTAAGTAGAATTGTCATTGTCAACTGACGTGATGACCTGTTGCAGTGTATGAAGTGCAACCCTATGCAGGCACAGGCGCTCATGCATTAGGTGTAGCTGACAGATGCTGAAAGTACGCCGGCGCAGATGTGCATGCAAAACGGAGCGAAGGCTGTCAAGTGTCTTGGGCTAGCTGGAGGGTGTAGGTTAGAATTATGGGCGTAGCTAGTATGCGCCAGAGTAGAAGAGCGTGCATAGCGGCACCTAGGACCTCTCAGACAGTGTCGTCAGTGCAGGAGAGCGCGCAGCGTATATCGAACATTGGTGATAGTACTCTTTATAGCAACGCAAAACCAAAATTGAACTCCATCCAAGCCGTAATGGCTATCTTACGATGACCCACCAGCATTAGTGTATGCAAATAAATGCAGTGATTACGGTACGGTGCTAACCAGTTAACATCTACTGCTCGGTGGGAGGGCAACGGTTTCGACCCGCCCACACCGAACTAGTGGCCCACACCTGCTGACCTTTCGCTCGGTCTGCGCTTGTTGGGGGGTAAGAGGTAAAACTCGTTGGCATTCTCTTGTCCACTTCCTTTTTGACGCGAGTGCAGTGCTGAGACGTACAGCATTTTACTTTAGCTGGAATGCTCGCACAGCATTTTACTTTAACTGGAAACCCGTTGGCCCTTTTATTATGCTCTCAGAGCATTTTACCTTTGACTTGTCCACTTTCTTTTATTTAGTAGCTTGTGTTTGAACAGTAAGAAGTTTTTCGCGCGCCGACAGAATGCAGTCACCGTCCGCCGCCATGGCAACAAGCTCACGCAAGCGCGCTTCGAGCGCGTCACGGTTGTCGGCGCGACTGTCGTAAGCGGCAAACTCGGCGTCGACAGCGGCCGACTGCAACTGCCGCAGACGCTCGCGCTGCTCTTTGCGCTTCGGTTGCGCCCGCTTTTGCGGTGGCGGCGCTGCGCTGCTTGGCTGCGCGGATGTGCTGGTGGCGGCGCGCTTGGGCAGATTTTTCACTGCAACGCTCGCGCGCTTCTTTTTGGCTTTCGCCGTACGAGCGCCAGCGACGTGACCGAGCATCGTCATGTCGGCGCCGGGCGACTGTACAATTTGCATGGCAGGCGTTGGGAGCGACGTCTGCTCGACCGTCACGGGCGGCGCCAGCAGCGCTTTTGCGCCCGTTTGCGCCCACCACTGCGCATCCTCTTTGAAGAGGAGCTCGATGATGGTGGCCGGCGACGGCGGCAGCAGCGCTTTGACGCCCGTGTGCGCCCACCACTGCGCATCCTCTTTGAAGAGGCGGGCGATACGCCGCTTGTGCGTGCGCAGTCGGCGCAATTTCTCGTATGCCGCGTAGAGGAGCGCGCAATGTACTCGGAGGGTAGACTTGACCCAAGTCGGACTTACCATGGAGTTAGGACTACCAATTTGCTTTCGTCAATCCGGCAGAATAGTTATGTGCTTTGTTGGCCTTAGAAAAAAGGCGCCGTCATCTGGTTGTCGTTCCGCTATCGGCATCAACGCGATGTCATCATGTCAGTGCAGTAAATCCGACTTGACGGATCGGCCAATCAAACCCCCCGCGGTGATATGTAGTTATTCATAAATTATTTGCATACGCATCACATGGTTATCGATGTATGCCAAATAAGTCCGCCAATCGGTACGGACTCGCTAGACCGCTAACGGACTATGGAGGAATGGTAGGCAGTACTGTCACTAGATGCCTTTTTCAAATTAAATAACTGCGTCCATACTTCGTTTATTTAGTTAGAGTATGGTATAGTGAAAACTTAACGGCCGGACAATGTACACGATAGCAAGACTATTAAACCGTTTGTACATTTACACATAATGTACACAATGCACATGTGTATGTACATTGTACATCACAATGTCCACGTATGTCCGTCACACAACTGGGTCAAAGTTCATATTATTACAGATATATGCTAATTTATACAATTCTGCAATTTGATTGGCCTCTACCGTTTTCGGTAGATGAGCCCATAGGTTGTGTACAAACGTGTGGCACATCTGTCCAGTCGGGATTTCTGAACCACACATGAGCATGGGTGGCGCATGAGGGCGCGCTACTGATAAGCGTGGACGTGACGCGAGGCGCACAGTGTGGATGACCATGAGCAATGTTACCACATAATCCCGACTTGGATCAAGTCTACTCGGAGGGCAGCTGGCTGCACTTGCCGGCACACTTCTGTTTGTGCGGCAGTGAGGTGCCCTTGTACTGCGGCGGGCTGTTGTTGCAGAGTGTCAGCTCACTCTCTCGCTTGGTGATGGTGAGCGGCGCCGGCGCATGGAACTTGGGGCGTCGCTTTCGACGCGGAATGCGCGCCATGCGGTCGCGACGCGCGTCCAGCCATATGTGCATAAACTGCGTGTAGAGCAGCTGCACGTGCTGGGCCGGACGCGTGTCGTCGCGTGGCTGCGCGGAGTGACTGCGCCGACGCCGATTGATCTTATGCGCCCTATCGCGCGAGCACGAGTGCGCGCGATGCGCCGCCTGCGGCCCGGTGTTGTCGCCGCAGGGCAACTTGGGCATGTGCGCTTGTATCTCGTGCGCGTCGCTAGTGTACTGCGACTGGCTGCTGTCGACGAGTGGCAGCTCACTCTCCCGCGCCCCGTAGGGTTTGCGACGCAGTCGGCGACGCGGCGACGCCTTGGGCGGCCGTCGCTTGTCGGCCGCACTGCGCGCCATTATTTTTTTTAGTTTTGTGTTTTGTTTTTGTTTTGAAGGTTTTTTTACGTTTTTTTCTCTTACCTCTTACAAGCAATCGTCTATCGCTTGTTGTGCCCGGAAATCGATGCGTAGATTCCGAGCGAAGAAAACCTGCAAAAAAACACAATGTAAGTTTGCCGATGTGCGAACAAACAGCAAACGGTTGTTGAGTATAGATGCAAGTTGACACCTCGGTACACGTTGTTCCCACACAGAACAGAACCACCCGTTACAGTTAGTCGAGCCACTAACCTACCCGACTCTAAATAAACCAATCAGCCTACTTTGCCGTCAGACCTACGGTGTTGCGTCTTGCCACAGACCTACGGGCTACTAGTATGTATATACTATATAGTACTGTACACCATTACATTGTTCTCCGTATACCCATTAGCTCCTACCCTGTGAGGAGATAGCACTAGTCAATAGCAGCTGCTACTTCGTTGTTTCTGTCTTAATTGTCTAAATTGGTCACTTTTGAAGCCAAAATACGTTTTAGCTTCGTTATTTCGGGTGTTTTGTTATTTTTTTAACCTCCCCCCCCCCCCCCCTCCTGCGAGTCGGCGTCGTCGTTGTCATCGGCGAACGTCTGCGATTGTGATGATATTGCCCAGCGTCAAGTTGCCGTTGTGCTTCACTACAAAGGGCACACTGTGACTGCTGCAAAAAAGCGAAATAGTTTGACAATTTTCAGCAGGAAATGAAACAAAATTGCGACAGAAGCAAGAAAGTTAGACAGAAACACAGAATTGACCGAAATTGCCGATAATTTGAAGCGATTCAGACAGCGAAAATTATTACCAGAGCTGAAATTTGTGGTTGTGTGCGCAAGCGTTTTGGCGGCATTTGCGCAGCGCACACTTGCAAACAACGCCGCACAATTGCGCAGTACATGCGCACTGACACTAGCAAATGCTAAAACGCCCGAAACTCACAAAAACGCAAGAAATATCACACATTCTTGCCGCGGCGCTGCCACTCCCAGCCGGGCGAACCCGTTGGGTGTGACGCTCCCGCGTCACCCTCACATGTCAGATGGTCAGATTCGTATGACAACCCCCTCTGTCGTCGAACTGAGGAAATTCATTCACATGTCAGTTGCAACCCAGTCTCCTTCTTAAATTGTGTACATATCACAATTGACCAATTGTGTGTATATCACAATTTAAGAAACTGTACATGCGCAGTAATGCTGGCAAAACGGAGGTTGGCCCTCAAAGAGTGAATAAACAAGTGTATGATGTTCTTATTAGTTGCAGTAGTTGTTTAAGTTTGGGATTGGAAAAGGAAAAAGTCGGGTTAGGGTACAAGAAAAAAACAATTCATATTACCGCATTAACAGCAATTCTTATTATTGTTATTATTTGACGCAAGTTTAATTGCATTGTATCTCAAGTTTTGTTTTTCTTTCTGTACCCTAACCCGACTTTTCCCTTATTCTACCCCAAAACAAAGTAATGAACTTAAACCAACTAATTCAAGTAATAAGAACATCATACACTTGTACACTTGTTTATTCACTCTTTCAAGACCAACCTCCGTTTTGCCGGTATTACTGCGCATGTACAGTTTCTTAAATTGTGATATACACACAATTGGTCAATTGTGATATGTACACAATTTAAGAAGAGACTGGGTTGGTCAGATGGTCAGATTCGTATGACAACCCCCTCTGTCGTCGAACTGAGGAAATTAATTTTCACATTTTTTTTTGTCATTGTCAGATGGTCAGATTTGTATGACAACCCCCTCTGAGAAGTCGAAAATCAAAATTCTGTCCCAATAGAACTCATGCCCTTGATCTCCTGATCATTTTCGTTATTGGGTTCTTTTCGATTCCGTGGAGCGATCGCGAGTTATTCCAGTCGGACTGAAGAAGAAAGAAAGAATAAAATTAACGCAAAATCGGTGCACTGGCAAAGTAAGGGTGCCGCGGCGCTGCCACTCCCAGCCGGGCGAACCCGTTGGGCGTGACGCTCCCGCGTCACCCTAGATGTACACAATTTAAGAAGAGACTGGGTTGGTCAGATGGTCAGATTCGTATGACAACCCCCTCTGTCGTCGAACTGAGGAAATTAATTTTCACATTTTTTTTTGTCATTGTCAGATGGTCAGATTTGTATGACAACCCCCTCTGAGAAGTCGAAAATCAAAATTCTGTCCCAATAGAACTCATGCCCTTGATCTCCTGATCATTTTCGTTATTGGGTTCTTTTCGATTCCGTGGAGCGATCGCGAGTTATTCCAGTCGGACTGAAGAAGAAAGAAAGAATAAAATTAACGCAAAATCGGTGCACTGGCAAAGTAAGGGTGCCGCGGCGCTGCCACTCCCAGCCGGGCGAACCCGTTGGGCGTGACGCTCCCGCGTCACCCTAGATACTAGTTTCATTCCCTGTTATGTCCAAGATAACAAGGTTTTGGTCGGATTCTTAAAGCGACTTTGATAACTTTCATATTTGTTGAAATGTACTCATATTCATTGCATAAGGATCATTAGTATGACCATACTGTCACCAAAAATGGGCAGTATTTAGTATTTACAGAACTGTAGTATACCACCCCCCCCCCCCCCCCCCCAAATTCTCTCTGTCACAAAAAGGGTGGGGATGACCGATGACAACGGATGCTAAATATCAACTGACCATATAATATGATGACATCACTATTGGTTCCCTGCCCAGAAGATCTTTCACATTCATACATTCCGCTACAATACTGGTACCCTACCTGAATTGAGAATTCCTTGAGTGATTTTCTCTGTTTCTTTCCTAACCAGCAACTCCAGCTGTAGGAAGGTCTCTTTTTCAGCCTCTTCGTTCATTAATTGCACCTGTAGATTCCTGTTTAAGATGATGTCAGGTAGGTCAATCTTTAACAGTTGGAAGTAAGGTACATCCACGTGATAGCCCTGAGTACAGCTGGTTGTAGAGTTGCTACATAGATGACAGGTGTCGTAACGCAAGCAGATCTCGCGATCAGGACAACAGTCACCTGTCAAATTCAAACAATAAAAAAAACACACAAATAAACAACAAGGAAAAACACACAAAAATACAAACAGTTTGATTGGAGTCCATGCAAGTTCTTACACAAGTTTAGTCATAAGTTCCTTTATAAAACCAGTCACAAGTAACTGGATGAACGATGACAAACAAATGTTTATATTACAGTTCCTTTGAATAGCTTGTGATTAGAATTAGTGATGGACTCAACTATATCCCTGATAGCATCCAACTCGTTGAAGTTTTAGCCGATTGGACACTACGCACATTTTTTTAGATTTAGATCACTTAGTTTTTCCTCCAAAAGATATAGTTTGAGATGGAGTAATTTCCTTCATAGGGCAAAAACTGATTATACTGATAGGTATTTTTCCAATGAGTGATTGTAAACTACGCAATTTTAACATCCTCAATTCTTACCACCCAGTTTGGCCCGGAGCGCATTGTGAAGGATGACTTCCACATGTCTCCTCTGATACAGATACATGGATAAGGAGATAGTGGCTGCAATGTTCTTGAGAGATGACTGAGCCACAAACTCAATCACATCCGGGTACGCCTTGTCAAATCTCTGCTCTAGAAGGCCAAGTTCTTCTTCTCTACAGTTCAAACAGAAAACACAGCAGTTAATAAGAGAGCTGTGATGTAGATAATTCCGGCAAACAAAATTAAAAGCCATTTTGGGGTAGCCCCACCGGCCGCACACAATATGTAATCAAGGGAATAAGTACGTGTCCAAGCCAATTTCTTTTCTTGGTACCACACTAACCTGATGAAGTACTGAAAGCTACAGGATAAGCTATGAGACAGCCCTGACGACGTGGTCACCAAGATGTCATCCAGCTCAACGTGGGTGGCCCAGGAAGGGTATATCTTAAAGGTGAAATCTGGTCCAACGACATACCGGCCCGACTCGTACGCACCGTCATCAAATAAGACCTGACCAGTGGAGCGCTGTATCTTCAGGCCAAGCTAAAGACGGTGCAAAAAAAAAAAAAAATAAAAATGAGCTTAAATATTGGCAAAGGGCACACATTTTTTATCAATTTGGCATCAAATGTTGCCATAAATTTAGGTTTTTTTTCATGGTGACATTAAATTGTCAATGGTGAATCACTGTTTCATAAAATGGCAGTAGTCAATTAGAACAATTTCTGCGGTAATGTTTTCATTGAGCAAGATATCGGTACCCCGATTTGAACAGAAAAACACTTAAACTGAAGAGTGTTTGCAGCAACATCAACTATCAAATCACTCATGGGGTTTGGGTCAGGGAATATAACCTCGGACCAACGTTGTTAATTCACCTCGTAATACTCTACGTAGGAGAAAGCCAGTGGGAGAAGAACGACAATTAACACCGCGATCACAACAATGAGAACACTGAAGATCATAATCAGAAGACTGCGCGAGTTGATCTCTTCAAAACCCACATGGAATCGATCTGACCAAAACGATGTCTCTAACGTCTGGCTCTCAATCTCCATCGGCTGTATATAACGCTTGGAATCTGCAGATATGAAATCAGAGATACAGAGAATGCAAGGAGCAAACACTGATAAACAATAAAACCATGAAACTAAAACTAATTCGTCAACCTGCAGGCAACTTCACAAAACAGTGCGTAACAGATGAAACAGATGAAACCTTCATGACGGCATTTTAACTGGAAATCGGATAACCGCAAATCTGCCTTCCAGTTTAACCAGTTCGCGCCGGGATTATTTTAACATCGCCGAGCCGACAGGCGGGATTATTTTTAACGAAACTCGATCCGAAGCGTGTTCAGGCCGATAGTGCTGGGTAGCACACCCACGCATTTCCGGCCTTACGCGCTGCTGACATACATTTCCGAACTTGAACTTGGCGTGTTTATGCGTCATCCGTTTTGAATTTGGGGAAATTGTTGCGTTTATATACGTCATCCGGCGCGAACTGGTTAAACGAATATTTGAATATTCGATTGAATGGATAGTCAAATATTCTAAGATTCAACTCTGGTAGTGGTTTATCAAATATTATACTCAAGACAATCCTACAAATTGTACTATTTTCTTTCTTTTCTTACCACTGCTTAGGGTCATTTCTTCTGCCGCACCAGCTGATTGTGATGAGCTGTCCCTGGGACCTAAAACATAATTATCAATTTGTTCCCGAGTGAAGCTAAGTGTTATCACCAACTTTAGAAAATGTACTAATACCATTATTTTTCAAAGGTACCACATCTGCAGTTTCTTTCTGAATATCTTGGTCAAAAGATTAACCCACATACACCTAATTGTTTTGTAGTAATAAGTTAAGATCGGAATCCATGTTTAAGGTTGTAAATGTTTAGTGATAAACTCTGAACAGTGAACACTTAACAAAACCAGCAATCTGCCTCCGTCTTGTGTCATGTAGGAGACATGTTCCGCTTTCAATTACAAGGAAATATGCTACTTTTTATAGTGCAAGTTTTGATAAATTCAATTAAGCTAATAGAAACTGAAATCCATTTTATTTGGATTGGAAGTTCCACGTTTTGGGGAATTTAGGGGAGAAGCAATGAGTGACAAGGTACCTTGCTAAAGGGCACACGCACCATAGTCCCAGGCAGGACTCGAACCCACAACCTGAAGCTTTACCCACAGACAGCAAGTTCAATGCTCCAGACCACGAGGCTATAAGGCACTCCACTGTTATGTTTTAAACATTTGTGCACAAATTTTAATGATTTTCTATTTTTGGTTTCTAACTTATGTTAGTGCTTTTTTAGAGGGCTTCTTTGGAAAGCAGTTTGTTAACTGAAAAGGACTACACTCTTTAAAAATTACACTAAATTAAAAAAAAGACTCACCCGACATTTCACCCATCTCGATATCTTCTTGGTAGGACCTATCACTGGGATCATTGAAGAGATTAACAACTATGTGAGGCTCAATGGAATCATCCTGATCCCTTACCATATCCTCATCCGTGTCTCTTACTATGTCCTCATCCTATACAAAGACAATCACAGGAAGGTTTAACCCAATAGCAAACTACATTTGTAAGTCACATCTCAAGGGATTGGGTCAACAATTTGAGATATCTAGAATTTGAGTTAAGCGAAGTTCTATTTGTTTACAACAATTTGTCTCCACAATGCTGACAAGGTACCCACAAGGAAATACTGACAAGGTCTCTACAAGGAAATACTGCCCCAATTTAACAAAATTTAGTTTGCATTTTGTTTGCCAATCAGTTACACATCTGTGAATAGGTGCAAGCCACCTAGTCTGGTTTCCTGACCTGATAGTTCCCCGACATCTAAAATTGCCCTGTTCATCTGAAGCAGACCAAATACATGTACCACAATAACGATTTTTTTTTTTTTTTCTATCATCCATAAACACAAAACTTCAAACAGGTCTGGGTAAAACATTTTCTATAAAATACTAACCCAAAGCTCATCCATTTCTGCAAATTATAGCAAAAGATATTGAAAATTACCTTTAAAATGTTATGTCCAAGTACAGGTGTATGAAAACGATAGTGTATGTTTCCTTTCGGCAATGTTACTGGAAACACAACCTAATACGTTAACACAATGAAAGAATACTTTGACACACACTAGCACGACTACACCATAACAAACGCAGTTGCTTACCTGGCTCCGTGTTTCATAGTTCACCTTGACCCCCGACAGTCGTATTGATTCGTTGTATGATGGAGGATCCTGGTATTCAGGAGGGAGGGACACAGCCACGCCCTTATCTACTTGGTCATCATCATCGCCTCTATTGGTTTGTGTTTGGTCCTTGTCTCTGTCATCGTTTGCGGAGGTAGGTACAGTCTGGGAGGGGGAGGGGGAAGGGGAGGGGGAGGGGGAAGGGGAAGGGGAAGGGGGAGGAGTTGTGTTAATGGTGAAAAGGTTGTTGGATTTTTACACTTAATACTGAGATCCCGACGGAAGATTGGTTAAAAATATGAATTTATGAAATCAACATTTGTAAAGGCAACTATAGAATGCAGGGCCCAGCAGGGCCCACTCACAACTCTCGACTTTATTTACCCTGTGACATAGAATGGAGTGGCCCTATTCTATGGGTATTGGGGTATACAGGGTTAGGGTATGGTTAGGGTTAGGGTCAGTCCATTCTATGTCCTAGGGTAAATAAAGTCAAGAGTTGTGAGTGGGCCCTGCATTCTATAATTGCACCTTTGTAAATTGACAAAACAGGACAAACTGACAGCAAATCAAGAACTAGCTAGATGAGTTTCCAAAAGAGCGCACACAAACTCCGACTGAAAGTTTAATTATCAGTTTAAACCAACTTTTCTTGGTTTTACTTCAAAAATATGGGAGGAAAATAACAACTTACCTCTGGTTCATCTACAGGGGCTCCCTCATCAGGGTCTGTGTCACTGTCACTGTTACTGTGTGGGGGTGTTGGGGTGTCATCTGCTGTCTCATTTGTCACAGGGTCCGGCTGTGTCTGTGACATGTTTTCACCAGAGCCTAGAAACACATGTGCATATAGGGAAACACACAAAAACAAAAAAATAGAAAATACTGCACCGTCTAGAATTTTAGAGTATTACTTCCCTAAAAGGACATAATTCAACACAGAGGTTGTTATAATGAGGATGTCCCAGATTTACCACAAAGCACACTTTAGTTTCTGAAGTTTAGTTGGGAAACACTGTTTAGAAATAAGAACATTTCACGTGTTTTCTTGGCAGTACTTTTTCTGTTGTGGCCGATATGTGTTGTATGCAGAAACTCCGATGATTACAAAATTCTTTTTCCCTAAAGTTTCAATTCAACAGGATACAACTCCATACATCCTTTGGGCTTGTTAGGTCAAAGACAACAATTGTAAAATGGCGTCACCAGGAAATGTAAACAGTTTTGGTGCCCGACGTTCAGGTACTTCCACTGAACCTCGCGTAAGCCCATGCAGGGGTGAAAGTCAAGTGAAGCAGATAAAATGACACTGTGTCAACGATAAAAGCACAATGTATTGACAATTAAGCAAATGGGTCGATAATATATCAAATCTAAAATTCCAAATCCAGTCTTGTCCATGTCCATGTACACTTAATCTGCCCTTATAACTTTCAACCACACAAAATAGTGAACGATTGGCTGACAGGATCAAGTTGCATCAGAGCTATGACAATCATCAGGAACAAATTAGTCACTGAATTGTTGTTGCCTGGGTGCAACTGTGATAATATTAATATATGCAACTGTGACTTATCTTAATATTGAGACGATTGGCATCAGTTAAAACAAAAAAAGTCAACTGTAGCAAGTGTAGAAATTGTTCAACTTCTGTGCCAATGCGGACGTTTCTTTACCTTGTTTATCATCTACATTGAAGACATTCTCATCCTGCTCATCCATCATCGATGTTTCTTCATTTATTTCTTTGTCTTCTTCGTCCTCTTCACTGATCCTAGCTAACTGGTACTTGACTCTGCGTCGTCCGAAATCCATGGTTTGGGTGTTTTACGAAGATGGAATCGGCGGGAAATCATGTTAAGTCGTTTGGCAGTGTTGGCTTGACGGCATGCAGTTTGTTTGTTTTGTTTTTTGGAGGAGGGGGGGGGGGGGGGGGGGGGACAGACAGGTTTTTAGTGCGCAGAACGGAAACCACCAAACATTGAGGAATTAGCTAGAGCAGCAAAAGAAACTGGCTAGACAGAAAAACTCCAGAAATTAAAACAAAAAAAGGCAAAATAAATAAAAAAGACAGGAAAATAAAATAACACAAACAAAATAAAATCGCAGACATGAAGTAAGTCAACGACAATTTACACAAGAAAATGTTGTGAAAACAATTATGTAAATGATTAGTCCGAGTTACTGGACTCTAGTTATTGCTTTTTTAACATTTATTTAGAGTTTGGACATTATCTGGCGCTACTAGTAGCGCCAAATAATGTCCAAATGTTAAAAAAACGATAACTAGAGAACAGTAACTCGGACTATGGTTTAACCAGGTTAGTGGAACAGAACAAAGACTGTTGTCAACTAAACCAAATTAAATTCAGTAAATGCAGACAGCTAGCCGGTAAACTTGTCAAATTGTGTCGATCGTCGGTTGTGGGTTTTACCCTCCGTAACAGTAAGTTCTACAAACCCAAGCGAGTAGTGAAAGAGAATTATATGCCCCATGGTATTGGTAAATTAAATACCATTTGTATGTTTTCTGAGTTATTCACATTTATTTATTGTGTAATATTTTGCAATAATAATTAATTATAATCCCATAACAATAAGTCTACACCTAGTAAGGCCGCTGTAAATGACGTGCTGTTAGAAGATTAATCTCTGATACAATGTGGAATTCTAGTTCAAATAAAAAAGCAATGAAATTGGAATTCTTTTTTACTTGCCAATCAATGCAATTGCAATGGCATTGGTGGCAAAGACCAAAGACTAGAGCGCCGCGCAGTGCGCCTACGGCGCTCTACGATCTTTGGCAAAGACGAAGTTCAGTTCACTTCATTGAAAAAAATGTACGTACACAAAAACAATGTCACTTTGGCCGCCTTTTGAGGTAAATTATTTCCGGAGGAAGTAAAACAAATACCTCATTTATATTAATAATAACAACTTACGTTTAAGGAATATCAACAGCTACATACATTTACGAAACCACTAAGAAAATCGAAAAAATAACCGGAACTCGCCAGCGATACTCAACGCATCGCGCAGACATGTAAAATAAATAGCGCCCCCTGGCACCAATTCTAGACTCGGTACGGTTCGCTCGCGCCCGCGCGCGCGCGGTGGGCACGAGCGAAGACTAATCTCACATTACAAAAACGTGAAAAAACTTAGATCACTGCGTTAATTTTGTTCACAAAATGTAGTGAGCCTGTATAGTCCAGGCAAAATACATAATTTTGTTTTGTTGACCTCAAACAAATTGCAACAAATTGTTTTTCACCACAGTGCACTTCTATATAAGGTCCCTAGAATGACATACTAAAAATCTACAAAAATCCAAGTGGTGCAAATAATCCAATTTGCATAAATCGTTAATCCCTGCCGTGTAATATGTTTATATTCCCATATTTAGGTATATATTTTATTTTTATTTTTTGAAAAGTTTATTTTGGCGATTATACTTACACATCCTTACTTCAATAACATTTTCTAAAGCATGTAAGTGACTAAATAATTATGAAAATATAGTAATGGTCCAAAACTACTACAATTATACCCTATCATTTGCACGCATTTACCTTGTCTCCAGATATCATCAATTAAGTAAGTATTGAAGTGCTTCAAATTCACCAAGTTGCTTACTGGCACAGTAATCCTATTAAAACCTTATGGAAAATCATATGGACAATGATAACATTGTGATATTAAGCCCAGCAAACAAAAACTCCGGGAAAAAATGATGTGTCCCTAAATTGGGCTAACAAGTAGGTGAAGGGTTGCCTAAAGGTGAAAGACTTGAACAAGTTCAAGGAAACCCCCCAAATTTAGGATTTTTGTTGCTTACAATAATCATATCAATAATCAAGTCTTCCATGTTAGGCAACCCTTTAACTACTTTTTAGCCCAATTTATAGACACACCATTTTCCCCCAGTTTTTGTTTTCTGGGCTAAATATCACAATGTTATTATTGTTCATATGATTTTTCATAAGGTTTTAATATGATAACTGTGCCAGTAAGCAACTTGGTGAATTTGAAGCTCACCAATACTGACTACATGATGATATCTGGAGACAGTGTGCGCACTTTATAGGGTCACAAACTTGTCATTTTGGATAATTACTGTGTTCTCATAAATATTCAGTCACTTATATGCTTTAGCAAATGTTATTCAAGTAAGGATATGTAAAGTAGAATCACCAAAATAAACTTTTCAAAAAATAAAAATAAAATATATACCCAAATATGGGAATAAACATACATGTATTACATGTACATGGCAGGGATTAACGATTTATGCAAATTAGACATATTTCCACCACTTGGATTTTTGTAGATTTTTAGTATGTCATTCTAGGAACCTTTTAGAAGTGCATTGTGGTGAAAAACAATTTGTTGTAATTTGTTTGAGGTCAAAACTCTTTTTTTTCTGGACTAGTACTGTACAATGCAATTAAAGATAAAACAAGCAGAGATAAAACAAACAGAGATAAAAACAAACAGAGATAAAACAAGCAACTTAATTGGCTTCGCCATTTTTCATTCGATTATTTTATTTATCACAATCGTTTCAAATTTAACTTCCCTAAAACTAATCTTACCTATTGTGGACGTTTTCTAACCCAAAATATGTCTTTGTTAAGAAAGCTTTTCATGATTAAAGAAGTTTTTCATAATTAAGGTAGTTGCTCGCAGTCATCGTGTTTTGCATTCCTGCCCAGTACTCATTATTAATTCGAACAATATCTCTCATACTAAACTATAAGGTTCTCATTCCTCATTCCGTTAAAAAAGCAGCACAAATAGATGAGACTTGTCACAATTAAAGTCTTTTTATTTTGTAGAGATTTTGGGGGCTTTTCCGCAAGTTGCGGAATAAGCCTTTATTTTTGCAACACGTATCTATCTGCTTGTATTATTCTGGTATAACGTTGTTTGTTACGGAGCTACAGCGCCCGTTTCCCATGTTGTCACGTTCTTAATTAGATTTTACGAGGCCATCATAGAGCTAGAGGTTTTATTTGAGAAGAATAATTTGCAATGATCTACAAAAACTCTAGACGGCAAATTATTTGTCTTACCAAGTTTCGTAATTCTAAGCCGGCTGTGTGATGAGGTCCGTTGTGCTAGAGGGGTAATGATTGAAAACGACACCTTTCTCTGCAGGCCCATAATTGCTTCTTTAAAAATAATAATCGAGTCGGTACTTTTGTTCGATGTGTATTTTGTGACGTATATTTTATCCTCGTGGCGTACATTTAGCGCAAGGGGCTAATTATAACGAATCATATATTCTTGTAGTTTTAACCATGGAGGTAGCCTCCATGAGTTAACTGAATACATTCTTTAAACAAAAAATCGACACAGCCTGACTCAACCGACACAAACATTCTGATAAATCGAATGCTGTCATCAGTTGAGGTTGACACAGCATTATCTCAACAAGTATTCAGACTCAGAAATATGTACGAATCGTCTTCCTGCAGGACATTATTTTGGCAGAATTGGCAGCAGAGAAGAGACAAGCGTGTACACATATACCTGTATGTGGCAGCAAATTAACTTATATTAGATGTCCAGCACGCTGGACCCCTTTATTTAATTTGATTGAGCTTGCGTTTAAGAACTGATCTATTTATTCCATTGTTTCGGGGACTAAATGATTTAGCTTGACGAAGCTAGTAAAAATGGATTTATTCCTTTAATTTATCTTATACCTCAAACTCGAGAATGGACACGTTTTGTTCACTCATCAGAATCTTAAATGGGCGTGAATGGGAGGAAATTAAGTCAGAGAGAAACGACTCACCATAGGTACTTTTTCATCGTTTTTTTTCTTGATATATAATTGTTCACAGACATATTTCTAGTTGTTCGCTTTACTGTGCAAATTGTAGTAGGTTTCTACCAAATATTGAAGGATAATAATATGACTGTTTTGTGTGGAACACTTTAAATATATGTATTGTCAATTTACACTAAAATAAGCCTCATTACATAAATGCTCACACAAAAATGTTTAAAAGAAATATACATTATCTTTACATAAAAACGACATATACAAACCACAGGACCTGGGTACAAAAGTAATTAATTTTTACATACAATTTTTGTAAAACTGATTTGAAGATTATCAATAACAATTTAATTATAATATAACTATATGTACATTAAAATATTTAAGCCGACATGATTTATTTTTACAAATTACCATATAACCCCTTCCCCCATTTTTGGGGGGTGAGAAATATTAAATTTTGATTTTTAGGTCATATTGTAATGAAGAATATAACAAGAGTTTTAAATGCATTGTTTGGAGGTCGGGATTGGGTTGCAAGTGCAATAGCTTGCATATATGATGCACATATGTATCATGGACAGCGCCCTCTAGTGTCATCCGGTGTCCTTTAAGCTGCTCAAACGATGAGAACATAATGAACTACCGCCGACAACAAAAATACAACTGATTATTAAGTTTAAACTGGTTATTAAATTGTTATGCATAATACTTAACACCATATCAATCGGTGTCTTATCTAAAAAATGTTCACTTCAATGTGCACCAAAATATAGTGTACAAGGCCCGATGATCAATGCATATTCAAATATTTCTCTTATTTAAATTCTACCAGTTTTTCTAAATTGATTACATTGGAAAGAAAAAAAAAGCAGAATTGCTGTGTTTCACTGTGCGACTCTTTGTAACAAAATTAAAATCGATTGTTGCTGTTGACTTGAATATGTATCGATGTAAGGTAACATTTTTAGCAAATGCAATTGAATAATTTATAAATACAAATTGAGATCCATGTACATGTACTACGTATGATTTTAACATTCTGCTGTTCATTTTCCCATGCAGACATCCATACTTCTATCGGATCTTACTATCATGTCTAGTCCTTCTTAGTGGGCCTCCTGGTAGATCCTAGTCATCCATTTGTCGCCATCCATACTTCTATCGGATCTTACTATCATGTCTAGTCCTTCTTAGTGGGCCTCCTGGTAGATCAGAGTCATCAATTTGTCGCTGCGAGTTGGCCAATGCTGTAGTACGATTAAAGTCAATCATGGCGTAGGTATCGGTCCTGCGACTGGAGCCCTCAGAGTTCAAGATAGCCGGGGTCTTTGGTGGGGAACTGTTCATACTAGAGCTACGACTCTGACGAGATTGGATAGTGGGAGTGGTCTGAATCGCCTCTAAGGTCTCCATGTCCAGATCGGCATAATTCATACGTCCTTTGGGAGCTGGCTGGAGAACAACATTGGAGTTGCCGTTGTGTGCGGCCGGTTTCATTCCGACCTCCGACAGTGCGCGTCTAGGTTAGCGTAACTGTGCTCGCTTACCGGTGACCGGTTCCCCGCCACGGTGGTGTCAAAAATGAACTCTGACCCTGCGCTGCCTTTGCTGGAGGAGGTGCTGCAAGGGGAGCGCAAGTCGCAGCAAAAGACAAAATTGTTGTGAGGAAGTTCCCCGACGGTGTCCAGGTTAGCGTAGTAGCTACTGCTTCCTGAAGTCCTGCTACTGGGCGTAGTGAGCGAGTTCTGAGAAACCAGACTGATTGGTGTGGTTATTGACACGGGCGAGGCCCTGCTGGTGTGGCTGTCATAAGTAATCATCTCCGAGGTAGTACTCACCTCTGAGGTTGTACTCACCTCTGAGGTAGTACTCGTCAAACTGATAACGTTTGCATTGCTATTTAGGTTGAGGATGCTTGTATTGCCGTTCACAATGTCTTTCATTGAGGGAGGTTTCATGTAGTGGGACTCGTGTAGGTTGGTGACTGGAGACATGGTGAGGGGTTCAATTAAGCCCCACCCTATCCACGTTACCATTGACGTCGTTCTGAACCAGCGTCACTGCGTCAATCTCTGTGACAACGACATGTGATGAATCCTCGTCCACGTCATGCTTGAGTCGTGCATAGTTCACGTTAAGATCCCTGTCTTCTGACGGTTGTTGGACGGCCTCTTCACTCAGCCGAGGTAATAAGCACGCAGTGTCAGACGGCGAGTCAGTCTACATTAACAAGTAAAAATGAAAGCAGAAACAATACCAGTTTACATCATAATACACATAGCTATAGTTGTAAAAGAAAAATGCATAAAGTTAAAACTAGGGCTAAAAAACAAGTGGAATTTTGCCACGGGGCTATAAATGGGACCTTTTTATAGCTCCATGGTCCACTCATTTTTGTACTTGTTTGGTTATTTTTAAGTCAAAACATTTCTTTCGGTTTGTTTTGGCTATTTACAAATGGCAGTTTCCTGTCTTTTAGGTGGTGTTTTTTTTCTTAATTTTTTTTTTGAGGGGGTGGAGAGAAACCATCCATGATTTTAGGTGGAGTGTGGCCTAGTGGTTTAGGCTCATGATGCTTGGTCAGGTGTTTGAATCTAGCTGCTGGTCATATGTTGTGTCCTAAGGCAAGCCACTTTACCACCACTAGCCTCTCTCCACCCAGGAGTATAACTAGGTACTGTGCCTACCAGCATTAGCTGGGGAGTAACCTGCGATGGACTAGCGACCCATCCAGAGACAAAATTCCAATCAGTTCATGCGACTGAAACTGGAGTTAATAACACCAGCCTGATGGGCTATATTGCCTCGGGACAGACATGATTTTAGTTATTTAATGGGTTTTATCGTCTTTAGATGTTTACCCTGCTTTCTTGGTTGGACTCTGGAATGTCAGGGAAGGAGTTTGAATTGATGTAGTGCAATGACGAGCCAGGTGACCCTAGACTCCACACACTCGGAGAAGAGGAAGCGACCGACGCAGTTCTTCCAGAGTAAGTAGCAAGTCCGTACGCGCTGCCGTTTTGCTGCTCCCCGAGGCTAGACACATCCGTGGAGAAAGCCGAGAGAACAGGGGAGGTGGGCTGGTGAGTGGGAGAGCCCTCACTGTTCGCTGGCTCCGAGGAGGAAGGGTAGCTGCCCAACCGGCCGTTGCTGTTGCCGCCGGCCTGGGCATTCTCCTGGACGTTACGGAAGAGGAACTCGGCACGCTTGCATTTGAAAGCGTAGATGCCTGTATTGTAAAGTAGAGGCAAAAAGCGTAACTCTGTTATCCTCTAGATGCCTACCCTACTTACTGACTTACTGACTCTCACTAGTAAGACTTGCTTAAGCTTCACCTTGACATCAAATCTGTTCGATACCACAATTGCCAAGTCTCATTTTGTCAACAATTAAATAGTTTATCAGCAATATGGGGCCAGGAAAGATCCGGTACCACTTCCCTTCATTAAAAAAACAAAACTCACCTGGCCCAGTTGCACACCGACACCGACGTCCACTCTCAAAAGAAAAGAGTTTCTTGTCGAAGCCGTAGCGTCTTAAGCTTCTTAGTGGCCACTTGATGAGATCCTTGCCTCGCTGATGGAGGATAATGTCTGTCTTGGTGACCTCGATCACCGCCCGCTGAATCTCAGACCCTTTGTCGTCCACATTCCGTACCTGCAGAATGACAAGACAAGAAAATCAGATTTTGTCGCCAATTTATTGGCGATTTTGTTCAAATCCGACCACGAGATGGCCAAGACATGATTATAACACAGACAATTTCCTCAACACAAAGTCTTGTGATTCTTTAAGAACATCCTGTATTCCTATTACCTGGAACACAGTTAAAAAAGAAAGCAAAAGGTGCATGACAGAAAAGGACCAATGTTTGTTGAACATTCTTACCTTGAACATGTTATGTGCAAGTTTGGCATCTTTTGGATGGATGCATGTCTGTTCGTTCCCCATGGTGATCACACTTTACAAATGCTCAGTAAACACACAGTGGTATTCTGCAAATACGAACAAATGGGGAAAATGTAATCACCCAGTGGGCAAGTTGTTACCGGTTACCGATATTACCGGTAATATCACCCCAAAATTTGACTAAGTCCAAATTTTACCGATATTACCGTGTTATTACCCAAATGATATTACCGGTGTGATAATGAAATTGTTGTAATTCCTTAATATTTGTTTTTTTAATATAAGGATTGGATCTAATTGATCCTTGAGACCGACAGGATCTGTTTCTGATGAGAAAAACTCTTGAAAAATGGTGCACCGGTCTACCAAATGTCAAAGTCCAAATATAACCGTTATTACCCTGTTGAAACCAACATGTTACCGAGTAACAACAGGATAATACAGGTAATATGGGTAATGTGGTGAAAGGGTTGAATTGGTTATAACATCGGGAACTTGAGTAATAACAGTAACATTTCCACGTTCTAATATTACTGTTATTACCCTGTTGAAACCGACATTTTACCGAGTAACAACAGGATAATACAGGTAATGTGGGTAATGATGAAAGGCTTGAATTGGTTATAGCATTGGTAACTTGAGTAATAACAGTAAAATTATAGCAATCCTAGCAAAATTTCCAAGTTCAAATATTACTGTTGTTACCCTGTTGAAACCAACATGTTACCGAGTAACAACAGGATAATACAGGTAATATGGGTAATGTGGTGAAAGGGTTGAATTGGTTATAACATCGGGAACTTGAGTAATAACAGTAACATTTCCAAGTTCTAATATTACTGTTATTACCCTGTTGAAACCGACATTTTACCGAGTAACAACAGGATAATACAGGTAATGTGGGTAATGATGAAAGGCTTGAATTGGTTATAACATTGGGAACTTGAGTAATAACAGTAAAATTAGTAGCAATTCCAGCAAAATTTTCAAGTTCAAATATTACTGTTATTACCCTGTTGAAACCAACATGTTACCGAGTAACAACAGGATAATACAGGTAGTGGGTAATGTGGTGAAAGGGTTGAATTGGTTATAACATCGGGAACTTGAGTAATAACAGTAACATTTCCAAGTTCTAATATTACTGTTATTACCCTGTTGAAACCGACATTTTACCGAGTAACAACAGGACAATACAGGTAATGTGGGTAATGATGAAAGGCTTTAATTGGTTATAACATTGGGAACTTGAGTACCGGGAGGGTAATAACAGTAAAATTATAGCAATCCAAGCTAATAATTTCCAAGTTCAAAGATTACTGTTATTACCCTGTTGAAACCGACATTTTAGCGAGTTATAACAGGGTAATAAGAGGTAATGGGTAACAATTTACAGAGTTAATAACATGAAAATGCCAGAAATATCGGTTACATTCTCCCTGGTAATATTTGGTAAATGGGGTAATATCAGGTGGTAATAACACGGCAATGCCAGAAATATCAGTTACATTCTCTGATATTGGGTAAATAGGGTAATATCGGGTGACCTCAATTTACATGTTGACCCCAAGTGGGCGTGATAAACCTTGGTGAAACAATTTTGTCACTTTTTTTCTACATGAACGTATCGCTATTTCGCAATAGCGATACGTTTAGGGTGTTTTCGTAGAGATAATTGTGTAATATTTATTTATTCCAAGTCTCAAAGAAACAAATTTGCCAAAAAACCAACACACAAATAAATTAACAACAAATTAATTGCAAACTAGCTGTGATTACAGACAGCAGTGATATTGGGCACATATATAGCATTTAAGTACACGCTAAGATTGTAGGCTCAGAAGAGTCATTGATGTTTATATGTGATACATTGTAGTATTGTTCCGGTAGTATCGTAATATTAGTATTAACCAATATAATTAACCAATTAACCAACAAATTAGCCAATATTGGGTAAATGGGGTAATATCGGGTAGTAATAACGATGCAATGCCAGAAATATCGGGTAAAATAGGTAATATCGGCTAGTAATAACAATGCAATGCCAGAAATATCGGGTAATATCGGGTGGTAATAACAATGCAATACCAGAAATATCGGGTAAAAGAGGTAATATCGGGTGGTAATAACAATGCAATGTCAGAAATATCGGGTAATATCGGCTAGTAATAACAATGCAATGCCAGAAATATCGGGTAAATGGGGTAATATCGGGTGGTAATAACAATGCAATGCCAGAAATATCGGGTAAAAGGGGTAATATCGGGTGGTAATAACAATGCAATGCCAGAAATATCGGGTAAAAGGGGTAATATCGGGTGGTAATAACAATGCAATGCCAGAAATATCGGGTAAAAGGGGTAATATCGGGTGGTAATAACAATGCAATGCCAGAAATATCGGGTAAATGGGGTAATATCGGGAGGTAATAACAATGCAATGCCAGAAATATCGGTAATCTCTCTGGCAATATCGGGTAAATGGGGTAATATCGGGTGGTAATAACGTGCAATGCCAGAAATATCGGTAACATTCTCCCGGGTAACAGTGGGTAAATGTGGTAATATCGGCTGGTAATAACGGGGAAATGTTCGTCTACTATTTCCCCGTTATTACTCGGTGATATTACCCGTAATAACGCGTTATTACTCGTTACAACCCGGGTAATATCGATATGTTACCCAGTAATAACTAGCGTTATTACTCGTTACAACCCGGGTAATATCGGGTAAAATGCCCACTGGGCATGAGCAATAACTGCACCGATTATGTTTTCTGGTTGTTACAGATCGCCTGGAATCACAAAAAAAGGCAAATTTATACCTATGTAGATTGGACGGAGTGAGGTCATCCGTCATGTGTTACCAGTCAATGCCCTATTCTCAAGAACCATTGAGAGCTAGATAAGCAAACCCCCCCCCCCCCCCCCCCCCCACAAAAAAAACTATAAAAAAAAAAAAAAAAAAAAAAAAAAAAAAAAAAACACCTGGTTTTCCGTGCCCACTACAGCTACAAGTATGTAAACTTGACACTAAAAAAAAAAAATCCCAATTAATGCAAATGCATTAAACGTTTGCAAATAATAGGTTTTCTGTACAGGTCTCCGTCCACCTTATTAAAAAAAAGTGGCAAGTTCCCAAGAACACATTTACTTAAAGGAGTTGGCAACTGTCTGACAGTCAAACTCAACACCTGTCAACAACTGGTACCGATTTCATGAAGCTGCTAAGCACAAAAATTTGCTTAAAAGCATGAAAATTCTTCCTTTGAAAAAACATGGTTACAGACCAAATTTTCAGGTGAGGTATATTGTTTAGGAAAGATATTCAGCTGGTTTTTTTTTGCTCAGCATGAAAAGCACAATCATTTTTCTATTGGCCAATCCTATAATTGAAAACAGCTCTAGAACTTGTCTAATAAACACTAACAGTGGCCTTTCAGTTGGCAACACCCAAGAAAACTTCAGGGTTTTCATTAAAGAGTTTCTGCCCATCACACTTGTTCACAAATATGAAATTTGCAGTTGCAAAAAAACCAAAAATGCAACGAAATACCCTTGAAAATGGCAAAACAACCAATTTAAATAAGGTTAAATGGAACACAGGTGAATTTCAAAGACTGCATTAAAAAATTACACTTTAATCTATCAAACATGACAAGTCAAAATTATCTCTCTCCCTTCCCCCTGTTAGAACCACCTGTAAGAGATATTAGCAGGTTATTTGCAAACCACAAACCACAAATCCACCAGACTGGAATCATTTTCAGAATGTCTGTCCTCAATCTTATTTTCTACATGCTATTAGCATTACCATTAACGGGTTAAAATGCCTTAAATAGCAAAATATTTCCGGCCATGGAAGGCAAACACCTCCTTTCATAACCGGAAGAATTTCAACTCCTTGTTAATGGAACACGATAGAATGTCTGCCGGATGATGTCATTGGTCTAACCAAATGTTATTAGTGAGGAAATAGGTCAGGAATCATTTCAACCGGAATAAACTAAAACAAAATTCGTCTCCCAGTTACAAAACTGACTTTTTCAATTCTCTGCAGGATTAAAGTGCATACATTTAGGGCACGCATGCTTGAACAAATAAACGGTGATGTTGATGTTAAAATAATCCCGGCGCGAACTGGTTAAAGGAGTGTGCTAACCATTTAGAGTATTTATATTACGGTATCTTAAATCTAAAATGTGATGATACTGACTTAAAATAGCAATTATTTTGACATTATCAATTAGATGGTATACAAATACTGTTTTGAGTTCTACCTAATTCACATACATTATAAATATCTTGACCTTCCCATTACTGTTTATCCAGACTCAGTACAATGGGAGAACCATAGTTTACATAGGCTGCATGCAGCACAGGGCTTACGTGTATTTCTGTGAATGTGATCCATATGGTAATTTGATGGATATATTCCAAGAACATGAGAACATTGTCACCACAACGCCTACTAAAAGGCGACACCCACACACAGCGTAAACAGCTAAGCTACAAGTAGATAGCTGTACAACCACATGATATAATACATTTTTCCCGGGGCTATTTTCAAGTTTTCCTATAAAAAATAGACTTCTGAATGAAATGTCAGGCAAACGACAAAACAAAATTGCCTACGTTTAGTTATTAATTTATTTTTGTCTTAAATATTTGGAAATTGGACCTTGACAATGACAATAATCCGGCCTATCTTTTTGTGTGTTTATGATACAAAACAAACTCAACATAATGCATATTTTCTAAGGGTTAAAAATGTCAAAAATAGAAAGAAAAAAAAGAAAACATACAAATACAAAATTGTAAAGAAACAAATTCAACAGTCAAACAACTTTAACCAGTTCGCCCTGGAATTATTTTAACATCACTGAGCCGAGGCGCGGGATTATTTCTAGCGATCCCAGGCGGGTTCAGTAAGAAATTTCTTAATAATTCTTCTTAATAATAAGAGTAAAATCAATATCTGCAAACGGTGTATCCTACCTTTAAGGTTAATGTTAGATTGTTGCCCTAGTGCATAAAAACTTTAAAATAACAATTTTATACAAAAATATTATTGGGTAAAGGGCAAAACAAAACATTCAAATTGAAAACTCATTTGTTCACTAGTAATAGGAAAAGAAAGATCAACATAAAATAAATAAAATTTTAGATTTCAAATTTCAATGTCTAAAAAAAGTAAAAGCTCGCTGCAAAAGATTTGAACTGAACCCTAACAATATCAATGCTGCCTTGTCTAAACAAATACCGGTACACGAAATACCTTCATTTTTTTGTCAAACAAACAAAAACCATTAAAAAGTGGTGCTTGTGTAAGTGTACAAAGTGGAATAATATTGTGAAAGCTAAACAATGGTCTTATTTTGCATTGGTTATAAAATATAAGGAATTTAGAATGCGGATGTCACTTGTTTTTCTTTAAGAAAATGTCAAACTTGGATCTGAATCAACTTTGGAGATTGAAATAAAATACAACCTGATTATACAAATGGAATATGTGACCCGCTCTGCAAAAATGAGTCTGATATCGGAAAATACATTTTTACGTAAAGGGCTGTTTATTGTCTCGGAGGCGATTTTTTTTTTAACAAATAATATTTTAGTTTCAAGGCATTTTGGTTTCTCCAACACGCATATTTTCAGATCTGATCGATTGAAAAGATTGTTTTGATCCCTAAATTAAATTTAATACAGGTTTTGTCATTCTCTTACCATAGCATCTGATGAAGCACTACAATTGTAAATCTTCATTTCACTCAAAGACATTTTGAGTATAACTGAGAAAAAGCAAATTTCCTAAAATTGTAAAAGACCAATGCATTACACTACAGAGCTGTGCAATATCAAATGAAAGCTTATTTCCAGATTTTCCTGACCAACTGTACAATTGAATTATTTTTTTTAACACATCAGACTCATTTTTGCAGAGTGGTTCATTGATACTCTTGATATAAATATGTGCTGGCTGGTTTTAAACATATATGTTTAAAGCCTGGTGGCTGTGATTGGTAGTGGGCCAGGTGAAACTACTTTTACACAACATATGATTTGAGCTCCAGTTTGTCTATGAAATAACTGTCATCCTCCAATAAATAGTCACCACACAATAAATACACAAGGCTGGTAACAACAGATTGTATTGTTTAGACCTTGGGTTGTAAAGCCATCAATGCAGTTATTATTGATGGAAGTTAGTCACTAAAGCTACATATTTCAACTATGCAATTTTGATTCAGTGTTATGTAAATATTCGCCCAGCCAGCACTGGCTGAATGATTTATTTAAGCTAATACAAAAGTTTGTATTCATGTACCCAGTACAAGACCAGGAAAGTATCGTTGAAAAATGATACACAAATTCCACTTTTGGTAAATCGGGGAGGGCCGGGGTGGTATTTGAAAATAGCCCGCCCAACAATGGTTTAGACCATTGTTGCGAAATGATACAACCCCAAAAAGATACTAATAAATAATTATTTGTTACAACAACAGGATTAACATTACACTAATTACATCCTGTAAATCTTTCCTAATGAATGACTATCCTTGTGTTTCACCAAACGACCTTGAGCATCTATCTTCTTATTCCTCCATGCATAAATTATCCTCCATGCTCAAATATTCATTCTTGCCAGGGAAATAGGCAACATAGAAAACAAATGTGCTGGCTCACCTCAATATTATGTAAGCTGATATCCACTGACCATGATGGCTATAATTATATAACATTTATTTCTATATTCAGACCATGCAAAGAGGAAAAGTAACTTCAAGAATGAAGGTGCAGTTTCTAAAATCTGTCCGCACGTACCTACACAACAAATCTGACTCGTAAGCATCAATGCCAAACATTGAATGTGCACAGTCTAGGCACAGACTGCATCAATCATCATCACCCCATGATTCAGAGCCTGGCTAAAGACCTTTAAGAGTAGTCTGGTGTCATCACTCTCCCAATGACACTGACGCAATATGAGACTGGCAACAAGACTAGTGAGAACCAAGAGCAAGTTCGGGCGCGAACTATAGTTAACCATTAGTCAGTCTCTGCTTTACCAATGCGCATGCTCAAATGCAGTTCGCTCGAACGGCTCTAGTCGAACTATTGTTGAAAAGATGGCAACCGCTTTGTTTACATTTGCGACATGAATGAAATGGGTTTTGCCACTATTCTTCCACGCATATAAGTAGGATAAGCCATAACGTTAGTCATGTTGGTCCAAAAACAAGACAAAAATTACATTAGGCCCGCCACATTTTCACATAACGTTACTGCCTTTCCAATTCCCTCCGTCCGACTACTGACATCACTTTTTCTACGTCACTGGTTCCCTCCATGTTTTCCTATGAAAAGAGGCTACTGTCAACCAGCGGCAACCGTGCTCCGGGGTCTGGTTCCAAATAGTCGACTAGATAGTCCAACCATTCTGCGTTCGAGCGACGTTAGTCGAACTATGGTTAACTATAGTTCGCGCCCGAACTTGCTCCAAGATGCAGCAAGGCCATGATGAATAATTCATCAAGGCCGAGCAGATTGCATCAAAAACAGTGGGAGAGTCCATCTTGTTAGAAGGGGTGATGAATGGGTGAGGGGAAGGCGAGGTGCATCCAAATACCCTTAATTGTGCTCATGTTGTCATAGCTCAAACTGCCAGGAAGAATAAAATATTAGCAAATGCTGGAGATTTATAAATGCTTATTATTATTATTATTAGTCATTTGATGATCTGTATGGGTATTGGCCATGCAGCCCCAAAATGTTACTTACTTGGGTTGGTTAGAGACTGTAGCTCTTGCTGAGCTTTCAACCGGAAATTCTGGATGTGCTTCGAATCTATCAGCACTTCTGTATTGACAAACAATAAGAATTACTAGAAATCAGTCTGTTCCAACTAATTTAAACCATTTTTATGACGTCACTTTATTTTTTAAAGTGTGGATTGGTAATCTTTAGTAAAGTGTGGAATCGGAAATACAAATCCAAGCTAAAACTGTCCTGAAAACGTAAATCTAGCAGAGTTTACGAGTAATACTCAACAGAGGCTGGCAAAGTAGAGGCAGCGAATCTGACAAATAGTACTCAGCTGAGCTGACGAGTACATATTAGCAGATATCAACGTACATCCAGCGAGGATGATGAGTAATACTCACTGGCTGATTGAAGAGCAGAATAATTTTTAAAAGCTCTAATTTCTGAAATACAATTTTTTTTATAAACTTACTTTCAATCTCCAACTTCTTGTGGTTAGCCCTGGCAACAATACCGGGCCGAACACTTTTCATAAAGTGTTCGGTGGTCAGGGCTGTCTTGTTGACTGTTGCTGGACGAAGTCGCAGCAACAGCATATTGTCGTCCTCGAGTTTTAGAAACTCGGTAAATCTTTTTATCGCCAGGAGGTACTGGTAGATAGTTTGAGGCTGTTTTCCCTCCTGGCGAAGTGTCATGACCAGTCTACGATAAAAAGGTTTATTAATCATTAGTACGAGTTGTGTTATAAACTAGATAGTTTTAAGTATTTTATTCTTGAACGAAATAATGAAAACAGCTATTGTTTTCTTAAATAATGTGTAAATTTATATCATAAGGTTTTGGTTGTGATACTAAGTTTGACATTTTACTAAATGTAGAATGGGTAGTAAAATTACATGTTTGATTTCTTTCACTGATATTTATGTGTGCAGAACTCATTGGTCTAATTTTATTATTTGATGTGTACATGTTTAAGTATGTATATAGATAGGGATGCTATGGATGAAAATTAAAGTGACATTATGATAATGACATAATATTACATGTCATGAAGCATTTTTAACACCCCATTTCTACAAAGCGTTGGATGCAATTTGTGCAGCTGTACTACATGTACTCTGCGGAAGAATTGTAAATTACCTCTGCGGTATCTTTGGCGTCATAATTTGGGTTATCGGAAGCCCCATCTTTGACGAAACCAGCTCCAGCTGCCGCACAGTATTCGTGGCAGTCCTCCTTGCACTATGGGTGGCCCCCTTTGTACACATGTACAAAGTCCATAAATTTATGGAGAACCGCTGCATGAAAGAAAAAAGAAATTTAAACAAGTTTTAACCAACCAGATATAAGTTGAAAATCACAACTGCAAACCTGAAACTGACAGGTGGATTACAATGTATTACCCGGTCTGTACATGTAGAGTGTAAACTGCAGAAAGACTAACGCCTTCAGCGCATCTTTTAATTTTTGTAATGGTTAATTGTATTTTGGTTAAGTGTAAGTACTTTACAGATGGGTCGTTATTATTTGTATACATTTATATTTTGTGCGAGGAATTGAAGGCCTTTTTGTCATTTTGGGGGGTAATTTGTTTTTAATGCCAGGCACATGTTTGTCCTTGTTTTGTTGTATTATTTTGAACTCCGAATAAATAATAATAATATTTATTTAACCCTAACCCCCAAGGGCTATTGTGTGAGCATCCTGCTAAATGCAACAACTTGGTACTATTGGTGCATTCTGTTGCATTAAAGATTGTTAGGGTTAAAGATTGTCTAAAGAACCTTCCACTGACAACAATGATTACAAAATAGAAAATTCATTAGATTTTGCAAGATTACACAACCTACACAAACTATGCAGTAAAGCTTTATGAAAAGATTGAACAAAATTGTTATGGATCAAGACAATGTGCATGTATATACAATTATTGGAAAAACACGTTTGTCAAGTATTTATAAACAAACATATTGTAAGGAATGAATGTAAACTAAAAGAGGAAAAATACAGTTTTAAAAGGCACTGAATGATGTTGCTTTTTGTGTGCGTTTGTGTTTGGACCCTGTGATAATGTTATGGTAATGTAAAAACATTTCCACTGATTTCCATTGTAATGGGAGGCCATTACAATGCCCCACTAGTTAAAAAATATTGCCTCCATTTTAATAACAAAATGTGCTTCGTTCCGCTTTGTATTTTGTACTTGCATTATACAGCAGACCACCAATTCCTGGCCCGATTGCAGACGACAATCCTCCGGTCATCTCGATTAAACTCTGTTTACAAACAAATACAATTATAATTAATCACCGCCCACCGCCCACCGCCCACCGCCCACCGCCCACCGCCCACCGCCCACCGCCCACCGCCCACCGCCCACCGCCCACCGCCCACCGCCGCCCGCCGCCCACCGCCCACCGCCCACCGCCCACCGCCCACCGCCGCCCGCCGCCCACCGCCCACCGCCCACCGCCCACCGCCCACCGCCCACCGCCCACCGCCCACCGCCCACCGCCCACCGCCCACCGCCCACCGCCCACCGCCCACCGCCCACCGCCCACCGCCCACCGCCCACCGCCCACCGCCCACCGCCCACCGCCCACCGCCCACCGCCCACCGCCCACCGCACACCGCACACCGCACACCGCACACCGCACACACCGCACACCGCACACACCGCACACACCGCACACCGCACACACCGCACACCGCACACGCTGCGTGACGCCACCCACGTAAACTTAAAGCATCAGGCCAAGTAGTCATCAACCTTTTGAAAAGCCTGGAACAAAGGCCCGGCTCTCGTTCACAAGTTATCGCAGCTAGGGTTTAGTGCTCGTGGAAAACAAGGGACTCCGAGTGCAAATCCCAAGAAGTTTCCCATACGGAAATGCGAGGACCCCCAGTTTTACACGCAAACCGGGCAACTCTGCGTTGTTTGACAGGATAGAAAACGTGTAACACTTCTAACTATTTATGGCGACGTTTGAGCAATTACAGGAACATTCCTTTCCCCCAAAAAACAGTACATGTAGTAAGTTATGATTTATGAACCACCCCTGAACAAAACAAGCTACATGTATTTTTATTAAATATATATTGTTCCAACTATAATGAGGGCGCTATACACTGAGGCCCGTATGCATGAAAGCGGAATAGCGGCAGACGCATGAACGGGGTATAAGTTAAACTGTGGCCTAACTTTTAACCTCAAATAGGGAGTCGTATGCACAAAGGTGGAATAGCTTATTATGGGGTGTAAATACGGCAGATTTCCTGGTGTAACTTACACCAACCAGGGGGTATGTTTAAGGAGTGGATTAAGACAATTTGGAGTTCGACTCCAGTGGATGTCTCATAACTTTGCCTTCTGTTTGGAGGATACTGGCGTAAAATGATATTCCAATTACGCTGCAATGCCTTTGTTTTCGTCAATTATACTGGAGTTCTTTGTCAAAGAGGGATAGTGCCCTGCATTAAAGTGATATGTTTGTTAAGTTGTTCTATTTTGTTCGTACTTTTTAGCATCCGAAATATATAGGATCATCCAAAATATGGTCTTGTAGGTTTCTGATAGCATGTATAGTATATTCATTATTTGTTAGATACATGTACCTTTATATTTTTTATCTTGTAATACGTTTTGGTTTACAATAAATTGAAATTGAATACATGTATTCGTTTTCAGTACTTTCCCAGTTTTTTGCCCGTTTCCGTTGGTCTTTAGGCTTATATATCAACGGCGCTACGATATTCCCAGTGCTTGGCAGATCTCCCTTTGACGTCATGTGGCCAGATCTACGTGTAACCCATATATGATTCAGAATAGTAGCGCGAAGACAGTCCTATTAATAGATTTCTTTGGAATCATAAATCAATAAACCATTGCATAACCCTAATACCATGGAATAGCTTATTCGCATGATAGTTATGCCTGGAATTGTTAACATACGTTTCGTGCATACCGATTTCATTATACCACAATGACAGGAATAACTATTCTCTGAATAGGCTTACTTTCAGTATAAGTTATACCTCTTTCATGCATACGGGAGTGAAAGTTTCCTAAAATATGCCTGGTGAATAACTGAACGTGCTAGGCCCAAAACTGTGGGAACCAAAGCCTGTGTGATGAAAAATGTCTGGGGGTTGATAGGGTTAAGCGATTTTCCGCCATATAAACTTGCATAGTTTAGCCGGGACCAAGGATATGTGTTTGTAATGACCGGAAATTCGTTTTGACGAAGTTCGTAATAACGGGAGTAGACTGTACATTGAATATTATCCATTAATAATGGTCGATTTATAGAGCAAGGAATATCTTTAACTACAGCTAACTATAATCTACCTTAAATCTAACGCTACTACGTGTTGTACATTATGGTTAAGTTTAGCATAGGAATTTACCTTTTTCAAATGAATAGAAAGAATTGGGTCTGTGGATGAAAAGCAAGTCGTTGCTACAATGAGAGCCATTAAGGCCATCCAAATGGCCGGTATACTCAAAAGTTGGGTGATTGAACCAGATGACTCGTTATTCCTTGTTCCTGATAAAAAACAACACCAAGACCATTTCAAGCTATTTTTTTAGTTAGTTTACACATACAAACAACAACAATGTGGTTTGTTAAACACGAGCCACTAGATAAACTCATGAATACAGTCAGCTGGTACGCGGTAAGACGTTCTGTTTGAAGTAGCTGATAGCACGTATTGGAGAACACAACTTCCATGTCACTTAATCCATTAAAATCACTTTTATAAAAAAAATAATAAATTTTTGGATTTTGTAAACCGATTAACGAATTCGGAGGATCGATTATTCGATATTTTCAAATTCGGTTATTCGGTTTTGAAAACCTCCGATTTGTCCCAGCACTAAAATTTACCCCATGACTACTGATCGATTGTCAAATATTGAATGGCACATTATTATTTGTTTTACTAAAATTCTTTCTTTCCATTAGATAGTTTTTAACATTTACAAATAGCCACGATTTTCTGAAGCGGGTGTACAATTTATAGGTACTTGTTATATGTTACACCATTTGAGATATAAACAAATTATGAACAATAAAGTAGTCACCAGTTCAATTATACAGACGTGATTTCTTTCAATATTTTTGTTCTCTATTCAGGCATGTGAATCTGATTGGTTAGCAAAAAGAACACGTTTGACTTTATCTGGCTGCTTGGTATATGATATACATCACATCCCACTATCCTTGCATCATCTGGGCCCATTTTAATGCTAACCATTACATTCTGTGCTTACAGTATTTTAGTCAAACGTACTATGTAGCTTCACATGATCCCGAGTTATAAGTCAGGCATCGTCCAATTATATCTACTATATGTTGCTTCTTTGTCAGCTATATGTATACTCTTTCACATTCTCCGTCTTCTACGTCACAACGGATTCACTGACCAGTTTCAAGTATTCCTGGAAGCTGATTCCCATGACCAACATTTCTTGTTGTTCCAATGTCCTGAGCCAGTGTATGTAGTGAGGCTTTGTGATTACCCGTCATCACGCCAATTCTGTCGTACATCAAGGCCAACCCTTGGCTGTTAGCGCCCTCAACGATCGCCCGCGCCTCGGCCTCACCGAAGGAACGAATCAAGCTGGCGATCGCGGTTCCGTTGTTGATTACTTCAGAAGCTGTGAATGAAAATTTATTAAAATGCAAGCTTGTCAGTTGATTGGTGTTAAACATTCCTTTCAATATACTAGTTTCATTCCCTGTTATGTCCAAGATAACAAGGTTTTGGTCGGATTCTTAAAGCGACTTTGATAACTTTCATATTTGTTGAAATGTACTCATATTCATTGCATAAGGATCATTAGTATGACCATACTGTCACCAAAAATGGGCAGTATTTAGTATAAGCAGAACTGTAGTATACCACGTACCCCCCCCCCCCCCAAATTCTCTCTGTCACAAAAAGGGTGGGGATGACCGATGACAACGGATGCTAAATATCAACTGACCATATAATATGATGACATCACTATTGGTTCCCTGCCCAGAAGATCTTTCATATTCATACATTCCGCTACAATACTGGTACCCTACCTGAATTGAGAATTCCTTGAGTGATTTTCTCTGTTTCTTTCCTAACCAGCAACTCCAGCTGTAGGAAGGTCTCTTTTTCAGCCTCTTCGTTCATTAATTGCACCTGTAGATTCCTGTTTAAGATGATGTCAGGTAGGTCAATCTTTAACAGTTGGAAGTAAGGTACATCCACGTGATAGCCCTGAGTACAGCTGGTTGTAGAGTTGCTACATAGATGACAGGTGTCGTAACGCAAGCAGATCTCGCGATCAGGACAACAGTCACCTGTCAAATTCAAACAATAAAAAAAACACACAAATAAACAACAAGGAAAAACACACAAAAATACAAACAGTTTGATTGGAGTCCATGCAAGTTCTTACACAAGTTTAGTCATAATAAGTTCCTTTATAAAACCAGTCACAAGTAACTGGATGAACGATGACAAACAAATGTTTATATTACAGTTCCTTTGAATAGCTTGTGATTAGAATTAGTGATGGACTCAACTATATCCCTGATAGCATCCAACTCGTTGAAGTTTTAGCCGATTGGACACTACGCACATTTTTTTAGATCACTTATTTTTTCCTCCAAAAGATATAGTTTGAGATGGAGTAATTTCCTTCATAGGGCAAAAACTGATTATACTGATAGGTATTTTTCCCAATGAGTGATTGTAAACTACGCAATTTTAACATCCTCAATTCTTACCACCCAGTTTGGCCCGGAGCGCATTGTGAAGGATGACTTCCACATGTCTCCTCTGATACAGATACATGGATAAGGAGATAGTGGCTGCAATGTTCTTGAGAGATGACTGAGCCACAAACTCAATCACATCCGGGTACGCCTTGTCAAATCTCTGCTCTAGAAGGCCAAGTTCTTCTTCTCTACAGTTCAAACAGAAAACACAGCAGTTAATAAGAGAGCTGTGATGTAGATAATTCCGGCAAACAAAATTAAAAGCCATTTTGGGGTAGCCCCACCGGCCGCACACAATATGTAATCAAGGGAATAAGTACGTGTCCAAGCCAATTTCTTTTCTTGGTACCACACTAACCTGATGAAGTACTGAAAGCTACAGGATAAGCTATGAGACAGCCCTGACGACGTGGTCACCAAGATGTATCGAGTCGGTACTTTTGTTCGATGTGTATTTTGTGACGTATATTTTATCCTCGTGGCGTACATTTAGCGCAAGGGGCTAATTATAACGAATCATATATTCTTGTAGTTTTAACCATGGAGGTAGCCTCCATGAGTTAACTGAATACATTCTTTAAACAAAAAATCGACACAGCCTGACTCAACCGACACAAACATTCTGATAAATCGAATGCTGTCATCAGTTGAGGTTGACACAGCATTATCTCAACAAGTATTCAGACTCAGAAATATGTACGAATCGTCTTCCTGCAGGACATTATTTTGGCAGAATTGGCAGCAGAGAAGAGACAAGCGTGTACACATATACCTGTATGTGGCAGCAAATTAACTTATATTAGATGTCCAGCACGCTGGACCCCTTTATTTAATTTGATTGAGCTTGCGTTTAAGAACTGATCTATTTATTCCATTGTTTCGGGGACTAAATGATTTAGCTTGACGAAGCTAGTAAAAATGGATTTATTCCTTTAATTTATCTTATACCTCAAACTCGAGAATGGACACGTTTTGTTCACTCATCAGAATCTTAAATGGGCGTGAATGGGAGGAAATTAAGTCAGAGAGAAACGACTCACCATAGGTACTTTTTCATCGTTTTTTTTCTTGATATATAATTGTTCACAGACATATTTCTAGTTGTTCGCTTTACTGTGCAAATTGTAGTAGGTTTCTACCAAATATTGAAGGATAATAATATGACTGTTTTGTGTGGAACACTTTAAATATATGTATTGTCAATTTACACTAAAATAAGCCTCATTACATAAATGCTCACACAAAAATGTTTAAAAGAAATATACATTATCTTTACATAAAAACGACATATACAAACCACAGGACCTGGGTACAAAAGTAATTAATTTTTACATACAATTTTTGTAAAACTGATTTGAAGATTATCAATAACAATTTAATTATAATATAACTATATGTACATTAAAATATTTAAGCCGACATGATTTATTTTTACAAATTACCATATAACCCCTTCCCCCATTTTTGGGGGGTGAGAAATATTAAATTTTGATTTTTAGGTCATATTGTAATGAAGAATATAACAAGAGTTTTAAATGCATTGTTTGGAGGTCGGGATTGGGTTGCAAGTGCAATAGCTTGCATATATGATGCACATATGTATCATGGACAGCGCCCTCTAGTGTCATCCGGTGTCCTTTAAGCTGCTCAAACGATGAGAACATAATGAACTACCGCCGACAACAAAAATACAACTGATTATTAAGTTTAAACTGGTTATTAAATTGTTATGCATAATACTTAACACCATATCAATCGGTGTCTTATCTAAAAAATGTTCACTTCAATGTGCACCAAAATATAGTGTACAAGGCCCGATGATCAATGCATATTCAAATATTTCTCTTATTTAAATTCTACCAGTTTTTCTAAATTGATTACATTGGAAAGAAAAAAAAAGCAGAATTGCTGTGTTTCACTGTGCGACTCTTTGTAACAAAATTAAAATCGATTGTTGCTGTTGACTTGAATATGTATCGATGTAAGGTAACATTTTTAGCAAATGCAATTGAATAATTTATAAATACAAATTGAGATCCATGTACATGTACTACGTATGATTTTAACATTCTGCTGTTCATTTTCCCATGCAGACATCCATACTTCTATCGGATCTTACTATCATGTCTAGTCCTTCTTAGTGGGCCTCCTGGTAGATCCTAGTCATCCATTTGTCGCCATCCATACTTCTATCGGATCTTACTATCATGTCTAGTCCTTCTTAGTGGGCCTCCTGGTAGATCAGAGTCATCAATTTGTCGCTGCGAGTTGGCCAATGCTGTAGTACGATTAAAGTCAATCATGGCGTAGGTATCGGTCCTGCGACTGGAGCCCTCAGAGTTCAAGATAGCCGGGGTCTTTGGTGGGGAACTGTTCATACTAGAGCTACGACTCTGACGAGATTGGATAGTGGGAGTGGTCTGAATCGCCTCTAAGGTCTCCATGTCCAGATCGGCATAATTCATACGTCCTTTGGGAGCTGGCTGGAGAACAACATTGGAGTTGCCGTTGTGTGCGGCCGGTTTCATTCCGACCTCCGACAGTGCGCGTCTAGGTTAGCGTAACTGTGCTCGCTTACCGGTGACCGGTTCCCCGCCACGGTGGTGTCAAAAATGAACTCTGACCCTGCGCTGCCTTTGCTGGAGGAGGTGCTGCAAGGGGAGCGCAAGTCGCAGCAAAAGACAAAATTGTTGTGAGGAAGTTCCCCGACGGTGTCCAGGTTAGCGTAGTAGCTACTGCTTCCTGAAGTCCTGCTACTGGGCGTAGTGAGCGAGTTCTGAGAAACCAGACTGATTGGTGTGGTTATTGACACGGGCGAGGCCCTGCTGGTGTGGCTGTCATAAGTAATCATCTCCGAGGTAGTACTCACCTCTGAGGTTGTACTCACCTCTGAGGTAGTACTCGTCAAACTGATAACGTTTGCATTGCTATTTAGGTTGAGGATGCTTGTATTGCCGTTCACAATGTCTTTCATTGAGGGAGGTTTCATGTAGTGGGACTCGTGTAGGTTGGTGACTGGAGACATGGTGAGGGGTTCAATTAAGCCCCACCCTATCCACGTTACCATTGACGTCGTTCTGAACCAGCGTCACTGCGTCAATCTCTGTGACAACGACATGTGATGAATCCTCGTCCACGTCATGCTTGAGTCGTGCATAGTTCACGTTAAGATCCCTGTCTTCTGACGGTTGTTGGACGGCCTCTTCACTCAGCCGAGGTAATAAGCACGCAGTGTCAGACGGCGAGTCAGTCTACATTAACAAGTAAAAATGAAAGCAGAAACAATACCAGTTTACATCATAATACACATAGCTATAGTTGTAAAAGAAAAATGCATAAAGTTAAAACTAGGGCTAAAAAACAAGTGGAATTTTGCCACGGGGCTATAAATGGGACCTTTTTATAGCTCCATGGTCCACTCATTTTTGTACTTGTTTGGTTATTTTTAAGTCAAAACATTTCTTTCGGTTTGTTTTGGCTATTTACAAATGGCAGTTTCCTGTCTTTTAGGTGGTGTTTTTTTTCTTAATTTTTTTTTTGAGGGGGTGGAGAGAAACCATCCATGATTTTAGGTGGAGTGTGGCCTAGTGGTTTAGGCTCATGATGCTTGGTCAGGTGTTTGAATCTAGCTGCTGGTCATATGTTGTGTCCTAAGGCAAGCCACTTTACCACCACTAGCCTCTCTCCACCCAGGAGTATAACTAGGTACTGTGCCTACCAGCATTAGCTGGGGAGTAACCTGCGATGGACTAGCGACCCATCCAGAGACAAAATTCCAATCAGTTCATGCGACTGAAACTGGAGTTAATAACACCAGCCTGATGGGCTATATTGCCTCGGGACAGACATGATTTTAGTTATTTAATGGGTTTTATCGTCTTTAGATGTTTACCCTGCTTTCTTGGTTGGACTCTGGAATGTCAGGGAAGGAGTTTGAATTGATGTAGTGCAATGACGAGCCAGGTGACCCTAGACTCCACACACTCGGAGAAGAGGAAGCGACCGACGCAGTTCTTCCAGAGTAAGTAGCAAGTCCGTACGCGCTGCCGTTTTGCTGCTCCCCGAGGCTAGACACATCCGTGGAGAAAGCCGAGAGAACAGGGGAGGTGGGCTGGTGAGTGGGAGAGCCCTCACTGTTCGCTGGCTCCGAGGAGGAAGGGTAGCTGCCCAACCGGCCGTTGCTGTTGCCGCCGGCCTGGGCATTCTCCTGGACGTTACGGAAGAGGAACTCGGCACGCTTGCATTTGAAAGCGTAGATGCCTGTATTGTAAAGTAGAGGCAAAAAGCGTAACTCTGTTATCCTCTAGATGCCTACCCTACTTACTGACTTACTGACTCTCACTAGTAAGACTTGCTTAAGCTTCACCTTGACATCAAATCTGTTCGATACCACAATTGCCAAGTCTCATTTTGTCAACAATTAAATAGTTTATCAGCAATATGGGGCCAGGAAAGATCCGGTACCACTTCCCTTCATTAAAAAAACAAAACTCACCTGGCCCAGTTGCACACCGACACCGACGTCCACTCTCAAAGGAAAAGAGTTTCTTGTCGAAGCCGTAGCGTCTTAAGCTTCTTAGTGGCCACTTGATGAGATCCTTGCCTCGCTGATGGAGGATAATGTCTGTCTTGGTGACCTCGATCACCGCCCGCTGAATCTCAGACCCTTTGTCGTCCACATTCCGTACCTGCAGAATGACAAGACAAGAAAATCAGATTTTGTCGCCAATTTATTGGCGATTTTGTTCAAATCCGACCACGAGATGGCCAAGACATGATTATAACACAGACAATTTCCTCAACACAAAGTCTTGTGATTCTTTAAGAACATCCTGTATTCCTATTACCTGGAACACAGTTAAAAAAGAAAGCAAAAGGTGCATGACAGAAAAGGACCAATGTTTGTTGAACATTCTTACCTTGAACATGTTATGTGCAAGTTTGGCATCTTTTGGATGGATGCATGTCTGTTCGTTCCCCATGGTGATCACACTTTACAAATGCTCAGTAAACACACAGTGGTATTCTGCAAATACGAACAAATGGGGAAAATGTAATCATGAGCAATAACTGCACCGATTATGTTTTCTGGTTGTTACAGATCGCCTGGAATCACAAAAAAAGGCAAATTTATACCTATGTAGATTGGACGGAGTGAGGTCATCCGTCATGTGTTACCAGTCAATGCCCTATTCTCAAGAACCATTGAGAGCTAGATAAGCAAACCCCCCCCCCCCCCCCCCCCCCCCCACAAAAAAAACTATAAAAAAAACAAAAAACAAAAAAAAAACAAAAAAAACACCTGGTTTTCCGTGCCCACTACAGCTACAAGTATGTAAACTTGACACTAAAAAAAAAAAATCCCAATTAATGCAAATGCATTAAACGTTTGCAAATAATAGGTTTTCTGTACAGGTCTCCGTCCACCTTATTAAAAAAAAGTGGCAAGTTCCCAAGAACACATTTACTTAAAGGAGTTGGCAACTGTCTGACAGTCAAACTCAACACCTGTCAACAACTGGTACCAATTTCATGAAGCTGCTAAGCACAAAAATTTGCTTAAAAGCATGAAAATTCTTCCTTTGAAAAAACATGGTTACAGACCAAATTTTCAGGTGAGGTATATTGTTTAGGAAAGATATTCAGCTGTTTTTTTTTTGCTCAGCATGAAAAGCACAATCATTTTTCTATTGGCCAATCCTATAATTGAAAACAGCTCTAGAACTTGTCTAATAAACACTAACAGTGGCCTTTCAGTTGGCAACACCCAAGAAAACTTCAGGGTTTTCATTAAAGAGTTTCTGCCCATCACACTTGTTCACAAATATGAAATTTGCAGTTGCAAAAAAACCAAAAATGCAACGAAATACCCTTGAAAATGGCAAAACAACCAATTTAAATAAGGTTAAATGGAACACAGGTGAATTTCAAAGACTGCATTAAAAAATTACACTTTAATCTATCAAACATGACAAGTCAAAATTATCTCTCTCCCTTCCCCCTGTTAGAACCACCTGTAAGAGATATTAGCAGGTTATTTGCAAACCACAAACCACAAATCCACCAGACTGGAATCATTTTCAGAATGTCTGTCCTCAATCTTATTTTCTACATGCTATTAGTATTACCATTAACGGGTTAAAATGCCTTAAATAGCAAAATATTTCCGGCCATGGAAGGCAAACACCTCCTTTCATAACCGGAAGAATTTCAACTCCTTGTTAATGGAACACGATAGAATGTCTGCCGGATGATGTCATTGGTCTAACCAAATGTTATTAGTGAGGAAATAGGTCAGGAATCATTTCAACCGGAATAAACTAAAACAAAATTCGTCTCCCAGTTACAAAACTGACTTTTTCAATTCTCTGCAGGATTAAAGTGCATACATTTAGGGCACGCATGCTTGAACAAATAAACGGTGATGTTGATGTTAAAATAATCCCGGCGCGAACTGGTTAAAGGAGTGTGCTAACCATTTAGAGTATTTATATTACGGTATCTTAAATCTAAAATGTGATGATACTGACTTAAAATAGCAATTATTTTGACATTATCAATTAGATGGTATACAAATACTGTTTTGAGTTCTACCTAATTCACATACATTATAAATATCTTGACCTTCCCATTACTGTTTATCCAGACTCAGTACAATGGGAGAACCATAGTTTACATAGGCTGCATGCAGCACAGGGCTTACGTGTATTTCTGTGAATGTGATCCATATGGTAATTTGATGGATATATTCCAAGAACATGAGAACATTGTCACCACAACGCCTACTAAAAGGCGACACCCACACACAGCGTAAACAGCTAAGCTACAAGTAGATAGCTGTACAACCACATGATATAATACATTTTTCCCGGGGCTATTTTCAAGTTTTCCTATAAAAAATAGACTTCTGAATGAAATGTCAGGCAAACGACAAAACAAAATTGCCTACGTTTAGTTATTAATTTATTTTTGTCTTAAATATTTGGAAATTGGACCTTGACAATGACAATAATCCGGCCTATCTTTTTGTGTGTTTATGATACAAAACAAACTCAACATAATGCATATTTTCTAAGGGTTAAAAATGTCAAAAATAGAAAGAAAAAAAAGAAAACATACAAATACAAAATTGTAAAGAAACAAATTCAACAGTCAAACAACTTTAACCAGTTCGCCCTGGAATTATTTTAACATCACTGAGCCGAGGCGCGGGATTATTTCTAGCGATCCCAGGCGGGTTCAGTAAGAAATTTCTTAATAATTCTTCTTAATAATAAGAGTAAAATCAATATCTGCAAACGGTGTATCCTACCTTTAAGGTTAATGTTAGATTGTTGCCCTAGTGCATAAAAACTTTAAAATAACAATTTTATACAAAAATATTATTGGGTAAAGGGCAAAACAAAACATTCAAATTGAAAACTCATTTGTTCACTAGTAATAGGAAAAGAAAGATCAACATAAAATAAATAAAATTTTAGATTTCAAATTTCAATGTCTAAAAAAAGTAAAAGCTCGCTGCAAAAGATTTGAACTGAACCCTAACAATATCAATGCTGCCTTGTCTAAACAAATACCGGTACACGAAATACCTTCATTTTTTTGTCAAACAAACAAAAACCATTAAAAAGTGGTGCTTGTGTAAGTGTACAAAGTGGAATAATATTGTGAAAGCTAAACAATGGTCTTATTTTGCATTGGTTATAAAATATAAGGAATTTAGAATGCGGATGTCACTTGTTTTTCTTTAAGAAAATGTCAAACTTGGATCTGAATCAACTTTGGAGATTGAAATAAAATACAACCTGATTATACAAATGGAATATGTGACCCGCTCTGCAAAAATGAGTCTGATATCGGAAAATACATTTTTACGTAAAGGGCTGTTTATTGTCTCGGAGGCGATTTTTTTTTTAACAAATAATATTTTAGTTTCAAGGCATTTTGGTTTCTCCAACACGCATATTTTCAGATCTGATCGATTGAAAAGATTGTTTTGATCCCTAAATTAAATTTAATACAGGTTTTGTCATTCTCTTACCATAGCATCTGATGAAGCACTACAATTGTAAATCTTCATTTCACTCAAAGACATTTTGAGTATAACTGAGAAAAAGCAAATTTCCTAAAATTGTAAAAGACCAATGCATTACACTACAGAGCTGTGCAATATCAAATGAAAGCTTATTTCCAGATTTTCCTGACCAACTGTACAATTGAATTATTTTTTTTAACACATCAGACTCATTTTTGCAGAGTGGTTCATTGATACTCTTGATATAAATATGTGCTGGCTGGTTTTAAACATATATGTTTAAAGCCTGGTGGCTGTGATTGGTAGTGGGCCAGGTGAAACTACTTTTACACAACATATGATTTGAGCTCCAGTTTGTCTATGAAATAACTGTCATCCTCCAATAAATAGTCACCACACAATAAATACACAAGGCTGGTAACAACAGATTGTATTGTTTAGACCTTGGGTTGTAAAGCCATCAATGCAGTTATTATTGATGGAAGTTAGTCACTAAAGCTACATATTTCAACTATGCAATTTTGATTCAGTGTTATGTAAATATTCGCCCAGCCAGCACTGGCTGAATGATTTATTTAAGCTAATACAAAAGTTTGTATTCATGTACCCAGTACAAGACCAGGAAAGTATCGTTGAAAAATGATACACAAATTCCACTTTTGGTAAATCGGGGAGGGCCGGGGTGGTATTTGAAAATAGCCCGCCCAACAATGGTTTAGACCATTGTTGCGAAATGATACAACCCCAAAAAGATACTAATAAATAATTATTTGTTACAACAACAGGATTAACATTACACTAATTACATCCTGTAAATCTTTCCTAATGAATGACTATCCTTGTGTTTCACCAAACGACCTTGAGCATCTATCTTCTTATTCCTCCATGCATAAATTATCCTCCATGCTCAAATATTCATTCTTGCCAGGGAAATAGGCAACATAGAAAACAAATGTGCTGGCTCACCTCAATATTATGTAAGCTGATATCCACTGACCATGATGGCTATAATTATATAACATTTATTTCTATATTCAGACCATGCAAAGAGGAAAAGTAACTTCAAGAATGAAGGTGCAGTTTCTAAAATCTGTCCGCACGTACCTACACAACAAATCTGACTCGTAAGCATCAATGCCAAACATTGAATGTGCACAGTCTAGGCACAGACTGCATCAATCATCATCACCCCATGATTCAGAGCCTGGCTAAAGACCTTTAAGAGTAGTCTGGTGTCATCACTCTCCCAATGACACTGACGCAATATGAGACTGGCAACAAGACTAGTGAGAACCAAGAGCAAGTTCGGGCGCGAACTATAGTTAACCATTAGTCAGTCTCTGCTTTACCAATGCGCATGCTCAAATGCAGTTCGCTCGAACGGCTCTAGTCGAACTATTGTTGAAAAGATGGCAACCGCTTTGTTTACATTTGCGACATGAATGAAATGGGTTTTGCCACTATTCTTCCACGCATATAAGTAGGATAAGCCATAACGTTAGTCATGTTGGTCCAAAAACAAGACAAAAATTACATTAGGCCCGCCACATTTTCACATAACGTTACTGCCTTTCCAATTCCCTCCGTCCGACTACTGACATCACTTTTTCTACGTCACTGGTTCCCTCCATGTTTTCCTATGAAAAGAGGCTACTGTCAACCAGCGGCAACCGTGCTCCGGGGTCTGGTTCCAAATAGTCGACTAGATAGTCCAACCATTCTGCGTTCGAGCGACGTTAGTCGAACTATGGTTAACTATAGTTCGCGCCCGAACTTGCTCCAAGATGCAGCAAGGCCATGATGAATAATTCATCAAGGCCGAGCAGATTGCATCAAAAACAGTGGGAGAGTCCATCTTGTTAGAAGGGGTGATGAATGGGTGAGGGGAAGGCGAGGTGCATCCAAATACCCTTAATTGTGCTCATGTTGTCATAGCTCAAACTGCCAGGAAGAATAAAATATTAGCAAATGCTGGAGATTTATAAATGCTTATTATTATTATTATTAGTCATTTGATGATCTGTATGGGTATTGGCCATGCAGCCCCAAAATGTTACTTACTTGGGTTGGTTAGAGACTGTAGCTCTTGCTGAGCTTTCAACCGGAAATTCTGGATGTGCTTCGAATCTATCAGCACTTCTGTATTGACAAACAATAAGAATTACTAGAAATCAGTCTGTTCCAACTAATTTAAACCATTTTTATGACGTCACTTTATTTTTTAAAGTGTGGATTGGTAATCTTTAGTAAAGTGTGGAATCGGAAATACAAATCCAAGCTAAAACTGTCCTGAAAACGTAAATCTAGCAGAGTTTACGAGTAATACTCAACAGAGGCTGGCAAAGTAGAGGCAGCGAATCTGACAAATAGTACTCAGCTGAGCTGACGAGTACATATTAGCAGATATCAACGTACATCCAGCGAGGATGATGAGTAATACTCACTGGCTGATTGAAGAGCAGAATAATTTTTAAAAGCTCTAATTTCTGAAATACAATTTTTTTTATAAACTTACTTTCAATCTCCAACTTCTTGTGGTTAGCCCTGGCAACAATACCGGGCCGAACACTTTTCATAAAGTGTTCGGTGGTCAGGGCTGTCTTGTTGACTGTTGCTGGACGAAGTCGCAGCAACAGCATATTGTCGTCCTCGAGTTTTAGAAACTCGGTAAATCTTTTTATCGCCAGGAGGTACTGGTAGATAGTTTGAGGCTGTTTTCCCTCCTGGCGAAGTGTCATGACCAGTCTACGATAAAAAGGTTTATTAATCATTAGTACGAGTTGTGTTATAAACTAGATAGTTTTAAGTATTTTATTCTTGAACGAAATAATGAAAACAGCTATTGTTTTCTTAAATAATGTGTAAATTTATATCATAAGGTTTTGGTTGTGATACTAAGTTTGACATTTTACTAAATGTAGAATGGGTAGTAAAATTACATGTTTGATTTCTTTCACTGATATTTATGTGTGCAGAACTCATTGGTCTAATTTTATTATTTGATGTGTACATGTTTAAGTATGTATATAGATAGGGATGCTATGGATGAAAATTAAAGTGACATTATGATAATGACATAATATTACATGTCATGAAGCATTTTTAACACCCCATTTCTACAAAGCGTTGGATGCAATTTGTGCAGCTGTACTACATGTACTCTGCGGAAGAATTGTAAATTACCTCTGCGGTATCTTTGGCGTCATAATTTGGGTTATCGGAAGCCCCATCTTTGACGAAACCAGCTCCAGCTGCCGCACAGTATTCGTGGCAGTCCTCCTTGCACTATGGGTGGCCCCCTTTGTACACATGTACAAAGTCCATAAATTTATGGAGAACCGCTGCATGAAAGAAAAAAGAAATTTAAACAAGTTTTAACCAACCAGATATAAGTTGAAAATCACAACTGCAAACCTGAAACTGACAGGTGGATTACAATGTATTACCCGGTCTGTACATGTAGAGTGTAAACTGCAGAAAGACTAACGCCTTCAGCGCATCTTTTAATTTTTGTAATGGTTAATTGTATTTTGGTTAAGTGTAAGTACTTTACAGATGGGTCGTTATTATTTGTATACATTTATATTTTGTGCGAGGAATTGAAGGCCTTTTTGTCATTTTGGGGGGTAATTTGTTTTTAATGCCAGGCACATGTTTGTCCTTGTTTTGTTGTATTATTTTGAACTCCGAATAAATAATAATAATATTTATTTAACCCTAACCCCCAAGGGCTATTGTGTGAGCATCCTGCTAAATGCAACAACTTGGTACTATTGGTGCATTCTGTTGCATTAAAGATTGTTAGGGTTAAAGATTGTCTAAAGAACCTTCCACTGACAACAATGATTACAAAATAGAAAATTCATTAGATTTTGCAAGATTACACAACCTACACAAACTATGCAGTAAAGCTTTATGAAAAGATTGAACAAAATTGTTATGGATCAAGACAATGTGCATGTATATACAATTATTGGAAAAACACGTTTGTCAAGTATTTATAAACAAACATATTGTAAGGAATGAATGTAAACTAAAAGAGGAAAAATACAGTTTTAAAAGGCACTGAATGATGTTGCTTTTTGTGTGCGTTTGTGTTTGGACCCTGTGATAATGTTATGGTAATGTAAAAACATTTCCACTGATTTCCATTGTAATGGGAGGCCATTACAATGCCCCACTAGTTAAAAAATATTGCCTCCATTTTAATAACAAAATGTGCTTCGTTCCGCTTTGTATTTTGTACTTGCATTATACAGCAGACCACCAATTCCTGGCCCGATTGCAGACGACAATCCTCCGGTCATCTCGATTAAACTCTGTTTACAAACAAATACAATTATAATTAATCACCGCCCACCGCCCACCGCCCACCGCCCACCGCCCACCGCCCACCGCCCACCGCCCACCGCCCACCGCCCACCGCCCACCGCCCACCGCCCACCGCCCACCGCCCACCGCCCACCGCCCACCGCCCACCGCCCACCGCCCACCGCCCACCGCCCACCGCCCACCGCCCACCGCCCACCGCCCACCGCCCACCGCCCACCGCCCACCGCCCACCGCCCACCGCCCACCGCCGCCCACCGCCCACCGCCCACCGCCCACCGCCCACCGCCCACCGCCCACCGCCCACCGCCCACCGCCCACCGCCCACCACCCACGTAAACTTAAAGCATCAGGCCAAGTGACTACTTGAAAAGCCTGGAACAAAGGCCCGGCTCTCGTTCACAAGTTATCGCAGCTAGGGTTTAGTGCTCGTGGAAAACAAGGGACTCCGAGTGCAAATCCCAAGAAGTTTCCCATACGGAAATGCGAGGACCCCCAGTTTTACACGCAAACCGGGCAACTCTGCGTTGTTTGACAGGATAGAAAACGTGTAACACTTCTAACTATTTATGGCGACGTTTGAGCAATTACAGGAACATTCCTTTCCCCCAAAAAACAGTACATGTGATTTATGAACCACCCCTGAACAAAACAAGCTACATGTATTTTTATTAAATATATATTGTTCCAACTATAATGAGGGCGCTATACACTGAGGCCCGTATGCATGAAAGCGGAATAGCGGCAGAATAGCTTATACCAGGTATAAGTGAATGGTTTTACCAATGTTGGTATACGCATGAACGGGGTATAAGTTAAACTGTGGCCTAACTTTTAACCTCAAATAGGGAGTCGTATGCACAAAGGTGGAATAGCTTATTATGGGGTGTAAATACGGCAGATTTCCTGGTGTAACTTACACCAACCAGGGGGTATGTTTAAGGAGTGGATTAAGACAATTTGGAGTTCGACTCCAGTGGATGTCTCATAACTTTGCCTTCTGTTTGGAGGATACTGGCGTAAAATGATATTCCAATTACGCTGCAATGCCTTTGTTTTCGTCAATTATACTGGAGTTCTTTGTCAAAGAGGGATAGTGCCCTGCATTAAAGTGATATGTTTGTTAAGTTGTTCTATTTTGTTCGTACTTTTTAGCATCCGAAATATATAGGATCATCCAAAATATGGTCTTGTAGGTTTCTGATAGCATGTATAGTATATTCATTATTTGTTAGATACATGTACCTTTATATTTTTTATCTTGTAATACGTTTTGGTTTACAATAAATTGAAATTGAATACATGTATTCGTTTTCAGTACTTTCCCAGTTTTTTGCCCGTTTCCGTTGGTCTTTAGGCTTATATATCAACGGCGCTACGATATTCCCAGTGCTTGGCAGATCTCCCTTTGACGTCATGTGGCCAGATCTACGTGTAACCCATATATGATTCAGAATAGTAGCGCGAAGACAGTCCTATTAATAGATTTCTTTGGAATCATAAATCAATAAACCATTGCATAACCCTAATACCATGGAATAGCTTATTCGCATGATAGTTATGCCTGGAATTGTTAACATACGTTTCGTGCATACCGATTTCATTATACCACAATGACAGGAATAACTATTCTCTGAATAGGCTTACTTTCAGTATAAGTTATACCTCTTTCATGCATACGGGAGTGAAAGTTTCCTAAAATATGCCTGGTGAATAACTGAACGTGCTAGGCCCAAAACTGTGGGAACCAAAGCCTGTGTGATGAAAAATGTCTGGGGGTTGATAGGGTTAAGCGATTTTCCGCCATATAAACTTGCATAGTTTAGCCGGGACCAAGGATATGTGTTTGTAATGACCGGAAATTCGTTTTGACGAAGTTCGTAATAACGGGAGTAGACTGTACATTGAATATTATCCATTAATAATGGTCGATTTATAGAGCAAGGAATATCTTTAACTACAGCTAACTATAATCTACCTTAAATCTAACGCTACTACGTGTTGTACATTATGGTTAAGTTTAGCATAGGAATTTACCTTTTTCAAATGAATAGAAAGAATTGGGTCTGTGGATGAAAAGCAAGTCGTTGCTACAATGAGAGCCATTAAGGCCATCCAAATGGCCGGTATACTCAAAAGTTGGGTGATTGAACCAGATGACTCGTTATTCCTTGTTCCTGATAAAAAACAACACCAAGACCATTTCAAGCTATTTTTTTAGTTAGTTTACACATACAAACAACAACAATGTGGTTTGTTAAACACGAGCCACTAGATAAACTCATGAATACAGTCAGCTGGTACGCGGTAAGACGTTCTGTTTGAAGTAGCTGATAGCACGTATTGGAGAACACAACTTCCATGTCACTTAATCCATTAAAATCACTTTTATAAAAAAAATAATAAATTTTTGGATTTTGTAAACCGATTAACGAATTCGGAGGATCGATTATTCGATATTTTCAAATTCGGTTATTCGGTTTTGAAAACCTCCGATTTGTCCCAGCACTAAAATTTACCCCATGAATAAGAGTCACCACCTACTGATCGATTGTCAAATATTGAATGGCACATTATTATTTGTTTTACTAAAATTCTTTCTTTCCATTAGATAGTTTTTAACATTTACAAATAGCCACGATTTTCTGAAGCGGGTGTACAATTTATAGGTACTTGTTATATGTTACACCATTGAGATATAAACAAATTATGAACAATAAAGTAGTCACCAGTTCAATTATACAGACGTGATTTCTTTCAATATTTTTGTTCTCTATTCAGGCATGTGAATCTGATTGGTTAGCAAAAAGAACACGTTTGACTTTATCTGGCTGCTTGGTATATGATATACATCACATCCCACTATCCTTGCATCATCTGGGCCCATTTTAATGCTAACCATTACATTCTGTGCTTACAGTATTAGTCAAACGTACTATGTAGCTTCACATGATCCCGAGTTATAAGTCAGGCATCGTCCAATTATATCTACTATATGTTGCTTCTTTGTCAGCTATATGTATACTCTTTCACATTCTCCGTCTTCTACGTCACAACGGATTCACTGACCAGTTTCAAGTATTCCTGGAAGCTGATTCCCATGACCAACATTTCTTGTTGTTCCAATGTCCTGAGCCAGTGTAGTGAGGCTTTGTGATTACCCGTCATCACGCCAATTCTGTCGTACATCAAGGCCAACCCTTGGCTGTTAGCGCCTCAACGATCGCCCGCGCCTCGGCCTCACCGAAGGAACGAATCAAGCTGGCGATCGCGGTTCCGTTGTTGATTACTTCAGAAGCTGTAAATGAAAATTTAATTGGTGTTAAACATTCCTTTCAATACAAGTCAAAGGTAAAATGCTCTGAGAGCATAATAAAAGGGCCAACGGGTTTCCAGTTAAAGTAAAATGCTGTGCGAGCATTCCAGCTAAAGTAAAATGCTGTCTCAGCACTGCACTCGCGTCAAAAAGGAAGTGGACAAGAGAATGCCAACGAGTTTTACCTCTTACCCCCCAACAAGCGCAGACCGAGCGAAAGGTCAGCAGGTGTGGGCCACTAGTTCGGTGTGGGCGGGTCGAAACCGTTGCCCTCCCACCTCGCCCCCTCCTCCCATAGCAGCATGGACTCACAATCGGGTAGTCTAAAGCACCGACTCAATGAGCCAATGAGAGAGAGACACACGCATTGGAGGGGAAAGCGCTGCACTCTCTGCGAGAGAGAGAAGGCCGCAACGCAAGAGAGTGGGAAGGCGATCACCGGCTATGTAACGCGGTCGGTGGTCACGTAGCTGAATAACTGGCACGAAATGGACGGCGCGTAAACAATAACTCGTGCTCGCGCGATAGGGCGGATGAGCACGAGCTTATAAATAAGCTTATAATGGGCTTATTAACGGATAATCTCGACACGCGCTGTGGGCCCACGGTGAAGTTCACTTCTTACCCGCTCTGTGCGCGCTGTGTATCAAGTAGTAAGTATGCTGCTGTTGGCGCTCACATGTTTCCGTGCGAAAGTTGTTAAGTATTGAAGCAAGGTGACATCGGTTTTTTTGGAATCCGGCACACGTGTCGGATGAATTAGAGAAAGCGTGCGTTCGCTGTGTATTTGCGAGCGTTTGTGAGACAAATGCGCGCAAGGCACAGCTACGTACGGTGGTCTAAAGGGGGAGAAAGAAGGCGGTGCTAAGTAGAATTGTCATTGTCAACTGACGTGATGACCTGTTGCAGTGTATGAAGTGCAACCCTATGCAGGCACAGGCGCTCATGCATTAGGTGTAGCTGACAGATGCTGAAAGTACGCCGGCGCAGATGTGCATGCAAAACGGAGCGAAGGCTGTCAAGTGTCTTGGGCTAGCTGGAGGGTGTAGGTTAGAATTATGGGCGTAGCTAGTATGCGCCAGAGTAGAAGAGCGTGCATAGCGGCACCTAGGACCTCTCAGACAGTGTCGTCAGTGCAGGAGAGCGCGCAGCGTATATCGAACATTGGTGATAGTACTCTTTATAGCAACGCAAAACCAAAATTGAACTCCATCCAAGCCGTAATGGCTATCTTACGATGACCCACCAGCATTAGTGTATGCAAATAAATGCAGTGATTACGGTACGGTGCTAACCAGTTAACATCTACTGCTCGGTGGGAGGGCAACGGTTTCGACCCGCCCACACCGAACTAGTGGCCCACACCTGCTGACCTTTCGCTCGGTCTGCGCTTGTTGGGGGGTAAGAGGTAAAACTCGTTGGCATTCTCTTGTCCACTTCCTTTTTGACGCGAGTGCAGTGCTGAGACGTACAGCATTTTACTTTAGCTGGAATGCTCGCACAGCATTTTACTTTAACTGGAAACCCGTTGGCCCTTTTATTATGCTCTCAGAGCATTTTACCTTTGACTTGTCCACTTTCTTTTATTTAGTAGCTTGTGTTTGAACAGTAAGAAGTTTTTCGCGCGCCGACAGAATGCAGTCACCGTCCGCCGCCATGGCAACAAGCTCACGCAAGCGCGCTTCGAGCGCGTCACGGTTGTCGGCGCGACTGTCGTAAGCGGCAAACTCGGCGTCGACAGCGGCCGACTGCAACTGCCGCAGACGCTCGCGCTGCTCTTTGCGCTTCGGTTGCGCCCGCTTTTGCGGTGGCGGCGCTGCGCTGCTTGGCTGCGCGGATGTGCTGGTGGCGGCGCGCTTGGGCAGATTTTTCACTGCAACGCTCGCGCGCTTCTTTTTGGCTTTCGCCGTACGAGCGCCAGCGACGTGACCGAGCATCGTCATGTCGGCGCCGGGCGACTGTACAATTTGCATGGCAGGCGTTGGGAGCGACATCTGCTCGACCGTCACGGGCGGCGCCAGCAGCGCTTTTGCGCCCGTTTGCGCCCACCACTGCGCATCCTCTTTGAAGAGGAGCTCGATGATGGTGGCCGGCGACGGCGGCAGCAGCGCTTTGACGCCCGTGTGCGCCCACCACTGCGCATCCTCTTTGAAGAGGCGGGCGATACGCCGCTTGTGCGTGCGCAGTCGGCGCAATTTCTCGTATGCCGCGTAGAGGCGCGCGCAATGTACTCGGAGGGTAGACTTGACCCAAGTCGGACTTACCATGGAGTTAGGACTACCAATTTGCTTTCGTCAATCCGGCAGAATAGTTATGTGCTTTGTTGGCCTTAGAAAAAAGGCGCCGTCATCTGGTTGTCGTTCCGCTATCGGCATCAACGCGATGTCATCATGTCAGTGCAGTAAATCCGACTTGACGGATCGGCCAATCAAACCCCCCGCGGTGATATGTAGTTATTCATAAATTATTTGCATACGCATCACATGGTTATCGATGTATGCCAAATAAGTCCGCCAATCGGTACGGACTCGCTAGACCGCTAACGGACTATGGAGGAATGGTAGGCAGTACTGTCACTAGATGCCTTTTTCAAATTAAATAACTGCGTCCATACTTCGTTTATTTAGTTAGAGTATGGTATAGTGAAAACTTAACGGCCGGACAATGTACACGATAGCAAGACTATTAAACCGTTTGTACATTTACACATAATGTACACAATGCACATGTGTATGTACATTGTACATCACAATGTCCACGTATGTCCGTCACACAACTGGGTCAAAGTTCATATTATTACAGATATATGCTAATTTATACAATTCTGCAATTTGATTGGCCTCTACCGTTTTCGGTAGATGAGCCCATAGGTTGTGTACAAACGTGTGGCACATCTGTCCAGTCGGGATTTCTGAACCACACATGAGCATGGGTGGCGCATGAGGGCGCGCTACTGATAAGCGTGGACGTGACGCGAGGCGCACAGTGTGGATGACCATGAGCAATGTTACCACATAATCCCGACTTGGATCAAGTCTACTCGGAGGGCAGCTGGCTGCACTTGCCGGCACACTTCTGTTTGTGCGGCAGTGAGGTGCCCTTGTACTGCGGCGGGCTGTTGTTGCAGAGTGTCAGCTCACTCTCTCGCTTGGTGATGGTGAGCGGCGCCGGCGCATGGAACTTGGGGCGTCGCTTTCGACGCGGAATGCGCGCCATGCGGTCGCGACGCGCGTCCAGCCATATGTGCATAAACTGCGTGTAGAGCAGCTGCACGTGCTGGGCCGGACGCGTGTCGTCGCGTGGCTGCGCGGAGTGACTGCGCCGACGCCGATTGATCTTATGCGCCCTATCGCGCGAGCACGAGTGCGCCCGCGCGCGATGCGCCGCCTGCGGCCCGGTGTTGTCGCCGCAGGGCAACTTGGGCATGTGCGCTTGTATCTCGTGCGCGTCGCTAGTGTACTGCGACTGGCTGCTGTCGACGAGTGGCAGCTCACTCTCCCGCGCCCCGTAGGGTTTGCGACGCAGTCGGCGACGCGGCGACGCCTTGGGCGGCCGTCGCTTGTCGGCCGCACTGCGCGCCATTATTTTTTTTAGTTTTGTGTTTTGTTTTTGTTTTGAAGGTTTTTTTACGTTTTTTTCTCTTACCTCTTACAAGCAATCGTCTATCGCTTGTTGTGCCCGGAAATCGATGCGTAGATTCCGAGCGAAGAAAACCTGCAAAAAAACACAATGTAAGTTTGCCGATGTGCGAACAAACAGCAAACGGTTGTTGAGTATAGATGCAAGTTGACACCTCGGTACACGTTGTTCCCACACAGAACAGAACCACCCGTTACAGTTAGTCGAGCCACTAACCTACCCGACTCTAAATAAACCAATCAGCCTACTTTGCCGTCAGACCTACGGTGTTGCGTCTTGCCACAGACCTACGGGCTACTAGTATGTATATACTATATAGTACTGTACACCATTACATTGTTCTCCGTATACCCATTAGCTCCTACCCTGTGAGGAGATAGCACTAGTCAATAGCAGCTGCTACTTCGTTGTTTCTGTCTTAATTGTCTAAATTGGTCACTTTTGAAGCCAAAATACGTTTTAGCTTCGTTATTTCGGGTGTTTTGTTATTTTTTTAACCTCCCCCCCCCCCCCCTCCTGCGAGTCGGCGTCGTCGTTGTCATCGGCGAACGTCTGCGATTGTGATGATATTGCCCAGCGTCAAGTTGCCGTTGTGCTTCACTACAAAGGGCACACTGTGACTGCTGCAAAAAAGCGAAATAGTTTGACAATTTTCAGCAGGAAATGAAACAAAATTGCGACAGAAGCAAGAAAGTTAGACAGAAACACAGAATTGACCGAAATTGCCGATAATTTGAAGCGATTCAGACAGCGAAAATTATTACCAGAGCTGAAATTTGTGGTTGTGTGCGCAAGCGTTTTGGCGGCATTTGCGCAGCGCACACTTGCAAACAACGCCGCACAATTGCGCAGTACATGCGCACTGACACTAGCAAATGCTAAAACGCCCGAAACTCACAAAAACGCAAGAAATATCACACATTCTTGCCGCGGCGCTGCCACTCCCAGCCGGGCGAACCCGTTGGGTGTGACGCTCCCGCGTCACCCTCACATGTCAGATGGTCAGATTCGTATGACAACCCCCTCTGTCGTCGAACTGAGGAAATTCATTCACATGTCAGTTGCAACCCAGTCTCCTTCTTAAATTGTGTACATATCACAATTGACCAATTGTGTGTATATCACAATTTAAGAAACTGTACATGCGCAGTAATGCTGGCAAAACGGAGGTTGGCCCTCAAAGAGTGAATAAACAAGTGTATGATGTTCTTATTAGTTGCAGTAGTTGTTTAAGTTTGGGATTGGAAAAGGAAAAAGTCGGGTTAGGGTACAAGAAAAAAACAATTCATATTACCGCATTAACAGCAATTCTTATTATTGTTATTATTTGACGCAAGTTTAATTGCATTGTATCTCAAGTTTTGTTTTTCTTTCTGTACCCTAACCCGACTTTTCCCTTATTCTACCCCAAAACAAAGTAATGAACTTAAACCAACTAATTCAAGTAATAAGAACATCATACACTTGTACACTTGTTTATTCACTCTTTCAAGACCAACCTCCGTTTTGCCGGTATTACTGCGCATGTACAGTTTCTTAAATTGTGATATACACACAATTGGTCAATTGTGATATGTACACAATTTAAGAAGAGACTGGGTTGGTCAGATGGTCAGATTCGTATGACAACCCCCTCTGTCGTCGAACTGAGGAAATTAATTTTCACATTTTTTTTTGTCATTGTCAGATGGTCAGATTTGTATGACAACCCCCTCTGAGAAGTCGAAAATCAAAATTCTGTCCCAATAGAACTCATGCCCTTGATCTCCTGATCATTTTCGTTATTGGGTTCTTTTCGATTCCGTGGAGCGATCGCGAGTTATTCCAGTCGGACTGAAGAAGAAAGAAAGAATAAAATTAACGCAAAATCGGTGCACTGGCAAAGTAAGGGTGCCGCGGCGCTGCCACTCCCAGCCGGGCGAACCCGTTGGGCGTGACGCTCCCGCGTCACCCTAGATGTACACAATTTAAGAAGAGACTGGGTTGGTCAGATGGTCAGATTCGTATGACAACCCCCTCTGTCGTCGAACTGAGGAAATTAATTTTCACATTTTTTTTTGTCATTGTCAGATGGTCAGATTTGTATGACAACCCCCTCTGAGAAGTCGAAAATCAAAATTCTGTCCCAATAGAACTCATGCCCTTGATCTCCTGATCATTTTCGTTATTGGGTTCTTTTCGATTCCGTGGAGCGATCGCGAGTTATTCCAGTCGGACTGAAGAAGAAAGAAAGAATAAAATTAACGCAAAATCGGTGCACTGGCAAAGTAAGGGTGCCGCGGCGCTGCCACTCCCAGCCGGGCGAACCCGTTGGGCGTGACGCTCCCGCGTCACCCTAGATACTAGTTTCATTCCCTGTTATGTCCAAGATAACAAGGTTTTGGTCGGATTCTTAAAGCGACTTTGATAACTTTCATATTTGTTGAAATGTACTCATATTCATTGCATAAGGATCATTAGTATGACCATACTGTCACCAAAAATGGGCAGTATTTAGTATTTACAGAACTGTAGTATACCACCCCCCCCCCCCCCCCCAAATTCTCTCTGTCACAAAAAGGGTGGGGATGACCGATGACAACGGATGCTAAATATCAACTGACCATATAATATGATGACATCACTATTGGTTCCCTGCCCAGAAGATCTTTCACATTCATACATTCCGCTACAATACTGGTACCCTACCTGAATTGAGAATTCCTTGAGTGATTTTCTCTGTTTCTTTCCTAACCAGCAACTCCAGCTGTAGGAAGGTCTCTTTTTCAGCCTCTTCGTTCATTAATTGCACCTGTAGATTCCTGTTTAAGATGATGTCAGGTAGGTCAATCTTTAACAGTTGGAAGTAAGGTACATCCACGTGATAGCCCTGAGTACAGCTGGTTGTAGAGTTGCTACATAGATGACAGGTGTCGTAACGCAAGCAGATCTCGCGATCAGGACAACAGTCACCTGTCAAATTCAAACAATAAAAAAAACACACAAATAAACAACAAGGAAAAACACACAAAAATACAAACAGTTTGATTGGAGTCCATGCAAGTTCTTACACAAGTTTAGTCATAAGTTCCTTTATAAAACCAGTCACAAGTAACTGGATGAACGATGACAAACAAATGTTTATATTACAGTTCCTTTGAATAGCTTGTGATTAGAATTAGTGATGGACTCAACTATATCCCTGATAGCATCCAACTCGTTGAAGTTTTAGCCGATTGGACACTACGCACATTTTTTTAGATTTAGATCACTTAGTTTTTCCTCCAAAAGATATAGTTTGAGATGGAGTAATTTCCTTCATAGGGCAAAAACTGATTATACTGATAGGTATTTTTCCAATGAGTGATTGTAAACTACGCAATTTTAACATCCTCAATTCTTACCACCCAGTTTGGCCCGGAGCGCATTGTGAAGGATGACTTCCACATGTCTCCTCTGATACAGATACATGGATAAGGAGATAGTGGCTGCAATGTTCTTGAGAGATGACTGAGCCACAAACTCAATCACATCCGGGTACGCCTTGTCAAATCTCTGCTCTAGAAGGCCAAGTTCTTCTTCTCTACAGTTCAAACAGAAAACACAGCAGTTAATAAGAGAGCTGTGATGTAGATAATTCCGGCAAACAAAATTAAAAGCCATTTTGGGGTAGCCCCACCGGCCGCACACAATATGTAATCAAGGGAATAAGTACGTGTCCAAGCCAATTTCTTTTCTTGGTACCACACTAACCTGATGAAGTACTGAAAGCTACAGGATAAGCTATGAGACAGCCCTGACGACGTGGTCACCAAGATGTCATCCAGCTCAACGTGGGTGGCCCAGGAAGGGTATATCTTAAAGGTGAAATCTGGTCCAACGACATACCGGCCCGACTCGTACGCACCGTCATCAAATAAGACCTGACCAGTGGAGCGCTGTATCTTCAGGCCAAGCTAAAGACGGTGCAAAAAAATTAAAAAAAATAAAAATGAGCTTAAATATTGGCAAAGGGCACACATTTTTTATCAATTTGGCATCAAATGTTGCCATAAATTTAGGTTTTTTTTCATGGTGACATTAAATTGTCAATGGTGAATCACTGTTTCATAAAATGGCAGTAGTCAATTAGAACAATTTCTGCGGTAATGTTTTCATTGAGCAAGATATCGGTACCCCGATTTGAACAGAAAAACACTTAAACTGAAGAGTGTTTGCAGCAACATCAACTATCAAATCACTCATGGGGTTTGGGTCAGGGAATATAACCTCGGACCAACGTTGTTAATTCACCTCGTAATACTCTACGTAGGAGAAAGCCAGTGGGAGAAGAACGACAATTAACACCGCGATCACAACAATGAGAACACTGAAGATCATAATCAGAAGACTGCGCGAGTTGATCTCTTCAAAACCCACATGGAATCGATCTGACCAAAACGATGTCTCTAACGTCTGGCTCTCAATCTCCATCGGCTGTATATAACGCTTGGAATCTGCAGATATGAAATCAGAGATACAGAGAATGCAAGGAGCAAACACTGATAAACAATAAAACCATGAAACTAAAACTAATTCGTCAACCTGCAGGCAACTTCACAAAACAGTGCGTAACAGATGAAACAGATGAAACCTTCATGACGGCATTTTAACTGGAAATCGGATAACCGCAAATCTGCCTTCCAGTTTAACCAGTTCGCGCCGGGATTATTTTAACATCGCCGAGCCGACAGGCGGGATTATTTTTAACGAAACTCGATCCGAAGCGTGTTCAGGCCGATAGTGCTGGGTAGCACACCCACGCATTTCCGGCCTTACGCGCTGCTGACATACATTTCCGAACTTGAACTTGGCGTGTTTATGCGTCATCCGTTTTGAATTTGGGGAAATTGTTGCGTTTATATACGTCATCCGGCGCGAACTGGTTAAACGAATATTTGAATATTCGATTGAATGGATAGTCAAATATTCTAAGATTCAACTCTGGTAGTGGTTTATCAAATATTATACTCAAGACAATCCTACAAATTGTACTATTTTCTTTCTTTTCTTACCACTGCTTAGGGTCATTTCTTCTGCCGCACCAGCTGATTGTGATGAGCTGTCCCTGGGACCTAAAACATAATTATCAATTTGTTCCCGAGTGAAGCTAAGTGTTATCACCAACTTTAGAAAATGTACTAATACCATTATTTTTCAAAGGTACCACATCTGCAGTTTCTTTCTGAATATCTTGGTCAAAAGATTAACCCACATACACCTAATTGTTTTGTAGTAATAAGTTAAGATCGGAATCCATGTTTAAGGTTGTAAATGTTTAGTGATAAACTCTGAACAGTGAACACTTAACAAAACCAGCAATCTGCCTCCGTCTTGTGTCATGTAGGAGACATGTTCCGCTTTCAATTACAAGGAAATATGCTACTTTTTATAGTGCAAGTTTTGATAAATTCAATTAAGCTAATAGAAACTGAAATCCATTTTATTTGGATTGGAAGTTCCACGTTTTGGGGAATTTAGGGGAGAAGCAATGAGTGACAAGGTACCTTGCTAAAGGGCACACGCACCATAGTCCCAGGCAGGACTCGAACCCACAACCTGAAGCTTTACCCACAGACAGCAAGTTCAATGCTCCAGACCACGAGGCTATAAGGCACTCCACTGTTATGTTTTAAACATTTGTGCACAAATTTTAATGATTTTCTATTTTTGGTTTCTAACTTATGTTAGTGCTTTTTTAGAGGGCTTCTTTGGAAAGCAGTTTGTTAACTGAAAAGGACTACACTCTTTAAAAATTACACTAAATTAAAAAAAAGACTCACCCGACATTTCACCCATCTCGATATCTTCTTGGTAGGACCTATCACTGGGATCATTGAAGAGATTAACAACTATGTGAGGCTCAATGGAATCATCCTGATCCCTTACCATATCCTCATCCGTGTCTCTTACTATGTCCTCATCCTATACAAAGACAATCACAGGAAGGTTTAACCCAATAGCAAACTACATTTGTAAGTCACATCTCAAGGGATTGGGTCAACAATTTGAGATATCTAGAATTTGAGTTAAGCGAAGTTCTATTTGTTTACAACAATTTGTCTCCACAATGCTGACAAGGTACCCACAAGGAAATACTGACAAGGTCTCTACAAGGAAATACTGCCCCAATTTAACAAAATTTAGTTTGCATTTTGTTTGCCAATCAGTTACACATCTGTGAATAGGTGCAAGCCACCTAGTCTGGTTTCCTGACCTGATAGTTCCCCGACATCTAAAATTGCCCTGTTCATCTGAAGCAGACCAAATACATGTACCACAATAACGATTTTTTTTTTTTTTTCTATCATCCATAAACACAAAACTTCAAACAGGTCTGGGTAAAACATTTTCTATAAAATACTAACCCAAAGCTCATCCATTTCTGCAAATTATAGCAAAAGATATTGAAAATTACCTTTAAAATGTTATGTCCAAGTACAGGTGTATGAAAACGATAGTGTATGTTTCCTTTCGGCAATGTTACTGGAAACACAACCTAATACGTTAACACAATGAAAGAATACTTTGACACACACTAGCACGACTACACCATAACAAACGCAGTTGCTTACCTGGCTCCGTGTTTCATAGTTCACCTTGACCCCCGACAGTCGTATTGATTCGTTGTATGATGGAGGATCCTGGTATTCAGGAGGGAGGGACACAGCCACGCCCTTATCTACTTGGTCATCATCATCGCCTCTATTGGTTTGTGTTTGGTCCTTGTCTCTGTCATCGTTTGCGGAGGTAGGTACAGTCTGGGAGGGGGAGGGGGAAGGGGAGGGGGAGGGGGAAGGGGAAGGGGAAGGGGGAGGAGTTGTGTTAATGGTGAAAAGGTTGTTGGATTTTTACACTTAATACTGAGATCCCGACGGAAGATTGGTTAAAAATATGAATTTATGAAATCAACATTTGTAAAGGCAACTATAGAATGCAGGGCCCAGCAGGGCCCACTCACAACTCTCGACTTTATTTACCCTGTGACATAGAATGGAGTGGCCCTATTCTATGGGTATTGGGGTATACAGGGTTAGGGTATGGTTAGGGTTAGGGTCAGTCCATTCTATGTCCTAGGGTAAATAAAGTCAAGAGTTGTGAGTGGGCCCTGCATTCTATAATTGCACCTTTGTAAATTGACAAAACAGGACAAACTGACAGCAAATCAAGAACTAGCTAGATGAGTTTCCAAAAGAGCGCACACAAACTCCGACTGAAAGTTTAATTATCAGTTTAAACCAACTTTTCTTGGTTTTACTTCAAAAATATGGGAGGAAAATAACAACTTACCTCTGGTTCATCTACAGGGGCTCCCTCATCAGGGTCTGTGTCACTGTCACTGTTACTGTGTGGGGGTGTTGGGGTGTCATCTGCTGTCTCATTTGTCACAGGGTCCGGCTGTGTCTGTGACATGTTTTCACCAGAGCCTAGAAACACATGTGCATATAGGGAAACACACAAAAACAAAAAAATAGAAAATACTGCACCGTCTAGAATTTTAGAGTATTACTTCCCTAAAAGGACATAATTCAACACAGAGGTTGTTATAATGAGGATGTCCCAGATTTACCACAAAGCACACTTTAGTTTCTGAAGTTTAGTTGGGAAACACTGTTTAGAAATAAGAACATTTCACGTGTTTTCTTGGCAGTACTTTTTCTGTTGTGGCCGATATGTGTTGTATGCAGAAACTCCGATGATTACAAAATTCTTTTTCCCTAAAGTTTCAATTCAACAGGATACAACTCCATACATCCTTTGGGCTTGTTAGGTCAAAGACAACAATTGTAAAATGGCGTCACCAGGAAATGTAAACAGTTTTGGTGCCCGACGTTCAGGTACTTCCACTGAACCTCGCGTAAGCCCATGCAGGGGTGAAAGTCAAGTGAAGCAGATAAAATGACACTGTGTCAACGATAAAAGCACAATGTATTGACAATTAAGCAAATGGGTCGATAATATATCAAATCTAAAATTCCAAATCCAGTCTTGTCCATGTCCATGTACACTTAATCTGCCCTTATAACTTTCAACCACACAAAATAGTGAACGATTGGCTGACAGGATCAAGTTGCATCAGAGCTATGACAATCATCAGGAACAAATTAGTCACTGAATTGTTGTTGCCTGGGTGCAACTGTGATAATATTAATATATGCAACTGTGACTTATCTTAATATTGAGACGATTGGCATCAGTTAAAACAAAAAAAGTCAACTGTAGCAAGTGTAGAAATTGTTCAACTTCTGTGCCAATGCGGACGTTTCTTTACCTTGTTTATCATCTACATTGAAGACATTCTCATCCTGCTCATCCATCATCGATGTTTCTTCATTTATTTCTTTGTCTTCTTCGTCCTCTTCACTGATCCTAGCTAACTGGTACTTGACTCTGCGTCGTCCGAAATCCATGGTTTGGGTGTTTTACGAAGATGGAATCGGCGGGAAATCATGTTAAGTCGTTTGGCAGTGTTGGCTTGACGGCATGCAGTTTGTTTGTTTTGTTTTTTGGAGGAGGGGGGGGGGGGGGGGGGGGGACAGACAGGTTTTTAGTGCGCAGAACGGAAACCACCAAACATTGAGGAATTAGCTAGAGCAGCAAAAGAAACTGGCTAGACAGAAAAACTCCAGAAATTAAAACAAAAAAAGGCAAAATAAATAAAAAAGACAGGAAAATAAAATAACACAAACAAAATAAAATCGCAGACATGAAGTAAGTCAACGACAATTTACACAAGAAAATGTTGTGAAAACAATTATGTAAATGATTAGTCCGAGTTACTGGACTCTAGTTATTGCTTTTTTAACATTTATTTAGAGTTTGGACATTATCTGGCGCTACTAGTAGCGCCAAATAATGTCCAAATGTTAAAAAAACGATAACTAGAGAACAGTAACTCGGACTATGGTTTAACCAGGTTAGTGGAACAGAACAAAGACTGTTGTCAACTAAACCAAATTAAATTCAGTAAATGCAGACAGCTAGCCGGTAAACTTGTCAAATTGTGTCGATCGTCGGTTGTGGGTTTTACCCTCCGTAACAGTAAGTTCTACAAACCCAAGCGAGTAGTGAAAGAGAATTATATGCCCCATGGTATTGGTAAATTAAATACCATTTGTATGTTTTCTGAGTTATTCACATTTATTTATTGTGTAATATTTTGCAATAATAATTAATTATAATCCCATAACAATAAGTCTACACCTAGTAAGGCCGCTGTAAATGACGTGCTGTTAGAAGATTAATCTCTGATACAATGTGGAATTCTAGTTCAAATAAAAAAGCAATGAAATTGGAATTCTTTTTTACTTGCCAATCAATGCAATTGCAATGGCATTGGTGGCAAAGACCAAAGACCTAGAGCGCCGCGCAGTGCGCCTACGGCGCTCTACGATCTTTGGCAAAGACGAAGTTCAGTTCACTTCATTGAAAAAAATGTACGTACACAAAAACAATGTCACTTTGGCCGCCTTTTGAGGTAAATTATTTCCGGAGGAAGTAAAACAAATACCTCATTTATATTAATAATAACAACTTACGTTTAAGGAATATCAACAGCTACATACATTTACGAAACCACTAAGAAAATCGAAAAAATAACCGGAACTCGCCAGCGATACTCAACGCATCGCGCAGACATGTAAAATAAATAGCGCCCCCTGGCACCAATTCTAGACTCGGTACGGTTCGCTCGCGCCCGCGCGCGCGCGGTGGGCACGAGCGAAGACTAATCTCACATTACAAAAACGTGAAAAAACTTAGATCACTGCGTTAATTTTGTTCACAAAATGTAGTGAGCCTGTATAGTCCAGGCAAAATACATAATTTTGTTTTGTTGACCTCAAACAAATTGCAACAAATTGTTTTTCACCACAGTGCACTTCTATATAAGGTCCCTAGAATGACATACTAAAAATCTACAAAAATCCAAGTGGTGCAAATAATCCAATTTGCATAAATCGTTAATCCCTGCCGTGTAATATGTTTATATTCCCATATTTAGGTATATATTTTATTTTTATTTTTTGAAAAGTTTATTTTGGCGATTATACTTACACATCCTTACTTCAATAACATTTTCTAAAGCATGTAAGTGACTAAATAATTATGAAAATATAGTAATGGTCCAAAACTACTACAATTATACCCTATCATTTGCACGCATTTACCTTGTCTCCAGATATCATCAATTAAGTAAGTATTGAAGTGCTTCAAATTCACCAAGTTGCTTACTGGCACAGTAATCCTATTAAAACCTTATGGAAAATCATATGGACAATGATAACATTGTGATATTAAGCCCAGCAAACAAAAACTCCGGGAAAAAATGATGTGTCCCTAAATTGGGCTAACAAGTAGGTGAAGGGTTGCCTAAAGGTGAAAGACTTGAACAAGTTCAAGGAAACCCCCCAAATTTAGGATTTTTGTTGCTTACAATAATCATATCAATAATCAAGTCTTCCATGTTAGGCAACCCTTTAACTACTTTTTAGCCCAATTTATAGACACACCATTTTCCCCCAGTTTTTGTTTTCTGGGCTAAATATCACAATGTTATTATTGTTCATATGATTTTTCATAAGGTTTTAATATGATAACTGTGCCAGTAAGCAACTTGGTGAATTTGAAGCTCACCAATACTGACTACATGATGATATCTGGAGACAGTGTGCGCACTTTATAGGGTCACAAACTTGTCATTTTGGATAATTACTGTGTTCTCATAAATATTCAGTCACTTATATGCTTTAGCAAATGTTATTCAAGTAAGGATATGTAAAGTAGAATCACCAAAATAAACTTTTCAAAAAATAAAAATAAAATATATACCCAAATATGGGAATAAACATACATGTATTACATGTACATGGCAGGGATTAACGATTTATGCAAATTAGACATATTTCCACCACTTGGATTTTTGTAGATTTTTAGTATGTCATTCTAGGAACCTTTTAGAAGTGCATTGTGGTGAAAAACAATTTGTTGTAATTTGTTTGAGGTCAAAACTCTTTTTTTTCTGGACTAGTACTGTACAATGCAATTAAAGATAAAACAAGCAGAGATAAAACAAACAGAGATAAAAACAAGCAGAGATAAAACAAGCAACTTAATTGGCTTCGCCATTTTTCATTCGATTATTTTATTTATCACAATCGTTTCAAATTTAACTTCCCTAAAACTAATCTTACCTATTGTGGACGTTTTCTAACCCAAAATATGTCTTTGTTAAGAAAGCTTTTCATGATTAAAGAAGTTTTTCATAATTAAGGTAGTTGCTCGCAGTCATCGTGTTTTGCATTCCTGCCCAGTACTCATTATTAATTCGAACAATATCTCTCATACTAAACTATAAGGTTCTCATTCCTCATTCCGTTAAAAAAGCAGCACAAATAGATGAGACTTGTCACAATTAAAGTCTTTTTATTTTGTAGAGATTTTGGGGGCTTTTCCGCAAGTTGCGGAATAAGCCTTTATTTTTGCAACACGTATCTATCTGCTTGTATTATTCTGGTATAACGTTGTTTGTTACGGAGCTACAGCGCCCGTTTCCCATGTTGTCACGTTCTTAATTAGATTTTACGAGGCCATCATAGAGCTAGAGGTTTTATTTGAGAAGAATAATTTGCAATGATCTACAAAAACTCTAGACGGCAAATTATTTGTCTTACCAAGTTTCGTAATTCTAAGCCGGCTGTGTGATGAGGTCCGTTGTGCTAGAGGGGTAATGATTGAAAACGACACCTTTCTCTGCAGGCCCATAATTGCTTCTTTAAAAATAATAATCGAGTCGGTACTTTTGTTCGATGTGTATTTTGTGACGTATATTTTATCCTCGTGGCGTACATTTAGCGCAAGGGGCTAATTATAACGAATCATATATTCTTGTAGTTTTAACCATGGAGGTAGCCTCCATGAGTTAACTGAATACATTCTTTAAACAAAAAATCGACACAGCCTGACTCAACCGACACAAACATTCTGATAAATCGAATGCTGTCATCAGTTGAGGTTGACACAGCATTATCTCAACAAGTATTCAGACTCAGAAATATGTACGAATCGTCTTCCTGCAGGACATTATTTTGGCAGAATTGGCAGCAGAGAAGAGACAAGCGTGTACACATATACCTGTATGTGGCAGCAAATTAACTTATATTAGATGTCCAGCACGCTGGACCCCTTTATTTAATTTGATTGAGCTTGCGTTTAAGAACTGATCTATTTATTCCATTGTTTCGGGGACTAAATGATTTAGCTTGACGAAGCTAGTAAAAATGGATTTATTCCTTTAATTTATCTTATACCTCAAACTCGAGAATGGACACGTTTTGTTCACTCATCAGAATCTTAAATGGGCGTGAATGGGAGGAAATTAAGTCAGAGAGAAACGACTCACCATAGGTACTTTTTCATCGTTTTTTTTCTTGATATATAATTGTTCACAGACATATTTCTAGTTGTTCGCTTTACTGTGCAAATTGTAGTAGGTTTCTACCAAATATTGAAGGATAATAATATGACTGTTTTGTGTGGAACACTTTAAATATATGTATTGTCAATTTACACTAAAATAAGCCTCATTACATAAATGCTCACACAAAAATGTTTAAAAGAAATATACATTATCTTTACATAAAAACGACATATACAAACCACAGGACCTGGGTACAAAAGTAATTAATTTTTACATACAATTTTTGTAAAACTGATTTGAAGATTATCAATAACAATTTAATTATAATATAACTATATGTACATTAAAATATTTAAGCCGACATGATTTATTTTTACAAATTACCATATAACCCCTTCCCCCATTTTTGGGGGGTGAGAAATATTAAATTTTGATTTTTAGGTCATATTGTAATGAAGAATATAACAAGAGTTTTAAATGCATTGTTTGGAGGTCGGGATTGGGTTGCAAGTGCAATAGCTTGCATATATGATGCACATATGTATCATGGACAGCGCCCTCTAGTGTCATCCGGTGTCCTTTAAGCTGCTCAAACGATGAGAACATAATGAACTACCGCCGACAACAAAAATACAACTGATTATTAAGTTTAAACTGGTTATTAAATTGTTATGCATAATACTTAACACCATATCAATCGGTGTCTTATCTAAAAAATGTTCACTTCAATGTGCACCAAAATATAGTGTACAAGGCCCGATGATCAATGCATATTCAAATATTTCTCTTATTTAAATTCTACCAGTTTTTCTAAATTGATTACATTGGAAAGAAAAAAAAAGCAGAATTGCTGTGTTTCACTGTGCGACTCTTTGTAACAAAATTAAAATCGATTGTTGCTGTTGACTTGAATATGTATCGATGTAAGGTAACATTTTTAGCAAATGCAATTGAATAATTTATAAATACAAATTGAGATCCATGTACATGTACTACGTATGATTTTAACATTCTGCTGTTCATTTTCCCATGCAGACATCCATACTTCTATCGGATCTTACTATCATGTCTAGTCCTTCTTAGTGGGCCTCCTGGTAGATCCTAGTCATCCATTTGTCGCCATCCATACTTCTATCGGATCTTACTATCATGTCTAGTCCTTCTTAGTGGGCCTCCTGGTAGATCAGAGTCATCAATTTGTCGCTGCGAGTTGGCCAATGCTGTAGTACGATTAAAGTCAATCATGGCGTAGGTATCGGTCCTGCGACTGGAGCCCTCAGAGTTCAAGATAGCCGGGGTCTTTGGTGGGGAACTGTTCATACTAGAGCTACGACTCTGACGAGATTGGATAGTGGGAGTGGTCTGAATCGCCTCTAAGGTCTCCATGTCCAGATCGGCATAATTCATACGTCCTTTGGGAGCTGGCTGGAGAACAACATTGGAGTTGCCGTTGTGTGCGGCCGGTTTCATTCCGACCTCCGACAGTGCGTCTAGGTTAGCGTAACTGTGCTCGCTTACCGGTGACCGGTTCCCCGCCACGGTGGTGTCAAAAATGAACTCTGACCCTGCGCTGCCTTTGCTGGAGGAGGTGCTGCAAGGGGAGCGCAAGTCGCAGCAAAAGACAAAATTGTTGTGAGGAAGTTCCCCGACGGTGTCCAGGTTAGCGTAGTAGCTACTGCTTCCTGAAGTCCTGCTACTGGGCGTAGTGAGCGAGTTCTGAGAAACCAGACTGATTGGTGTGGTTATTGACACGGGCGAGGCCCTGCTGGTGTGGCTGTCATAAGTAATCATCTCCGAGGTAGTACTCACCTCTGAGGTTGTACTCACCTCTGAGGTAGTACTCGTCAAACTGATAACGTTTGCATTGCTATTTAGGTTGAGGATGCTTGTATTGCCGTTCACAATGTCTTTCATTGAGGGAGGTTTCATGTAGTGGGACTCGTGTAGGTTGGTGACTGGAGACATGGTGAGGGGTTCAATTAAGCCCCACCCTATCCACGTTACCATTGACGTCGTTCTGAACCAGCGTCACTGCGTCAATCTCTGTGACAACGACATGTGATGAATCCTCGTCCACGTCATGCTTGAGTCGTGCATAGTTCACGTTAAGATCCCTGTCTTCTGACGGTTGTTGGACGGCCTCTTCACTCAGCCGAGGTAATAAGCACGCAGTGTCAGACGGCGAGTCAGTCTACATTAACAAGTAAAAATGAAAGCAGAAACAATACCAGTTTACATCATAATACACATAGCTATAGTTGTAAAAGAAAAATGCATAAAGTTAAAACTAGGGCTAAAAAACAAGTGGAATTTTGCCACGGGGCTATAAATGGGACCTTTTTATAGCTCCATGGTCCACTCATTTTTGTACTTGTTTGGTTATTTTTAAGTCAAAACATTTCTTTCGGTTTGTTTTGGCTATTTACAAATGGCAGTTTCCTGTCTTTTAGGTGGTGTTTTTTTTCTTAATTTTTTTTTTGAGGGGGTGGAGAGAAACCATCCATGATTTTAGGTGGAGTGTGGCCTAGTGGTTTAGGCTCATGATGCTTGGTCAGGTGTTTGAATCTAGCTGCTGGTCATATGTTGTGTCCTAAGGCAAGCCACTTTACCACCACTAGCCTCTCTCCACCCAGGAGTATAACTAGGTACTGTGCCTACCAGCATTAGCTGGGGAGTAACCTGCGATGGACTAGCGACCCATCCAGAGACAAAATTCCAATCAGTTCATGCGACTGAAACTGGAGTTAATAACACCAGCCTGATGGGCTATATTGCCTCGGGACAGACATGATTTTAGTTATTTAATGGGTTTTATCGTCTTTAGATGTTTACCCTGCTTTCTTGGTTGGACTCTGGAATGTCAGGGAAGGAGTTTGAATTGATGTAGTGCAATGACGAGCCAGGTGACCCTAGACTCCACACACTCGGAGAAGAGGAAGCGACCGACGCAGTTCTTCCAGAGTAAGTAGCAAGTCCGTACGCGCTGCCGTTTTGCTGCTCCCCGAGGCTAGACACATCCGTGGAGAAAGCCGAGAGAACAGGGGAGGTGGGCTGGTGAGTGGGAGAGCCCTCACTGTTCGCTGGCTCCGAGGAGGAAGGGTAGCTGCCCAACCGGCCGTTGCTGTTGCCGCCGGCCTGGGCATTCTCCTGGACGTTACGGAAGAGGAACTCGGCACGCTTGCATTTGAAAGCGTAGATGCCTGTATTGTAAAGTAGAGGCAAAAAGCGTAACTCTGTTATCCTCTAGATGCCTACCCTACTTACTGACTTACTGACTCTCACTAGTAAGACTTGCTTAAGCTTCACCTTGACATCAAATCTGTTCGATACCACAATTGCCAAGTCTCATTTTGTCAACAATTAAATAGTTTATCAGCAATATGGGGCCAGGAAAGATCCGGTACCACTTCCCTTCATTAAAAAAACAAAACTCACCTGGCCCAGTTGCACACCGACACCGACGTCCACTCTCAAAAGAAAAGAGTTTCTTGTCGAAGCCGTAGCGTCTTAAGCTTCTTAGTGGCCACTTGATGAGATCCTTGCCTCGCTGATGGAGGATAATGTCTGTCTTGGTGACCTCGATCACCGCCCGCTGAATCTCAGACCCTTTGTCGTCCACATTCCGTACCTGCAGAATGACAAGACAAGAAAATCAGATTTTGTCGCCAATTTATTGGCGATTTTGTTCAAATCCGACCACGAGATGGCCAAGACATGATTATAACACAGACAATTTCCTCAACACAAAGTCTTGTGATTCTTTAAGAACATCCTGTATTCCTATTACCTGGAACACAGTTAAAAAAGAAAGCAAAAGGTGCATGACAGAAAAGGACCAATGTTTGTTGAACATTCTTACCTTGAACATGTTATGTGCAAGTTTGGCATCTTTTGGATGGATGCATGTCTGTTCGTTCCCCATGGTGATCACACTTTACAAATGCTCAGTAAACACACAGTGGTATTCTGCAAATACGAACAAATGGGGAAAATGTAATCACCCAGTGGGCAAGTTGTTACCGGTTACCGATATTACCGGTAATATCACCCCAAAATTTGACTAAGTCCAAATTTTACCGATATTACCGTGTTATTACCCAAATGATATTACCGGTGTGATAATGAAATTGTTGTAATTCCTTAATATTTGTTTTTTTAATATAAGGATTGGATCTAATTGATCCTTGAGACCGACAGGATCTGTTTCTGATGAGAAAAACTCTTGAAAAATGGTGCACCGGTCTACCAAATGTCAAAGTCCAAATATAACCGTTATTACCCTGTTGAAACCAACATGTTACCGAGTAACAACAGGATAATACAGGTAATATGGGTAATGTGGTGAAAGGGTTGAATTGGTTATAACATCGGGAACTTGAGTAATAACAGTAACATTTCCACGTTCTAATATTACTGTTATTACCCTGTTGAAACCGACATTTTACCGAGTAACAACAGGATAATACAGGTAATGTGGGTAATGATGAAAGGCTTGAATTGGTTATAGCATTGGTAACTTGAGTAATAACAGTAAAATTATAGCAATCCTAGCAAAATTTCCAAGTTCAAATATTACTGTTGTTACCCTGTTGAAACCAACATGTTACCGAGTAACAACAGGATAATACAGGTAATATGGGTAATGTGGTGAAAGGGTTGAATTGGTTATAACATCGGGAACTTGAGTAATAACAGTAACATTTCCAAGTTCTAATATTACTGTTATTACCCTGTTGAAACCGACATTTTACCGAGTAACAACAGGATAATACAGGTAATGTGGGTAATGATGAAAGGCTTGAATTGGTTATAACATTGGGAACTTGAGTAATAACAGTAAAATTAGTAGCAATTCCAGCAAAATTTTCAAGTTCAAATATTACTGTTATTACCCTGTTGAAACCAACATGTTACCGAGTAACAACAGGATAATACAGGTAGTGGGTAATGTGGTGAAAGGGTTGAATTGGTTATAACATCGGGAACTTGAGTAATAACAGTAACATTTCCAAGTTCTAATATTACTGTTATTACCCTGTTGAAACCGACATTTTACCGAGTAACAACAGGACAATACAGGTAATGTGGGTAATGATGAAAGGCTTGAATTGGTTATAACATTGGGAACTTGAGTACCGGGAGGGTAATAACAGTAAAATTATAGCAATCCAAGCTAATAATTTCCAAGTTCAAAGATTACTGTTATTACCCTGTTGAAACCGACATTTTAGCGAGTTATAACAGGGTAATAAGAGGTAATGGGTAACAATTTACAGAGTTAATAACATGAAAATGCCAGAAATATCGGTTACATTCTCCCTGGTAATATTTGGTAAATGGGGTAATATCAGGTGGTAATAACACGGCAATGCCAGAAATATCAGTTACATTCTCTGATATTGGGTAAATAGGGTAATATCGGGTGACCTCAATTTACATGTTGACCCCAAGTGGGCGTGATAAACCTTGGTGAAACAATTTTGTCACTTTTTTTCTACATGAACGTATCGCTATTTCGCAATAGCGATACGTTTAGGGTGTTTTCGTAGAGATAATTGTGTAATATTTATTTATTCCAAGTCTCAAAGAAACAAATTTGCCAAAAAACCAACACACAAATAAATTAACAACAAATTAATTGCAAACTAGCTGTGATTACAGACAGCAGTGATATTGGGCACATATATAGCATTTAAGTACACGCTAAGATTGTAGGCTCAGAAGAGTCATTGATGTTTATATGTGATACATTGTAGTATTGTTCCGGTAGTATCGTAATATTAGTATTAACCAATATAATTAACCAATTAACCAACAAATTAGCCAATATTGGGTAAATGGGGTAATATCGGGTAGTAATAACGATGCAATGCCAGAAATATCGGGTAAAATAGGTAATATCGGCTAGTAATAACAATGCAATGCCAGAAATATCGGGTAATATCGGGTGGTAATAACAATGCAATACCAGAAATATCGGGTAAAAGAGGTAATATCGGGTGGTAATAACAATGCAATGTCAGAAATATCGGGTAATATCGGCTAGTAATAACAATGCAATGCCAGAAATATCGGGTAAATGGGGTAATATCGGGTGGTAATAACAATGCAATGCCAGAAATATCGGGTAAAAGGGGTAATATCGGGTGGTAATAACAATGCAATGCCAGAAATATCGGGTAAAAGGGGTAATATCGGGTGGTAATAACAATGCAATGCCAGAAATATCGGGTAAAAGGGGTAATATCGGGTGGTAATAACAATGCAATGCCAGAAATATCGGGTAAATGGGGTAATATCGGGAGGTAATAACAATGCAATGCCAGAAATATCGGTAATCTCTCTGGCAATATCGGGTAAATGGGGTAATATCGGGTGGTAATAACGTGCAATGCCAGAAATATCGGTAACATTCTCCCGGGTAACAGTGGGTAAATGTGGTAATATCGGCTGGTAATAACGGGGAAATGTTCGTCTACTATTTCCCCGTTATTACTCGGTGATATTACCCGTAATAACGCGTTATTACTCGTTACAACCCGGGTAATATCGATATGTTACCCAGTAATAACTAGCGTTATTACTCGTTACAACCCGGGTAATATCGGGTAAAATGCCCACTGGGCATGAGCAATAACTGCACCGATTATGTTTTCTGGTTGTTACAGATCGCCTGGAATCACAAAAAAAGGCAAATTTATACCTATGTAGATTGGACGGAGTGAGGTCATCCGTCATGTGTTACCAGTCAATGCCCTATTCTCAAGAACCATTGAGAGCTAGATAAGCAAACCCCCCCCCCCCCCCCCCCCCCACAAAAAAAACTATAAAAAAAAAAAAAAAAAAAAAAAAAAAAAAAAAAAACACCTGGTTTTCCGTGCCCACTACAGCTACAAGTATGTAAACTTGACACTAAAAAAAAAAAATCCCAATTAATGCAAATGCATTAAACGTTTGCAAATAATAGGTTTTCTGTACAGGTCTCCGTCCACCTTATTAAAAAAAAGTGGCAAGTTCCCAAGAACACATTTACTTAAAGGAGTTGGCAACTGTCTGACAGTCAAACTCAACACCTGTCAACAACTGGTACCGATTTCATGAAGCTGCTAAGCACAAAAATTTGCTTAAAAGCATGAAAATTCTTCCTTTGAAAAAACATGGTTACAGACCAAATTTTCAGGTGAGGTATATTGTTTAGGAAAGATATTCAGCTGGTTTTTTTTTGCTCAGCATGAAAAGCACAATCATTTTTCTATTGGCCAATCCTATAATTGAAAACAGCTCTAGAACTTGTCTAATAAACACTAACAGTGGCCTTTCAGTTGGCAACACCCAAGAAAACTTCAGGGTTTTCATTAAAGAGTTTCTGCCCATCACACTTGTTCACAAATATGAAATTTGCAGTTGCAAAAAAACCAAAAATGCAACGAAATACCCTTGAAAATGGCAAAACAACCAATTTAAATAAGGTTAAATGGAACACAGGTGAATTTCAAAGACTGCATTAAAAAATTACACTTTAATCTATCAAACATGACAAGTCAAAATTATCTCTCTCCCTTCCCCCTGTTAGAACCACCTGTAAGAGATATTAGCAGGTTATTTGCAAACCACAAACCACAAATCCACCAGACTGGAATCATTTTCAGAATGTCTGTCCTCAATCTTATTTTCTACATGCTATTAGCATTACCATTAACGGGTTAAAATGCCTTAAATAGCAAAATATTTCCGGCCATGGAAGGCAAACACCTCCTTTCATAACCGGAAGAATTTCAACTCCTTGTTAATGGAACACGATAGAATGTCTGCCGGATGATGTCATTGGTCTAACCAAATGTTATTAGTGAGGAAATAGGTCAGGAATCATTTCAACCGGAATAAACTAAAACAAAATTCGTCTCCCAGTTACAAAACTGACTTTTTCAATTCTCTGCAGGATTAAAGTGCATACATTTAGGGCACGCATGCTTGAACAAATAAACGGTGATGTTGATGTTAAAATAATCCCGGCGCGAACTGGTTAAAGGAGTGTGCTAACCATTTAGAGTATTTATATTACGGTATCTTAAATCTAAAATGTGATGATACTGACTTAAAATAGCAATTATTTTGACATTATCAATTAGATGGTATACAAATACTGTTTTGAGTTCTACCTAATTCACATACATTATAAATATCTTGACCTTCCCATTACTGTTTATCCAGACTCAGTACAATGGGAGAACCATAGTTTACATAGGCTGCATGCAGCACAGGGCTTACGTGTATTTCTGTGAATGTGATCCATATGGTAATTTGATGGATATATTCCAAGAACATGAGAACATTGTCACCACAACGCCTACTAAAAGGCGACACCCACACACAGCGTAAACAGCTAAGCTACAAGTAGATAGCTGTACAACCACATGATATAATACATTTTTCCCGGGGCTATTTTCAAGTTTTCCTATAAAAAATAGACTTCTGAATGAAATGTCAGGCAAACGACAAAACAAAATTGCCTACGTTTAGTTATTAATTTATTTTTGTCTTAAATATTTGGAAATTGGACCTTGACAATGACAATAATCCGGCCTATCTTTTTGTGTGTTTATGATACAAAACAAACTCAACATAATGCATATTTTCTAAGGGTTAAAAATGTCAAAAATAGAAAGAAAAAAAAGAAAACATACAAATACAAAATTGTAAAGAAACAAATTCAACAGTCAAACAACTTTAACCAGTTCGCCCTGGAATTATTTTAACATCACTGAGCCGAGGCGCGGGATTATTTCTAGCGATCCCAGGCGGGTTCAGTAAGAAATTTCTTAATAATTCTTCTTAATAATAAGAGTAAAATCAATATCTGCAAACGGTGTATCCTACCTTTAAGGTTAATGTTAGATTGTTGCCCTAGTGCATAAAAACTTTAAAATAACAATTTTATACAAAAATATTATTGGGTAAAGGGCAAAACAAAACATTCAAATTGAAAACTCATTTGTTCACTAGTAATAGGAAAAGAAAGATCAACATAAAATAAATAAAATTTTAGATTTCAAATTTCAATGTCTAAAAAAAGTAAAAGCTCGCTGCAAAAGATTTGAACTGAACCCTAACAATATCAATGCTGCCTTGTCTAAACAAATACCGGTACACGAAATACCTTCATTTTTTTGTCAAACAAACAAAAACCATTAAAAAGTGGTGCTTGTGTAAGTGTACAAAGTGGAATAATATTGTGAAAGCTAAACAATGGTCTTATTTTGCATTGGTTATAAAATATAAGGAATTTAGAATGCGGATGTCACTTGTTTTTCTTTAAGAAAATGTCAAACTTGGATCTGAATCAACTTTGGAGATTGAAATAAAATACAACCTGATTATACAAATGGAATATGTGACCCGCTCTGCAAAAATGAGTCTGATATCGGAAAATACATTTTTACGTAAAGGGCTGTTTATTGTCTCGGAGGCGATTTTTTTTTTAACAAATAATATTTTAGTTTCAAGGCATTTTGGTTTCTCCAACACGCATATTTTCAGATCTGATCGATTGAAAAGATTGTTTTGATCCCTAAATTAAATTTAATACAGGTTTTGTCATTCTCTTACCATAGCATCTGATGAAGCACTACAATTGTAAATCTTCATTTCACTCAAAGACATTTTGAGTATAACTGAGAAAAAGCAAATTTCCTAAAATTGTAAAAGACCAATGCATTACACTACAGAGCTGTGCAATATCAAATGAAAGCTTATTTCCAGATTTTCCTGACCAACTGTACAATTGAATTATTTTTTTTAACACATCAGACTCATTTTTGCAGAGTGGTTCATTGATACTCTTGATATAAATATGTGCTGGCTGGTTTTAAACATATATGTTTAAAGCCTGGTGGCTGTGATTGGTAGTGGGCCAGGTGAAACTACTTTTACACAACATATGATTTGAGCTCCAGTTTGTCTATGAAATAACTGTCATCCTCCAATAAATAGTCACCACACAATAAATACACAAGGCTGGTAACAACAGATTGTATTGTTTAGACCTTGGGTTGTAAAGCCATCAATGCAGTTATTATTGATGGAAGTTAGTCACTAAAGCTACATATTTCAACTATGCAATTTTGATTCAGTGTTATGTAAATATTCGCCCAGCCAGCACTGGCTGAATGATTTATTTAAGCTAATACAAAAGTTTGTATTCATGTACCCAGTACAAGACCAGGAAAGTATCGTTGAAAAATGATACACAAATTCCACTTTTGGTAAATCGGGGAGGGCCGGGGTGGTATTTGAAAATAGCCCGCCCAACAATGGTTTAGACCATTGTTGCGAAATGATACAACCCCAAAAAGATACTAATAAATAATTATTTGTTACAACAACAGGATTAACATTACACTAATTACATCCTGTAAATCTTTCCTAATGAATGACTATCCTTGTGTTTCACCAAACGACCTTGAGCATCTATCTTCTTATTCCTCCATGCATAAATTATCCTCCATGCTCAAATATTCATTCTTGCCAGGGAAATAGGCAACATAGAAAACAAATGTGCTGGCTCACCTCAATATTATGTAAGCTGATATCCACTGACCATGATGGCTATAATTATATAACATTTATTTCTATATTCAGACCATGCAAAGAGGAAAAGTAACTTCAAGAATGAAGGTGCAGTTTCTAAAATCTGTCCGCACGTACCTACACAACAAATCTGACTCGTAAGCATCAATGCCAAACATTGAATGTGCACAGTCTAGGCACAGACTGCATCAATCATCATCACCCCATGATTCAGAGCCTGGCTAAAGACCTTTAAGAGTAGTCTGGTGTCATCACTCTCCCAATGACACTGACGCAATATGAGACTGGCAACAAGACTAGTGAGAACCAAGAGCAAGTTCGGGCGCGAACTATAGTTAACCATTAGTCAGTCTCTGCTTTACCAATGCGCATGCTCAAATGCAGTTCGCTCGAACGGCTCTAGTCGAACTATTGTTGAAAAGATGGCAACCGCTTTGTTTACATTTGCGACATGAATGAAATGGGTTTTGCCACTATTCTTCCACGCATATAAGTAGGATAAGCCATAACGTTAGTCATGTTGGTCCAAAAACAAGACAAAAATTACATTAGGCCCGCCACATTTTCACATAACGTTACTGCCTTTCCAATTCCCTCCGTCCGACTACTGACATCACTTTTTCTACGTCACTGGTTCCCTCCATGTTTTCCTATGAAAAGAGGCTACTGTCAACCAGCGGCAACCGTGCTCCGGGGTCTGGTTCCAAATAGTCGACTAGATAGTCCAACCATTCTGCGTTCGAGCGACGTTAGTCGAACTATGGTTAACTATAGTTCGCGCCCGAACTTGCTCCAAGATGCAGCAAGGCCATGATGAATAATTCATCAAGGCCGAGCAGATTGCATCAAAAACAGTGGGAGAGTCCATCTTGTTAGAAGGGGTGATGAATGGGTGAGGGGAAGGCGAGGTGCATCCAAATACCCTTAATTGTGCTCATGTTGTCATAGCTCAAACTGCCAGGAAGAATAAAATATTAGCAAATGCTGGAGATTTATAAATGCTTATTATTATTATTATTAGTCATTTGATGATCTGTATGGGTATTGGCCATGCAGCCCCAAAATGTTACTTACTTGGGTTGGTTAGAGACTGTAGCTCTTGCTGAGCTTTCAACCGGAAATTCTGGATGTGCTTCGAATCTATCAGCACTTCTGTATTGACAAACAATAAGAATTACTAGAAATCAGTCTGTTCCAACTAATTTAAACCATTTTTATGACGTCACTTTATTTTTTAAAGTGTGGATTGGTAATCTTTAGTAAAGTGTGGAATCGGAAATACAAATCCAAGCTAAAACTGTCCTGAAAACGTAAATCTAGCAGAGTTTACGAGTAATACTCAACAGAGGCTGGCAAAGTAGAGGCAGCGAATCTGACAAATAGTACTCAGCTGAGCTGACGAGTACATATTAGCAGATATCAACGTACATCCAGCGAGGATGATGAGTAATACTCACTGGCTGATTGAAGAGCAGAATAATTTTTAAAAGCTCTAATTTCTGAAATACAATTTTTTTTATAAACTTACTTTCAATCTCCAACTTCTTGTGGTTAGCCCTGGCAACAATACCGGGCCGAACACTTTTCATAAAGTGTTCGGTGGTCAGGGCTGTCTTGTTGACTGTTGCTGGACGAAGTCGCAGCAACAGCATATTGTCGTCCTCGAGTTTTAGAAACTCGGTAAATCTTTTTATCGCCAGGAGGTACTGGTAGATAGTTTGAGGCTGTTTTCCCTCCTGGCGAAGTGTCATGACCAGTCTACGATAAAAAGGTTTATTAATCATTAGTACGAGTTGTGTTATAAACTAGATAGTTTTAAGTATTTTATTCTTGAACGAAATAATGAAAACAGCTATTGTTTTCTTAAATAATGTGTAAATTTATATCATAAGGTTTTGGTTGTGATACTAAGTTTGACATTTTACTAAATGTAGAATGGGTAGTAAAATTACATGTTTGATTTCTTTCACTGATATTTATGTGTGCAGAACTCATTGGTCTAATTTTATTATTTGATGTGTACATGTTTAAGTATGTATATAGATAGGGATGCTATGGATGAAAATTAAAGTGACATTATGATAATGACATAATATTACATGTCATGAAGCATTTTTAACACCCCATTTCTACAAAGCGTTGGATGCAATTTGTGCAGCTGTACTACATGTACTCTGCGGAAGAATTGTAAATTACCTCTGCGGTATCTTTGGCGTCATAATTTGGGTTATCGGAAGCCCCATCTTTGACGAAACCAGCTCCAGCTGCCGCACAGTATTCGTGGCAGTCCTCCTTGCACTATGGGTGGCCCCCTTTGTACACATGTACAAAGTCCATAAATTTATGGAGAACCGCTGCATGAAAGAAAAAAGAAATTTAAACAAGTTTTAACCAACCAGATATAAGTTGAAAATCACAACTGCAAACCTGAAACTGACAGGTGGATTACAATGTATTACCCGGTCTGTACATGTAGAGTGTAAACTGCAGAAAGACTAACGCCTTCAGCGCATCTTTTAATTTTTGTAATGGTTAATTGTATTTTGGTTAAGTGTAAGTACTTTACAGATGGGTCGTTATTATTTGTATACATTTATATTTTGTGCGAGGAATTGAAGGCCTTTTTGTCATTTTGGGGGGTAATTTGTTTTTAATGCCAGGCACATGTTTGTCCTTGTTTTGTTGTATTATTTTGAACTCCGAATAAATAATAATAATATTTATTTAACCCTAACCCCCAAGGGCTATTGTGTGAGCATCCTGCTAAATGCAACAACTTGGTACTATTGGTGCATTCTGTTGCATTAAAGATTGTTAGGGTTAAAGATTGTCTAAAGAACCTTCCACTGACAACAATGATTACAAAATAGAAAATTCATTAGATTTTGCAAGATTACACAACCTACACAAACTATGCAGTAAAGCTTTATGAAAAGATTGAACAAAATTGTTATGGATCAAGACAATGTGCATGTATATACAATTATTGGAAAAACACGTTTGTCAAGTATTTATAAACAAACATATTGTAAGGAATGAATGTAAACTAAAAGAGGAAAAATACAGTTTTAAAAGGCACTGAATGATGTTGCTTTTTGTGTGCGTTTGTGTTTGGACCCTGTGATAATGTTATGGTAATGTAAAAACATTTCCACTGATTTCCATTGTAATGGGAGGCCATTACAATGCCCCACTAGTTAAAAAATATTGCCTCCATTTTAATAACAAAATGTGCTTCGTTCCGCTTTGTATTTTGTACTTGCATTATACAGCAGACCACCAATTCCTGGCCCGATTGCAGACGACAATCCTCCGGTCATCTCGATTAAACTCTGTTTACAAACAAATACAATTATAATTAATCACCGCCCACCGCCCACCGCCCACCGCCCACCGCCCACCGCCCACCGCCCACCGCCCACCGCCCACCGCCCACCGCCCACCGCCGCCCGCCGCCCACCGCCCACCGCCCACCGCCCACCGCCCACCGCCGACCGCCGCCCGCCGCCCACCGCCCACCGCCCACCGCCCACCGCCCACCGCCCACCGCCCACCGCCCACCGCCCACCGCCCACCGCCCACCGCCCACCGCCCACCGCCCACCGCCCACCGCCCACCGCCCACCGCCCACCGCCCACCGCCCACCGCCCACCGCCCACCGCCCACCGCACACCGCACACCGCACACCGCACACCGCACACACCGCACACCGCACACACCGCACACACCGCACACCGCACACACCGCACACCGCACACGCTGCGTGACGCCACCCACGTAAACTTAAAGCATCAGGCCAAGTAGTCATCAACCTTTTGAAAAGCCTGGAACAAAGGCCCGGCTCTCGTTCACAAGTTATCGCAGCTAGGGTTTAGTGCTCGTGGAAAACAAGGGACTCCGAGTGCAAATCCCAA